>CM021321.1:219200-462457 GCA_010645155.1 Tigriopus japonicus | reverse complement strand
GGAGCCCGATAAAGAAGAGAGGAGCACTTCATTGTTCGAACTAGCCTTGATTCCTTAGGATTTGGAGGTGCTCTCAGGGCGCACGTAAAACCTCTACGATCGCTACAACTGATCTCAAATCCTGGGTAAGGACAGAGCCCATGAATGCTCTTGAAAACATACAGTATCAGATACCTTTCATACCTTCTCTGAGTACTGTACAACCCTACAACTTCTGGAGCCTCTCCCAATATGAGAGCTCTCTCATTCCTGTGATGTTCCTAGTAAAACATCTTTGGACCTGCTCGACCTTTTGCAAACCTGCTGAACTCATTGGAGCCCAAATGGATGAGGCATATTCAAGATGCGGCTGGACAATCGACTTGTACAGAGTTAGCATCGTAATACTATCTCTGGACTTGAAAGTGCGATAGATCCAGCCGCACGTTTGAAATGCCTTCCCCACTTTCAACTGGATATGCTCATCAAACTTTCCATCATCTTGGACGACAACTCCCAAATCTCTCATGGACGATACCTGCTCAATATCACAACCTCCATTGTCTTTGAGAGGAACATCTAATGTTGACGCCCCATACGTCATTGTGCGGAATTTCATCCCGTTCAATGCCATGTTACTCTCGCCAACCCAATAGTAGACCTTCTCCAAGTCCTCAACTAAACATTTCGAGTCCTGCCCATTCCTTCCACAAACTAATTTTGTGTCATCAGCATATGAAGAAATACTGGCTTTTGTTCTAAAATTCTGGAGAGGAGCAATAAAGAGAATAAACAAGAGCGGACCTAAAATTGAACCTTGCGGAACACCTGACTTGACATCATACATGCCGCTAAAAGATCCTTCGACTTTAACTATTTGCTTCCTTTCGCTTATGAAACTATCAATCCAAGTCAGGACCTTACCCTGGACCCCTAACTCTTTGAGTTGATCGAGCAAAAGACCATGATCTACCTTATCGAAGGCCTTGGCAAAGTCAAGATAGACTACATCAACTGACTCATGACTTTCGAGCCCTTCAATGATTTGCTCAATATGATCAACCAATTGGGTTACTGTACTAAAATGAGCTCGAAACCCATGCTGTCCAGAAGGAATTAAATCATGGACTTCCAAATAATCTACAAGCTTGGACTTCATAATCTTCTCAAAAACCTTTGCAACGCTGGAGGTCAGAGAAATGGGCCTATAATTACTAGGGAGTGACTTATCTCCGCCCTTAAAAATTGGAACGACATGAGCTACTTTTAGAGAGGAGGGAAACTTGCCCTGATCTAAAATGCAACGCATCAAATAGGAGAAAACAGGGGCAAGAATCTGTGAACATTTCATCAGATAATAATAACAATAATAATAATTTCCAATGTAATTATAAAAAAATGCGATTTTTTTCAGAATTACAAGATTGAGAAAATTTCAAAAAAATCTAGAGAAATTGCTTGTTCCCTTCAAAAAGATGTGGTAAAAGATGTGGAAAAAGATAGCAAAAACCAAACTAGGCAAAGACGCAGAGAGGACTTGTTCCACTATGAAATTTTTTATCAGCTATTCCAAGCTATGAAGTAAGACTCGTACAGATGATCAGAGTATAAGAAAAGGTCAAGTTCTTTTGTAATTAACGAGAAAAGTGGCAGTAAAATTACCTCAAAATTCGATTTCGTTACATTTTTTCTGAAAATAATTATTCAAAAATACTACATTTTTGGCAATATTTTTTACCAAAATTTGGCGGCTCTCTTGATTATCCTCACCATATGAGACTAGCAAGTCTCATCAACAAAATTACTAGCACCATGGCCAGCTATTCCTACCCTTTTCGGAATCGAAAATAAACTTGAGAACTGATCTCCAAGCATGTTATTGGTCATAACCGCACTATCATTGACGGTTTTACCGTCGACCTCAAAGGGTCCTACTGGATGTTTCATTTTTCTCCTTGTGTTTGCAAAAGAGAAAAACGCCTTTGGTTGAGATTTTTTTCAGTTCCAAGATTATTTTCGTCACTTACGATCACAATTGTCCACTTGGCCGCTTTCTGTGCCGTCAATAACCCATTTCCCGTCCATACACGACAGTTTCGTTTCGGTTTTTCCATTGGGAAACTGGTGATGAGGCATACAGGTAACTTGACAGGACCTGAATCAAGAGTTTTTATCTCTATTTTCATTATTTAAAAATGGCTTTGGTGTTATAATTACGTTTGATTGCAATAAACTCGTGCTCCTCTGGGTGTTGGAGGTCGAGATAGACAAGGTTGGGCCTTTTCAATTTCACACAAGGGACCTTCAAAATTCCCTGGACAGTGACATTGATTAGGACCCATGCAAATGCCTCGATTCTGACAAGGTGGGTTACACAAGGCTGGAAAATATAGATCATGGTACATTTGGCATAAATGGGCAGTTCATTTTTTACAATTACCTTGACAATGAGGGATCTGTCCATTAAATTCGTTGAAACGATCTTCCCACACTCCATCACGGCATTTCAGTTCAAAGGATGATTTTCCATTGGGAGCTGCATAACCTTGATTACAACTAACTTTGCAACCAAAAACCACAGAGCATCGCATATCAGAATTATGAGGGGCAGAAGGGACATCCTGACATCCTTTGGATATAAAAGCAAATTCAGTTTTTTCCCAAATAAGTCATACTTGAAAGGTGTATAATACCTCCTGGATAAATTGTCCTCTTATGAGAGAAATGACTTGACTCTTGACTTTGAGACATACTGAAGATTAAAGGCCAGTTATGATGAAATCTCAATTATAGAACCATTTTCAATTGCTTACCTCCCGTAAGTGGGTCCCAGAGATGCATGATGAAGAATTAATAGGCCTAAAACAAGGACTTTCGGGTTTTCAGGAACCATTTTTGTCGTGTAGATAACTTCGTGCACTTTCAAAGGGAAAACATTTTGGCGACCACTTTGAATGTGAGACCTAGACTGAGCTCAGAACAAATGATTAGGAATATTTATGGGGCGAAAAATAGCAAACGTCTGATATGTGAAAGCCCAAGGAACGGCTAAAATAGACTGGCTAATAGATAATCTACAATTGCGGGGCTCTCAAGAGAAAATACCTTCTAACATACGAGTGATGGGATTTTTTCGAAACAAGATATTTTAACGTTGTCAATAATATCTCTTTCACAAGTTGGCATTGAACAATCACAATTCAATGTTTGTTAAAGATTCGAGTTTTATATTATGAAACACTTTTTCAACTCGTACTTAAGGTGGATTTGCAAGAGCAGGTTATTGGCAAATTTCAAAGGTAGGCACATCTATCCCTTTGGACGGTAAAAATGTATCCCCAACATGTTTTGAATTTGTACATCTTTTTTTCGAACTTCGTCAACTTCGTCCAAAAATTGCTTGTGTCTATTAGATATAAATTCTTTGTTTTTAAGTGAAACCAATCGCGAAATTAAAAAGGTTCAATTTATTTACGCACGTAAATTTAGAATTTTGGCCAAGGCTTATCAACCTTCAGCAAACTTTTCCTTTGCTTAAAAAAACGCAAGTTGATTTTTATTTATTTTTTAAATTTGTTACTTATGTAATGAACTTAAAACTAAGAACTAAGTTGTTCATACCATGAAGGTACCAAATGCACCTTCATAGTTCAAATCCTTTCCTCTACTTTTAGGTCTCATTGTTTTGGGCAACATTCCCTTTGAAAACCATTGACTAAGTTTTGCTCAAAAACAAATAAATCTTTGGTCCAAAAAGGAGTACGCCACTTTTGAGGATTCTCCTCAAATACTCACTCTTGATTGTGGGCATCCCTTATCCCAAGAACAAAAAAATACAAAAACTATCGAAATTTCATAAGTCAGTTAACCATTGGTTCCACTCTGAAGAGAGTCTGTGCTTATTTTTTAGTTGCAATTTTGGGAAATGGCTCTCAAACGAAAGGGGAGTTTTCGTATAGCCTCATTTTCCAGCAGGAAAAGTTGGGGAAAACTCAGACTGGCTGCTTTGATAAGCCATTGGAATGGGTATCGGTTCTATTAATTTTTGCATCTACAGTACATCCAATGAATGACGTTTCAATAAATTTATTCATGAAATCGTTGCCAATATTCAAGAAGCTTCCATGGGAGAAGATTCGTCATTGGAAGAAACGTTGCTGGTGTTCAAGATCTCATCTTTGGTCTTGGTTTCCATGACCGGGGCCAAATAATCCTCGTTATCCAAGTCCAAAAGCCGTTGAAGCTCATGAATAGAATGAACTAGCACATGAAATTGTTTCTTTCTCATCTCTAACTTCTCATCCAAAGCGTCTTCCATCTCTTTCAAGGTGTTGATCTCGGCTTGGATCTCTTCCAGTTTTTTACCCGTGGTGTTTCGATCGGGATTTTTACAGATTTCCTGAATACAAAAAAGGAACAAAAGCATGATTAGACTTGGACTTGGAAAGATGTCGTATGTTAATACAAGAAGTACGGAAATCATGGAGTGGGAGGCTAGCAATGAGAATTATGATTTCAGCAGAAACGAACCATTTGCGTTCTTCTGCAAATGAGATCTGGCTTGCATTGAGAAGAACAAGTATTTCAAATTTCAGCACAATCGAATGCCGGAGTGAAAAGTTATGCCTTCTCAAACTTATGTACTGAAGAGAGCATAGAATGAATGAGTTCGCCCTTTCGTGGTAAAACAATTACCAGAAAAAGGCCAATTCATTCAATCTCGGTAGGATTTGCATCGAACTTTGAGTGAGCACAACTTTTGTCTCCGACGTTCGATTGAGCTGAAAATTGAAATACGTATTTTTGTCAACATATGCAAGGTCTCATTTGCAGAAGAACGTAATCGAATTGTTCTTACTTGAAATCATTATTCTCATTGCTCGCCTCCCACTCCATGATTCCAGTGCTTCTTGGTTAATACCACTGTTTGGATTCAATCTTATTTCAATCTTTTGGGAATGCCATTGCAGGGGCTCGGACAACGTTGCAAAATGGAAATTGCAACTTTTGACCATTTTTGTCAAATTTGGCAACTGTTCGATTTTTTCGCAACAAACGTCATCTTTTGGAGTTTTTGTCTCGATCACTTCAATTTTGTTGGAAATTGTTCGAATTATATATTTTGGACGCACTTTTACAGGACCTTTTCAGACAAAATCAATAGATTTGTCCTTAATTCTAGAATAATCTGTGTTGAGCAAAAATGTATCTCCAAATGTTGAAGAAAAGGCAAGGTTAGAATTACAAACTTTCCTTGAGTTGACCATATATTTGGCCAAATTTGGCATTTTCATGTCAAAAAGTGACAGTTTAGGCCAGAAAGTAGAAACGTTTTAGCAACTTTCGTCGAATGGGACTTGCACAAAGGTTGCCCAAGTGAGCGTTTTGAATCATACCGCTGAAGATAAAACAGGGCCGTTGGCTGTGCTGAGTTACTTGTCCCATTTTTGCAAATACAAGTCAGTCCAATTTAAGATTAAATTTTAGCGTACAATTAACGACAGCCGAGGTACTATTTTTTGGTCCTATTCATTGCCATTAGCTTAATACTTTGATAAAAGTTTTTTCTGATTGAAATCGCCTAGCTTGGTGTCATATCATATAGTTCTTATTATTTGAGTACGATTTGTGTGGAAAGTCAACTTAACAGGGGTCGCCAACCTGTAGGCCGAAGGGTGGTTTTGGGTGGCACCCTTGCTCTAGGGTGCTATATAAAGTAGGTACCTTGGCTAAAGCGTCGTATTCCATGCGATTTTTGCGGATTTTCCGGGCTTGAATGAGTTCATCCCTTTCATGCTCAATATTGAGCTGGGCTTCGGCAATGGCGTGGCTGATGTCCTCGTAGACTTTGTCGCATTTGGACATCTCGGTTTGGTTCATGGCCTGAACCAACTTGGTTCTTTGATCCACCCATTGGCAAGTGGCCAAAAGGGTCATCACGCGTTCGAACTGCCGTTTGACCTCTTCCGGATCATCATCATCCATATGAGAAAATTTCAGGATGAGCTGAAGGTAAAGTCATAACAGATCGTAATTACTAAAGATTTATTATTGGTTTGGATTTTAAAGTGGTGGTTTCCATCGATTTTAGCCATCATAGTCAGAGTTGGTCTTAAAATATACTTTTTTTCGTGCATTCTGTGCATGCCAAGGGGTGGGATTAAGTTTTTTGGTAACAAATCGTGCCCCGTGGGCTTACTCTGAAGCCTTTGATATCATTATTTGGTCTTCGCCTAGTCGTGATAATTAAACTTCGGAAATATTATGGAAAAACCTTTTCCAAAAGATGAGCATAAAGCATGGGATAAAACTTATGGTTTGAGCGTCTTAACTAGAGAATGTTGAATCCGATTTGTTGAGCCACCACCTACTCTATTTGTAATCCAATTTCAAACGAAGAAAGAAAGAATGAAAGATGGCCTTTGATCACGCACTAAGGCTTAATTTAAAACGTTTTATTTCCTATAAACCTTCTAAAAGGGCAATGGTACATTTTTGTCTAAACTTCCTATTGATTATCAGACAAATGTTGCACTTCGACATGTTCTAAAGCCCCTGAAATTTCATACCATAAATCATCATATTAGGAAAATAGATTAAGCGATTAATAATGTGAATCTTTTTTTTTTTGGATCTGAGAACTTATTAGTACCGGGCTTTTTGAACGGCAAGAGGTAAAAACTATGATTCAAGAAGGGCAGTTTTGCTAACTCGAACAAAGTAAATCAGTAAAACAGACAAGAACTCGTCGATACAAGGTGGATCTCTTTCTCACCTTGTGCAACGTGTTGAGCCTTCGATCATCCCCCGTTCCATCACCGTCAATGAGTAGGCGTGTCTTGAGGAAATCTTCGTCCGTGTAGGTAGGATCTTCGCCTGAGGTGGTTCCGGTGCTCATTTTTACAGTTCAATTTCCAATGCTTAGTCTGATGTGATGCGGCAGTTTTGATCCCTTTCAGATGTTTTTTTGCGTTTGTTTTCATTTCAGCGGAACCTCTCACTTCTTTTTTTTGAACAACCTTTTGGATGCGCGCTAGCATAAGATGAAGATCTTTAGTTCAGTGCCTGTTCCTTTTTTAAAAAAAAGGAATGGCGTTACAAATTACTCGTTACAAAATACTTTGCCTAAGAGGCCATTTTAGGGAGCTTTGCCGCTTTTATTTGGCGTTTGAATAATATTGCTCAAAGAGTAACTTCATGTTGTAGAATATGTAAGACAAATCGGCAAAAGAACACATGTCTTTGTGTTCATTTCAATCAAAAATCAATGACATTTCAATTAGATGGAGTCGATGTTTTCTTCAATTTTCTAGCTTTTTCCGAATGTTCATTTTTCTTGGTTATTTTGCTCTTTTTCCACTTATTCCTACGTTTCCAACTTTTCAAATTGTTTATGGATTTTAAGAAAAACTTTAAATTTCTCCAAATTGATAACTGAATTCTTGCGATTTTCTATTTTTGAAACACAATCTGTGCAAAGAGAATATATTTAAAAACATTCCTTCCTTCAAAATAAACCCTTCAAAATGCGCCCCAGATCTTCAAAATCCACACTAAAATCGTGAATTTTCAGCTATTCAACAAAATATTTCAACTTTTTTCCCATCGACTATTTTGTTATTTCTTAAAGGCCAACTGAAAAAATTACTTTTTGACGTTTTCATCAACTGAAAATCCGCTCCCTAGTTATATCTTTTCTTTGATTCAATTGATATTCGCCTAAATATTTTAATATTTTTATTGAAAGGCACTAACAATTCATCATTACTGTGCCTCAAATATCGGTAAGATAGTAAGAGTTGGTTTGGATTTTTGAACTTTTGCATTAAAAATCAGTTAGACTTTCAAATCAATGGAAGAGAGAAACAAGTAATATTGGAAAAGTAGCGAGTACATTTCGAGTTTTTGGTCGTTACAGTTACAGCATTTTAGAAATGTAATGGCACAACACTTCCTTTAGCGAAAAGGAACGAATTACTGAACTTTCGTTACAACCAGGGATGGGGAATGATTGTAATTCCAATTACAATTACGTAATTTCAATTACAATTACATTTTGCGCAAAATAATTGTAATTAATTACATTTTTGCGCAAAGTAAGTGTAATTGTAATTAATAACATTTTTGCGCAAAGTAATTGTAATTAATTACATTTTTGCGCAAAGTAATTGCAATTAATTACATTTCTGCGCAAAATAGTTGTAATTGTAATTAATTACATTTTTGGCCATGAAATTGACGAATTTTCAATTATAAATTACTTTTATAATTACCAATTACTTTTCAAAATCTTAATTCTTCAAATGAACCATAAAACCTATTTATTAGTTTTCACTTGCAAAACAATTATTTTGGCATCAATTTGCAGTCAATGTGATGCCACTAACAAGTGCCACAGATGGCTCGCACTTTTTCTCGCACTTGCAAAGAGACAAAACTTGGCGTAATTAGAGAAATTGTGAAAATGTGTTGCATAGAGCTGTTCTAGCAGTGTAATAATGGTTTAGCTACATCAAATGGGACATTACGTTACAAGTTTTGCACATTTGCTTTAATTATTCTGAATTTTGCCTCTTTCCCAGTGCATGCACATTGCGAGCTAGCCGTGGCACTTGTCGACGCTCTCGCTCCCTGAAAAGGCACAACAAAGCCACACTTCAATTACCCTATACACACCCAAGCTAGGATGTTTAAATACTTATCTTTCAAAATTACTTTTAAACGACAAGAGCTTTTGACCATGATTTTGTGTCTGGAGGTGGGCTTTTCACAACCAAGGGTAGACAAATGAGGTGCAAAAATACTGTTTTTAAACATCGTCATACTTGATATATATGCACAAAGTTCGTGGTTTTTGAAAAGGAAAAATATGCCTTGTGATTGATGGCTTAATATTTTTGATATATCGATGAAATATTTTGCCCGCTCATAAACTTTTCATTTTTGTAAATCACTCTTTCATATTAACCTTTAGACAATATAAGTTGCTAGTTGGTGCATCCGTGCATTGCTACTTAAAATGGCAGATCTGTTTATTTTTCATCGTTTTGAAAAGGCAAAAGGGTGAGAGAGACGGAAGAATTGTAATTGTCATGTAATTGACATGTAATTGTCATGTAATTGTAATTGAAGTCAATTACATTTTCTAATGGTGTAATTTTAATCGTAATTAATTACAATTTTCGACGAAGTCATTGTAATTGTGATTAATTACATTTTTCAAAAATGAAAAATGTGTCAAGGTGAAAAATGTGTCATGAAAGAGGAAACACGTTACTAGGTATGTATCTTTTTTCCAACATTAAACCATGGTTGTGTTGGCTAGACGCAATTGGCTGCAATTGGCTGTTACGAAAATAATTTCTGTCTGCTAAATGTCACTTCTTGATTTGGAGCTCCATTAGTTTCCTTCGTTTAAGAGTGACGGCATTGAGAACCATCCTCTCAGGTTGAGCTACTCTTTAACGTCAGTTTGAAATTGACTTGAACTCGTTCGAATAAGATATGTTGAAACAAAAACCCACATGGTCACTATTTTAAGCATTAAGAAAATCTTGAAACATTTTCAAACATCTTTCAGTGACACAGAAACGTATTTCGGGAAATCAAGACCACAATCGACCATAACTTTTTTCCTCCCTGAAGCCGAGCCCATTCTCAGAGCTGCCAAAATATACCTTAAAGCACAATTTGCGACTATGTCCTCAAAATAAGTACATTCTAATCCTGTTTCACTTTTCAAAGCGTTCCATGGCATTAGAAATTTCTTTTTGGTTTCTCTCACACCCCAAATCTCTCTTGTCTTTGACCTACACGCCCCTACTTTCACGTCCAATTCAGCATCTCTGAGTCAAAGCCTAGGCCGCAAGAACGTGGACGTAAGCTTTGGCACTCAGCATGAGACTGGCACGGAGTCCCTGGCCTCTTTTGGAAGGCAGGGTTGCCCCAAAGGGGGAAAGTGATCACCTGACCACATCCCATCACCAATTACTCAGTGTGTGTGTCAGTGTCACTAACTAACTATCTCAATTACCGTGAATCTCTAGCTAGGAATGTTTTCAAAACCGTGGTAAAAGCTCCGGGGATCATGACGGCCTCGGCTAATGGCGGTTCCGCCTCCGTGGCTAGTGGCAAACAAAGCCACGCCTCTATTTTGCTCACCACTGATGAGAATCGCCAATTATTCGCCTTATTGGGCTCACGATGCATCTCATTATCCACGGCCGTGGTCCAGATTTATATGAGTGAGGCACCCTCCCATCATCGTTGGAATAAGCGATCTTGTGGAGTGGCGTGTTTCGTCAAGGATAACGCCCTAAGGTCCTATTTTATCCGTATATATGACATGGACCGCCGGATGTTGGTCTTTGATCAGGAATTGTACAACCAATTTCGATATAAAACGCCCAGGAGCTATTTCCACACCTTTGAGGCCGATGAATGTCAAGTGGGGTTAAATTTTGCCGATGAAAGTGAGGCTCAGTACTTTTATACTTCAGTGGAGAATAAGTTGGTGGAGCGACGACAAAGACGCGAGCGAAAGAACGCCCATAAGCGATTGAGTCATCAGAATGGCAGCTCCGGAGTGGCTCCGGCAACTATGGGTAATCTGGGACCTCCGCCCCCTCCTCCAAGTTCAATGTCGGCCATGCCCCCGACGAATGCCAGTCCGGGATTGATTAATGGCACATCATCTATGGGTGTGACAGTGGCCACACCCACTTTGGGCCTTGCTAGCACCTCGGTGCAGGCCTCGAACAAATTTAAAAAGAAAGGTGAGCGTCGGAAGCTCAAGAAAGAAGACATCAGTTTGCCCACCAATTTCCAGCACATCAGTCACGTGGGATGGGATCCGAATCGAGGCTTTGATCTGGAGAATGTGGATAATAAATTGAAGCAATTCTTCTCCAAAGCCGGTGTGAGTGAGCTGGAGTTGCAGGATAAGGAGACGCGCGACTTCATTTATGATTTTATCGATAAACACGGCGGCATCGAAGCCGCCATGTTAGAAGTCGAGCGACGCGATGAGGCCGCTAATAATCTGGCCAATCAAGCGCCCCCACCGGCGCCACCCCCTAGACAAAGTTCCATGACTAGGCCTCCACCGCCCAGCAAGGTTCAGGCCACCCCTCCCAAGACAGTTCCGGAACAGGCACCCCCCATGGTCCCTCCACCCAATCGAACCACATCGTTGCGAAATGCCCCGGCTCCCCCACAGAATAAAGGTATGGCACCGTTGCCACCACCTCCCCCTCCCTCACAAGCGCATTCCACGATGGGATCGGCACCCCCAGGCCCACCACCTCCGCCTCCCCCTCCTCCTCCACCTCCACCACCACCGCCTGTTCCACCCCCACCTCCACCTCCACCTCCGCAATCGTCAAGTCAAGCCCCGTCTATGTCTCAGGGCATGGATTCGTCTATACCTCCTTCACCTCCTTCTCTTCCGCCAGTCAACGACGTTCGCGGCGCTTTAATGGACGAAATTCGCAAGGGAGGAGCGGGATTGAAGAAGGTGACGGAGCAGGAAAAGGCAAAACCGGCTGACACCAGGAACGTGTTGTTGGATCAAATCCGAAGCGGAGTGACTCTCAAGAAAGTGGATATGGATTCGATTGGCAGTTCCTCGTTGCCAGAGACTGCACCGGGCATAGCTGGAATGTTGCAAAAAGCTCTTCAAGAACGATCTGGCGCCCTGAGATTCTCGTCGAGTGAAGACGAAGATGATGAAGACGAGGATGATGATGAATGGGACGACTAAGCGCGGAGCATGTCTATTGTCATATGATATCTGCATTGAGTGATTGCAATTAATACGATTTAAGTGTAGCTAGAAAGATAACTTTAAAAATCTGAAAACCTTTCGAGATCTTTAGAAAGATCTGAAAAATTGGCTCGAATCTCTGCAACAAATCTTCCAATAAATCTAGATTTACTAACGGCGTGTATTTGATCATTCACGGCTTTTCACTAGCACTAAAGATTATTGAATGGGATGAGGATAATCGATTGAACACTAAGTTTTCGGTGGAATCCGGTATTTCGGCAAACTATTAAGCCTTGACCCGATCATACATCCGAACGGTGGAGATATCGTCCACTTGGCACGTGCATTTCATTTTATCATCGAAGAATTCTCGCCAACAAATGGAATCCTTTCCACCATTAGTCCCTTGCATTTTATGAACCAACACGTTGGGACGCTCCAAAGTCATGACCGATTTGACCTAAAAATGGAATGAGAGTGTTATTTGACCATGCATGTCACTAATTTTCGGGTGGTTGTCTCGGGCGGTGTTTTCCGGTTTTTCGGTTCCGAGTTTTTCGGATTTTTTGATATTTTTGGTTTCTTCGATATTATTTTTCGCACTATTAACTCTTCATATTATCTTCTTCATTTTGGACCACATTAACATATCACAAGTGAGTTTTTGACGATATGCGATATTTATAACTCGATTTTTCGCAAGAAACAACAACTTTTGACATTTTTTTGTCTCCGTTGTTTCAATCCTGCGAGAAATTACTTGAAATATACATTTTACGCGCACTTTCACAGTACCTTTCCAAAGAATTGATGCCTTTTTTAAAATTCTAGAATAATTTGTGTAAAACAAAACTATTTTCTTAAGGAAGCCTTAGGTTAAAAAAGACAAATTTGTGATGAAACAAGTTGCCCAGAATTGACATATATTTGGCCAAATTTGACATTTTAATGTCAACAAGTAGCATTTAAAAGCTAGAAAATGGCAACGTTTTAGCAACTTTCGTCGCATTGAGTGCAACTTTTAACAAAGTATTCCAACTTTAGGGCTAAAAGCATGCAACTTATGGCCAAAAAAAGTTACTTCATTCGAGCCCTAGTTTTAACATATCCCCATAATTCATATCTTCTTCATATCTTTTACAATATCCACGAGTATTGAATTTAAGTCGCATATATTCACTCACATAGAGGTGAGCACAATTTTGAGGGACGAATTAGGGGTGTTAAGGGCAAAAAAGAGGAAATACTCGAAAAACCCGCCCGAAAAGGTTTTTCGGGTTTGATGTCAACCGGGCGGGATTGAAGCAACCCCATTGTCAATGGACTTTCATAAAGTCAGGACGGGTATATTTAAAAAACCTGTTCGATGTGACGTCTTTTTCAAATGAAATACTCCCAAGTATCTGAGCGAAAAGGCCACGTTAATTAACCACTCTACTGATTCGTCCACATTAGGGAAAACCCATTCATTGACGGGTTGAAGGATTGATTGATGGATAAATGGATTAATTTAAATCAAATCCTTCAGCATGTATCTTGAGGTTTGGTATGTTTTACATCCTTTTGGTTACTTAATCCTTCTTGTTGTTAAAAGGTTCAGTTAATAATTTCACGTATTTTTTTTCGATTTTTCTTTACTTTATCCTTGTAAATTTATTTTCATTCTAACAAAGACAACAATATATCAAAAGTCAATAAACTTTAGAAATCTTTGAGTTAGCACGAATAATGAACCATTGCCATTTTGAAGATAATCTGAGCGGCTTTTAATCACGTTTGATATGCTTCCAACTACTTATTCTAAAAGAAAACCTTATGAGTATGAAACAATTTTACCTCTCGACCATCGGCAGTCACTTCATCAAAGGGTTTATCCAACGAAAACGATATGCTGGAAGTTTTGACCAAAGACTCTTGCTTTAGCGTGAAATCCTTGGGTCCATCTTGATTGATGGTAACCAAAGGTTTTGAGGCATTGCCCAATTTTCGCGTCAAGTATCCCACACCCACGGCAGCCATGAAGGCGTCAAAGTTTTCTGAAGAGGTCATCTGCCATTTTCCAGGGATTTTATCCGTACTCATATTGCTGTCGCAATGGAGGATTGATGAGAAACGATGCTGTTACAACTTTCTCGAGATTTACTCTACTACCAAGATCTCAGGACAAGGAATAGTACATTCCACCGTCCATACCTTTCTGAAAGTTAGAGGTTTGTATTTGGATGCAAAGCTCAAATTCCGCCAATGGCGGGGAAATATGAATATCGTCCGTGCAACTACGATCGTGCCTTCATGAGCACAAAAAACCATGCAATGCTCACCATTCTTTTTTTTGATATGCTCTCGATTGATTAGATCTTCAGTTCAAGATTTTCCTTTATATACTTTGGCTGACCCGAAGTTGTCAACAGTCAATTTTAAATACGTTTTCATTACATTCCCCACACCAGCCCATCGCCTTGGCCTTCAATATGAAGACCTTTGCCATCATCGCCTTGGCCTTCGGATTGGCCACTGCTGGTACCATTAGCAACTACTCTCCCATGTCTGGGGGAGGATCCGGACCTGCGAGCCCTAGTTATGGAGGTAATGGCGGCGGAAGCGGGGGCAGTGGCGGTTATGGGGGTGGCTACGAAAAGCCCAAGTGCCGTGATGTCTACGACACTGTTCAAGAAGACAAATGTGAACCCTACACTGAGCGCGTTTGCCAAACCACCCAGAAGGAGACCTGTCAGGATGTGGCTGATCAAAATTGCCGTGCCATCACCACCACCAAGCAGATCCGCAAATGCTTCGACGTGACTGAGAACAAGTGCAGCCTGAAGGAGCAAGTCAAATTTGACACCGTGCAAGTTGGATTCACCGTCCAGAAATGTCGCAAGGTCAAAGGTAAGAAATACTTGCTACTCATCTCGACTAAGATCCCGCATTGATTATTCGTGATTCGTTCCAGAACGTGTCTGTGATACCGTGTATGAAACCCAGATGACCACTAAGGAGGATTTCCAATGCTTGGAAATCGAGAATCCCGTGTGCGTAAACGAGGAACGAGCCATTGTTGACAAGACATGCCGCACCACCACCCAATTCGACTGCAAGCAAACCGGTGGCAGCTCTGGCTACGGTTCCGGATCTGGCAGCGGTTATGGTTCATCTGGTGACGATTTCGGTTCAGGTTCTGCCTCTGGTGGATTCGGCAGTGGATCTTCTTCTGGTGGATATGGTGATAGCTCCTCGTCCGGTGGCTATGGCGATAACTCTCCTTCCGGCGGATATGGTCAGGTGGAACAACCTCAAGTGGTGTGCAACCGTCGCCAAGAGACCAAATGTTACGATACTCCCCGCACTGTGAACGTCCAACGTTGCACCCGCAAGGCCGACAAGGTGTGCGAGAAGGTGACCCTTCTTAGTCCCGTGGCCCAAGAGCGACAGAACTGCCGCAACGAAGACAAGAAGGTCTGTGAATTGGAAGAACGCACCCAGCCCAAGCAGGTCAAGAACTACGTCTACACCAAGCAATGCAGCCCTGTTCCCCGACGTGTTTGCGAGAATGCCGATGTTGCCCAACTTGTGCCCTCGTGTGTGGCCAGTACCCGCAAGCAATGCTCCTACTCTCCCGTCGAGGCCTGTGAAGATACCCCCAAACAACACTGCTTCAAGGTTTCCCGCCAAGTCCGTCGCCAGGTGTGTGAAGGCGCCAGTGGCAGCCAAGGGTCTTCCAGCCAAGGTCTTGGTTCCAACTCTTTCGCCAGCGCCATGGGCTTTGGTTCCTCCGATAGCAACGACTTCAGCTCCGGATTCGCTTCCTCTGGCTTTGGTGGCAGTGGATCTTCCAGTTTCGGGTCCGGTTCCCACGGTGTTCCCTCTCACGGCGTTTCCTCCTCTAGCTCCGCCGCTGGTGGATCTACTGGATTTGATGGAGAATATTAAATGATATGTGTTTTATGAATTTGAACTGCAGAGCTATTTAACTCCAACAATATATTTGAGGTATAGAAACATACCATTTTGATTATAGATTTTTTGATCTTAGAAAATTGCTACTGATGTAGCACAGATTTCATGGATGGGCGAGGTAAATTCATCATGAGGTTATGAAAAATTTTAGATAATATTTCACAACAAATTATTGTAAAACGATAGTGTGCAATTTTCGAACTTCGCAATGTGAATGGCCGTAAATCGCCGATCATTTAAACATCAACGGCTCGAGCTACCAGTAAGGGAAAATTAGTGACGGCCTGCATACTACTGATGGAAAAAACCAATCTTTCAATCTTTCTCACGCGAGGTTGCTAGCGTTAGGTTTGCCATCACCCCTCACATAGTACAACATCTTGCAAAATCAAAAAGCAAGTTCCTTCTACATAGCGCCCCTGAGCCAAACACGAATAAAGCAAGGGGTGCCACTTGCGCTCACCTTCAGAAGAAGGCCTTTTTCCTTATGGAATTCAACCGACAAATGATAGACGCTGAAGGCTAATTGGCAGACCTAGTTGGGCAACCTATCGTGAATATGATTGAAGATTGGATTGTTTCCATCACTACTGGATACAAAACGAGCTTACACGAAACACTTAAACAGAAGAAAATGTTCTATTGTGTCCTTTAAGGAGCAGCTGACTGGGAGGTCACAGTACATAAGACTGGGAGGTCACCTTAGTAATACAGCTCCAGAAATTGCACCCTGACACAAACATGTGACCCATTTTCGAGCTTCTAAAGGTATATTGGACATATTAGAACAGAAATTTTGTGCATCAAAGCTCAAAGGTTGCACGTGATTTCCATTTCACTGGTTGCGCTTGAAGGACTCAATATCAAAGGATCCAAATGGTTTCTCACATTACAGACAGTAGAATCTCGATTTAAGTAATCTCGGAATTACCTTCTTTCGCGATGTGAGCAATTTTTCTGCGTAAAACAATATTTACGAACATAGGCAAAAAAAAATGGAAGATTTCTATTTTCAGAATTCTTATGTTCGTAAATATTGGTTTAAATTATTGCTTAAATTAGCTAAAGCACAAAAAATAAACCATTTTTTAAACTATTGATGAATTGCTTCCAAACTTGCGCTTTTGCGCTAAACTTGCGCTTTTTGGGTTCACCTTTCAGTTTTTTGGGCTTTCACGCCTTGCGCTTTTCAATTTTGAGTCAAAAGGACGAAAATTCATTTTAAACCCTTAAGTCACAAAGAATGTTCCAAAATGACACTCAACAAAAACTATTTCAAAGACATTAATTGAAAAACAATTTATCGACAGTTAAAAAAATAATGTAAGCACAAATTAGTTTTACCAACGAATCGGCAAATTTTCACTTCGAGAGTAAAAAAAAAATGTGTGTCAACCAATGCAAAACCTAGTGGAAAATAAGCAACCCAAGGAAATGTCTTGTAAACCAAAGAAAGTCTCTCAAATTTGAGGTAATTTAAATTCAAATTAAGAATACAAGGATTTACTCGGTGTTGCCATTTTCGTCCGAGAAATATAGTTATCATGGTACCTTTTAGAATATAGGTACTGGGCGGTCCTGGGCATTTTTTAAAAAAGAAAAATACTGCTGGATATTTGAATTTCCCACTTTAAAAAAAATCACCTCGTCAAGTGCGACCCATTCTCACACACACAGTCGCTGGACCTTTCATGTATCAATCAAGCACAAACAAGATGACAACAAAGATTTTATTGAAACTTGTTATAAAAAAATAGTAAAGAATGCAAAAGAGTATTTTATTCCCTTACCGTTAGTTTCTAAAACATTCCAAAGTGGATCTGTGTTTTTGGGTATGGTCACCCTGACATGTTACGTACACAGAGGCAGGAACCTCTTACCACAGGACGCGAACTTCAGCTGACGCGTAGCCCAATGAGGCCCTTAAAACGGTGCGGCTCTGCAGTGAATTTGAACGAAATTGCCAAAAAACGATAGAAATAGGTGTTTGATAGCAAACATCGCTTCAGAACATTGTTGCAGCATTAGATAGCGCTCCTTTTCCTACCATTCATTTTTATAATGCTGCTTTCTGTTCTCGGGAATTAGTCAAAACTGAGCTCCTTCAGACCAATATCTCGCACAAAATGGAGAATGGATCTCGAATAAATGCATATGTAACTTAAATATAATAATACCAACTTCAGACAACGAGTTCAGTTATACTTCGATCAAGTTTCATGAAGATTGGGCGTCTTTTTAGAAAACTGTGGCCATGTTATTAACAATGAAACTCACAGCCACAGTATCCACACTCTTCCCCATAAAAACATCATTTTTATCGTCTGAAATCCTTGAAATCCATTAGATGCCAAATATCAACATTTTGATCAGCCAAACCGAGAGGAAGCACGAGATTAAACAAATTTTTTGTCAACTAATAGTTGAGTTGTTGATGATTCCCTCACACTGATTATTCATGCAGAATGCAGTGAAGAACAGATCACTCTCATGGAGCACTGTATTCTTCGCTTTGATGGTGTTGTTTGGTACTTATAATCTGAAACCATTGGTATTTCAGGATAAGTTGATTAGGGTTGATAATGAGTGGTGAACGTGATTTACCCACGAGTGGGTTGCATTTAATTATCTCTAAGAGACAGAAACACAAACTAGAATGATGTCTAGACAATTTGTTCACTGATTTAGTATAAAATATTGAATATTGAGTCCATAACACTTCCCTATCGTTCACTCCAGAGGGCCTCATTGGGCTCTCAAAAACAACAACAAACAGCTGTCTTCGCATCCTCTTCTGTAAGTATATCCATGACAGAGGTCACATGTGGAGATACCGGAGCAGGCCGGTCGTGAAATATCATTGTGTGCAGCAAGGGCCGTTTATCATCAGCGACTAGTTGAATCTTGCCCAAACAAACGTATTCGTAGAAGGCAAATTTTTGAAAAACAAAGTTTTTTGGGCATATGGCCTCCTGTCTACGCTTTGCTTCTCCCAAATTATACCAAGGTGCTCAATGAAGATGAAAATTTGATTCACAGGCATTAGTTCACGTAATAATAGGATTTGACATTGAAATTATGTCTTGCGCACTACCATTTGTACTATGATCTTCTTCTTGTCTGGGCAAGTATTTCACGATATTCTTCGGAAGTATTTGCCTTTTCACGCATCTTCTGGGCAGTTTCAGTATTAAACAAGGCAGACAAAATGACGACAATGGCCTCTCTATAGACCTCTATGGTAACGTAACTCTTGAAGCAACGGGGATTGCAGATTGCATCGGGTCATTACAAATGTTACAACCGTTGGTCACTTTTTTTTCTTGCTCGTTCACGGGTTTTTAACCGATGCAAGGGAATGATTTCCCTGCAATGTTAGGTGTTAGTTGCTTGACAGCCTTTTTTGTATTCAATGATAACAGAGAGAGCAGACCATTACAAGAATTAAACTTCAAAATCGAATCAACATCAAAGTCAACACAAAACATAATTTCGCTTTTTGAACAAATTTTATTGGAACAGTAATAGCAAAATATCAGTTGTGCCATTAATGACATACAATGATAAAACAAGAAGCAAAAACATAGTACATGCATGCAGTCTTTAAAACAGTAATTCTAAAAACTTTTGAGGATTACAAGTGCTTTTTGCGTTTATATCAACAACCCTTAATTTCATACAACCACTCAATAAGAATTACGAATCATCTTAAGAGCTCTTGAATGGAAAAGGGCTGTGTGGTAAATTGAACCGCAGTGTCCACAAAGACATAAATTGTATTTATACAAACCCACACCCAAGAATGGCTTTTTCTCTTGATTATGCACAAGAACTTCTTGAAAATCGTCTATTATTTGATAGAGACACGGTACTCCATGTCTCAGAGGCCAATTGATGATAAAGCAAACCAAAATGGAGAATTAATGGCTGTCCATGGGTGCCTACATGTCTAACGGAATGTTCAAAAAGTGAGATGTTAGGATTGGCATGCACAGTCTGAGAAACGGGGAAAGTGGGGAGAAGCAGAGAGAAGTGGGTCGCCTGGTTCTCCATACCATTCACACCTTTTTAGAGTTTTTTTCAGCTGTGTACAAATTTTCAAGTTTGACCTCTTGTTCTCTGTAACTGTTTCCACATTACGATCATGGTCTTTAAAGATGCCTTTCCTTAATGATAACAATGCATTAGAGTTGGCAATCACGCATGATGAACATGAATTCTTATCAACAGGAGTTGGAAATCAGGATTATTCACACTCATAATAGAATGACTTTAAAGCTCTGATGGTAAATCGGTGAAAAGTCCTCATTTGGGGTTTGTTTCTTCACAAAAATCACTCAGCAGTTTGAAGTTTTTTGATGGCATTCCAACCTTGTTTTACCAACTTATTCTATCATGCAAGTAAATGGCCACACCCTTTTAGAGGGTAGGTCGCATCCAGATTATTGGACGCCCTGACCTGCTTGGTCTTGAAATTTATTTGGGTGATTCTACTCTACATGAATTCGCTTGGTAACAGACACTGACACAACTTTCTTCAACCTTGCTTAATGCATGAGTGATTGATCCTTAGATCAATTATGATCACTAGATAGCGTGCAAGCTTTAGTCTGGCTGATTTGGCAAGTGGGGCGGAATCAGGGCTGGGGAGTAATTGTAATTGCAATTACAATTACATGTAATTGTATTTGTAATTAATTTCATTTTTGGGCCAAGTAATTGTAATTGTAATTAATTATATTTTTGGCCACGTAATTGACGAATTTTCAATTACAAATTACCAATTACTTTTTAAAATCTATCTTCCTAAAGTTAATCATATAACCAGTTGATCAGTTTTTACTTGCAAAACAATTATTTTGTCATCAATTTGCGGTCAATGTGATGCCATGAATAGTTAGCTTTGTTATATGGACCCTACAATTCATCCGATTGGCTGGGATGACGCCATAGACGGGGAGGAAGTTCGAAAGGAAAGTAGATCTTAAAAATTGATAAATTTGGCGGTATTTAGGAGATTAAATTTCAAACTTTCACTATGCATTGCCATTTAATAAAGTTCGATTTCTCTTTTAAACTATGATGAAAAGTTTTTGGTAAGGCAATCCATAAATACGAAGGAAAAACTGAGGGATGGTTTTCAATCAGGAGATTGGCAAGGTGAATGAATGGTGGGATCAATGTTTACTAAAACCCATCAACATATGTTTACTTCTCATGAGTATTTTTTTGGTTAATATTTTTTGCTGGCTGTTGAGTTTGTAATGATGAGTGAAATCCTTCCTAATGAGAATATACAAGTACCAATATAATAACCTTTATTCATTTACCCTACCAAAATTCTACACTAGGTTCATCAAGGGCCTCTATAAAAAACCCGTTCCTTTACTTTGCTTGTTTTTAGAATGTTTTTGTTTGCCTTTAAAGCCCAGATATTTTAATGGTTGAGGGAAATTTGATTCACGTTCTTCTGTATTTTAAAGATGACATTTTTTGCTTTTTGTTTAGGATTGAGAAAAAGCAAGGCAGAAAGGAGAAGTTTGCTCAAATTTACTTTCCTTGAGATTTTCTCTGACCTTTTGAACCATAAAAGATTGGAAAAATCCTTCTTGGTTTCAATCAGGTGTGCTTATGTTTAAATCAAGTTTGGTTATGGTTAATTAAGTTGTGTTGATACAAGATGTTCTGCTAATTAAGAAAAATATGTCCACTTCTTGCTTGACTTTGAGGTTTTGGTTCTCTTGCAGAAGCAAGAACTCCAGGGTAATTTTGTCCCTAGGATAATTGATGATAGCTTTTGAGATTATTCTCAGTCTGTTTTTATGGACAAATGATGCAACCAAACTGGGGTGACCAAACTTTTTGACGTCGAAATGTCATCTGATGTCAATTCAGTGCCTTGAAAAAGCTAGTTGAAAAGTGGAAAATGCTAACAAAAATGATAATTATGAAAGTACTGCAGGGAGGGTACATGTAGGGCGTCCAGGATTAATTCGAATTTTCGAAATTCGGATTAAGGAATAATTTTGAAGGATTAGCCCGGATTAATCCAGTAAATGGATTTACTTTAAAATGATTGATAAAACAAATAACAACCAAAATTTTTGGTTTATTGATACTGAGATCATTGGAACTATCATTTAAGTCTGAAGTTTTGTAACAAACTTCAAATTGCACAAATAGCA
Source organism: Tigriopus japonicus (assembly GCA_010645155.1). NCBI lineage: Eukaryota > Metazoa > Arthropoda > Copepoda > Harpacticoida > Harpacticidae > Tigriopus > Tigriopus japonicus. The sequence continues at coordinate 440,569 of CM021321.1, read as the reverse complement.
ACACCAGAAATCACCTCTGTTAACTTTTTACATGTTTTGAAAGTATTATCTATCCATCCATTTTTACCCGGGACAATTACCAAGTATTTATGAATGTGGCTAACAAATAATTCTTAATTAGGCTACTTCAAAATTTGAAACAACATAAGGGCTACATCTATTTGTTGCTACACTGGACCATGGAATAACCAGTAAATGGAAACTGTGCGATAAATTTAGTATTCAAGATGGACAAAGATAAAAGTCTTCAATAGATTTTTGTTTCATTTGTTGTAACTCTAATGTATTTAAATAGTTATGTCAAAATTGCTCTGAATTTAAAGAGAAAAAGACTGGATGGATTGAATATGGCTTGATTTCAAGTGATTGATAAACCAATTTAAACCAAAGTTTTGATTTTCTGAAAGCAAGGTCTTTGAACAAAATTGATGGGCGAATAGATAAATGAAATTTTAGGATCAAAAGCATGAATAATTCATTTAGGCATACAGATCAGTTTTCAAGTTTTTGGTGTTGTGAAATGCTTCAAATTGAAAGAATCATGTTTTATCTAGTTAAACCTTGTAAAAGATAAATTTACTCATGCTTAAGTTTCAATCAAAATTAACAAAGAGTTTAAAAACCATACGATAAATCATGAAAATGTGGACCAAAATCAAATTTTCATTGATTGTGAACAAAGAATAAAAAACACCAACCCATCATGCACAATAAAAACAAGCAACTGAAACACATTTTTAGGATAATTATGCAAATTCCATTGACAGATATGATGCAAAATATGTACAACAAATGGCAGCAAAAACATAAAAAACTCACATTTCATTTCCCTTAGGACTTCAGGATTCAAAAGAGAATTTCCATGTCCTAATATTTCATCCTAAGAGATTCAAGAATGATCTTCAGAAAGCAGGAACTGAACATACAGAATGAAACTATTGTTTAATTGTGTAAACTTGAATGTTTCATATATTTGTGGTACATTTCCCATCTTGAGTCATTGACAATCCTACCATTCATTAAATTAAATTCATCATAGCAAAATCAATACAACAAAGTTGCTTCTACAAGAATCCTTGGTCCCTAGGTCTTTTGCAATCATCAATTTCAAGCTTTTTTCTGGACTAATTTTGAAAATTGATACAAAAAACACCTTAAGAACATTTTTTTGGTTCCATTAATCCATGTGACAAAATGAATTAGAAGATTAATCCTTTAATCCAATGAAGCCCTAGTACTATGGTCATTACTACATATTTGAAATGTTTTTTTTTTCAATATTTCAATTTACATGAGATTGACACACATAGTTTTGATTTGATTAATACTTAATTCTGAAGGTAACATGGAAGCTTGAATGAAAAACAGTTGTAGTGCTCAAATAGTGTTATGTAGGAGTTTTAAGGGTTTAACAAGGGTAAAATCTCTGGTGGATATTAGGGGTAACAATTACAATGATTGTTTTGCCAGAATCATAATTTCTGTTTTCAATATCCTTTTTTGTTTATTTCAAGCTCATTAGAGGTGTCAGTGTTGTGTTTCAGAGTCAGTAAATGCTTGTGTGTGACCACAAAGTAGGAAAAGGTTTGCATGCCCATGTCAGACAAGACCATTCCACTCATCAGCTGATCAGTGGCAGAGGGACTACATTCAGTAGTTCTGTTATGGCAACATCCCATACAATCGGATGAATTGTAGGGCCCATAGCTTTTGTTACAATACACACCCAAGCTTTGATGTTTAAATGCTTTTAAACTACAAGAACTTTTGACCATGATTTTGGTGTCAGGAATTAGGGCTTTTCACAACCAAGGGCAGACAAATGAGGTGCAAAAATAAAGTTTTAAAACATCGTCATACTTAATATATAAGTACAAAGTTTGTGTTTTCTGAATAAAAATACAATGCCTTTTTTATGGTATAATATTTTTAATATTTAAGCCCGTTCATAAGCTTTTGGTTTTTGTAAATCACTCTTTCATATTAACCTTTCATGCATTATAAGTTGCCAGTTGGTGCATCGCTACTTAAAGATGGCAGATCTGTTTATTTTTTATCGTTTTGAAAAGGCAAAAGGGTGAAAGAGACGGAAGAATTGTAATTGACATGTAATTGTCATGTAATTGTAATTAATGTCAAATACATTTTTGGACAATGTAATTGTAAATGTAATAAATTACATTTTTCAAGTAATTGACCCAACTCTGGGTGGAATGCGTTGAATTTATGAAGAAAATGTCGCCCTCACAACTGTCGAGCGGACACTTAGTGTGACCAAACATGTGAATCAAGACCAACTTTTTTAACTCGTTATTGAAGCCACAAGTTTGTTTTTGTCCATATATGCATTGAATTAACCCTACATGACGCAAAAGCTTAAATTTATGTTCTTCCTACCAATGACTTATTCAATTACAAACCCAAAATGGGCTTCTCCGTACAGTACATTATTTTATAAAATTAGATGTAATATATATGTACAAACTTCATGTATCCTATGAGATATTATCTCCCAATAAAGATTATCAATGTATTGGCAAAAAAGTTCCAAGTTGAAATTTTCAAATCCAAGGTATGGTCACCTAGTGACGTCTTCGGTTCTTCCGAGAAAGTGACCACTAACAATAGCAAAAAATGACTCAAAACCATCACTCAATGAACATTTGATGAACATTTGATTCATCAATTTCATAGCTGTCATTTGCCTGGTCACTCATTACAAATGTTCCCGCACTTTTGTCCGCTCAACAGTTGGCAACCGGAGACACATTTTTAGGCTTACACTCTGTCTAGTATTAATGGAAGTCAATGGGAGTGATTACCGTATCATTTTACGGACCTGCTGCCGTTAGCAGTGTAGGCTTGCCAAAAAATCTCAGTTTTCAAGGGTCAGATTTTTGAAAAATGTTGCATTTATGGGCAATGGCATGGTTAATGTATGTTGAGAAGTATTGCAAAGTAATTTGAAAACAAATGGAGAAATTGGAAGCCTTCAGTGAAACAAATTATTTGTTTTTAGGTTTAGTTGCCCCAGGAACCGATCTCCTCTGGCCATCTTGCTATTCAAAGTCGGGCATTCTTACTTTCAAAGTTCAGAAGAACCCTCTTCACTTATGTAGCAAAATTTTAGATAAAAGCAACAAAACATACTTTTTTTGCAAAAACAATGTCAAGAATTGCTATTTCAACTTCAAGTTGTGCAGATAAGAAAGGCATTGTTGCAATTACCAGGCTTCAACCTTCGTTTTAGTTACCTCGCACGCTCATCAGAAACACAGGTCTTCCGAACTTTTTTTCCCGCCAAAAATGATGACGTCACTAGTAATTGTTGCAATGGATTGATCGGCAACTTTGTTTGGCTTAATGTGTGAGGGTGACGTATTCCAATTTTTAACAAGGAAAGTGGAAGTTGAAATTTTCATTTTCAAGACATCTGATTGCATTGCCCATGGTAGTTAAGCAATTGGAGTCTCATAGGTTGGCTCAGTTTAGGCAAGTAGAGGGGAAATGTTTCAATATTGACAATTTATATTACAGCTCCTCATATCATTTTGCAAGGTTGATCAGTTTTTGGCTCGCCGACGTTAACATATGATTCAAAAATTTAAAAGAAGACAGAAGATGATATTTTACTAAGAAATTATAATCGCTAAGATTTTGCTTAGATTGCCCAATACCCAATTGACACTGCTGCTTAAATTTTTCACATTTTCCCCAAGATTAGGATGTGACATAAAAAGTGACATAAATTCCTCAAACGATACCTCTGTGTGCCCAACAATGCATGGACGCATTCATATGCAAAACCGAGCCCTTCACCACCGGGCTGGCAAAGTTAGTGTCCAACAGTGTTAGGAACCTGACCTTTCCGGAGGTGATGTCTGGACATATGCTGTCATTCCCGGTCAAGGACTTGACAACACCTTATTGTCCTTGGCCCGACATCCCTTCGGAATATTGGCGGTCACGCACCTTCGTCAGGCTTCCTGCCCAACTCCATCAACGACGGGAACTGACGAAGGATCTGTTCAATCTGACCCACCCTCTCTACTGCAATGGGAGTGATTACCGTATCATTTTACGGACCTGCTGCCGTCTCTAACTGCCGTTAGCAGTGTAGGCTTGCCAAAAAAATCTCAGTTTTCAAGGGTCAGATTTTCGAAAAATGTTGCATTTATGGGCAATGGCATGGTTAATGTAAGTTGAGAAGTATTGCAAAGTAATTTGAAAACAAATGGAGAAATTGGAAGCCTTCAATTAAACAAGTTATTTGTTTTTAGTTTTAGTTGCCCCAGGAACCGATCTCCTCTGGCCATCTTGTTATTCAAAGTCGGGCATTCTTACTTTCAAAGTTCAGAAGAACCCTCTCAACTTATGTAGCGAAATTTTAGATAAAAGCAACAAAACATACTTTTTTGCAAATACAGTGTCAAAAATTGTTATTACAACTTCAATTTGTGCAGATAAGAAAGGTATTATTGCAATCACCAGGCCTAAACCTTTGTTTTAGTTAGCTCGCACGCTCATCAGAAACACAGGTCTTCCGAACTTTTTTTCCCGTCAAAAATGATGACGTCACTAGTAATTGCTGTAATAACCAAGATTTTCATCATCTCCCTCTACCCAACTGCATCTGCACTGTCTGTCAATCCCCGCTTCATTTCTTCCATGTGCACTGAACGTATTCTAGTCAACTCACTGTGATATCATGATTTTACGTAACTATTTTTAACGTGTTTTTAACTTGTGACATGTCTTTTATTACAGTTTTATATGATTATACATATATCCAATTTTTAATACGCCATGACATGACCAAGAGTCGCAATAAACATTAATAATAATAAATAAGTCTGAAATTTCCATGGAAGTGCGCCATGATTTTGGATTGCCGTGTTGTAATGGGCATGTACTTGTAATGTCAATTTATGCGTTTTAATGACTATTTTTATAAGCTAAATTTTTGAGTCATGGTCAGATTTTGATTTAATAAAAGTAAGCTTTTAAGGTTATATAAAAGGGAGCTAAACTACTTTAGTAGTTTTCTGTATTTTTTATCGTTTCTTGAGCCAATTTTCTTGAGTCTCAATAAAAGAAAAATCTCGATATAAGCAACATTTTGCTGCTGACAGAAAAGTTGCTTAAAATGAGATTCGACTGTACCTTCTAATCTTAAGATAGTGTTCAGAATTTTCAAAGTCCACGAAAATTTCGATTCTAACAAACATGAAGTGGTAAACAGTTTGAGTTAATTAAATTTAATGCTAACCCAATCTAAGATTTGAACAAACCTATTTAATCCAAACCTAAACTAATTCAAATCTTGGATTATTTTAACAAAGCATGAGCTAAATTACTTGATGAGTTAATTTGATCCAACTTCAATTATTTTAAACCTATCTGAACATCAGCTCATCAAAATTAATCCTAACCTAACCCATAGATTCATCTTAACCTAATCCAGCCTCAGCCTAACCCAAATCAATATAGAAACATAGAACTAGAACAGTTGTGACGAAATTAGAAGAAATGGAAAGTATTGTAGAGGATCTCCAAATCAGGGCTGCCAGGTAATTGGAGACAAAAAACGCCAGATGTACCAGTCAAAAACGCCAGAAAACGCCAGATGCAAGTTTCTTTGTTATGCATTTATTCTAGACCAGGTATATCATGTATCAACCTTTCATCGATAAACTTAGCTTATTTGAACTTAATCATTGGGTCGGATTCATCCTTTGGGTTGATAAAGTTCCCTTTTCACCCTTTTCAACGCGTTTGCTCACAATTAGAATTAACTAATTTTGAACTAATAAGAAATTTGACTCAAACAGCTATCAGTACGACCAAATAACAAAACAGAAAATGAAGTAAGCCACCACCATATTCAAAACAACGGATCAGGAGTGTGCAACTTTCAGGCAAGTAAGATTTTTCATGCCCCCAAAAAAGTACTTTTGTAAGTGGCAAATATATTTATCAGTTTTCTATTTTTTTACCTTTTAGCAAAGTTTTGTTTTCTTTGCCATTTCTTCCATTTCCTATGCTACTGTTTTGTTGATTTGTGCCATTGTCATTTTACATGCTTTATCAAAAAACAACGTTTCATGAAGAAAAGAAAGAAAAATATTTTTCCAAACTTGACTAAAAAGTCAATCAAAAAGCTTTGTCACAAACATGCAAATCAAATTTGTTTTGCAATTATTTGCTGTTTTTCATTTTCCTTGCCATTTGGATTTGTCACTTCAGCAAATTTTATTTTCCATTCCAGAACATGTTATTTGTTATTTACCATGCCGGCACATTTTATTTACCACTTCAGCATGTTTTGTTTATTTTATTTATTTTGAGATTCAAAAGAATATTTTGTTTGCTCAAAATCTCCATCCTTCCTAATAGGGTAGTTTCGACAATCCAACACTCTCTTAACTTAAATACCGTAGAAGCTACTTTTGGTTCTTTGGCTGAAGCAGCAAGCACCAATAAAAAAAGATGGTATTGAAAGAGATTGCAACATAAGTAAAAAACTGGTCACACTATTTTTTATGACTTTGAACTTTCTTGAGGAGTGAACCAAATAACGCTGAATCCTCCTAGAATCAGCGTGACAAATTGTGTTTCAACTAATCCTATAACTCCAATTTAAAAACGCCAAATTTCACGATTTTCATGTAAAAACCGCCAGAAACCTGTCAAAATGTTCTTGCCCGCCAAACTACAAATTCCTTCCGCCAAACTATGGCGTAAACCGCCAGAATACCGCCAGATTTTTCTGTCACGCCAAAAAAAAAATCTCGCCGCCAAACGAGGCCTCAAACCGCCAGAAACACCAAAATCTGGCGCCCCAAACCGCCATCTGGCAGCCCTGATCCAAATCTCTATTCCCCAACAAACTAGACTAGAACCCTCCAGGGTGGCTATTTTCACACTATACCAGCAAAATTTTGTTTTGTGTTTTGGGCCTGCACTTGAACAGATGGACATTCACACTTTTAAATTATTTTAGTGAAGTCCATGCATGCATTTTGCACTCAAATGGGTTGTTTATATGCAGCATGAACCAACTCCACACAAGCTTCACACCAACTTACGCCTTAAAAATACAAGTCAAAATATTTCATTAGATGTGCTAGCAGCGTAACTCAATGTCCCATTGGAAGAGAAAGAAGGAAGTGAAAGGATATTGTCTTAACCAAGCATGGAAGTAAAGGGCCAGAAATTGTATGTTTTTCAAAGAAGAGCAAATAATGCAGTAAATATTTGCAAAAATCACCAAAACTGCAAATCAACAGAAAAAATGCAAATAAATGGGAAAAATAAATTTAAATGCATTTTCATTAAATGTGCACCTTATGATCACTGATCATTGATCACACTAATGTTAAGTAAATTATTGAGTTCTGTGTTCTCTAAGAGTGTCTGATCTCGGTAGAAAACATTTTATAGCCTTGAAAGGGGTTCCACAACTTAGAATTCAGGCTCTGTACGATAGGCCATACGAGCCCTGTGTTAGGTTTTATATTGCAACAATGTTAAGGAAAATAATAAGAGGTTCATTTATGACATCCACTCTTGTCTTGATTTCCTTGCATGCTTGGGCAAGCATGATAAAATTACCCATCAGCTTTTATATCTTGGAGTCACATTCTTTCATTCTCGTTCATGTTAAGGTTACAACCTACGCATGTCATCATAAAAGTTAAATTCAAATTCCAACCCAAAAAACAAGCCAAGTCATGCCGTGGATTTTGATTTTGACGATTCTCAACAGATGATGAGTGTCAATGAACATGAGCGAGCAAACCCTTTCCAGCTCTCCAGTGCTTAGGAATAAAATACGCTTTGCTCTAGGTTTACACATGAACCAGTAATCTCCCATTTATAAACTCCGTGCCACTTCTGGTTCCATATCAGTCGCTTTGAATTTGATCTCCACATCATCTGCCCGATCTCGCCATCCTAAGTTACTCCTTCAAAGATGAAGATTCTTGCCGTCATCGCTTTGGCCTTCGGATTGGCCACTGCTGGTACCATTAGCAACTACTCTCCCATGTCTGGGGGAGGATCCGGACCTGCGAGCCCTAGTTATGGAGGTAATGGCGGCGGAAGCGGGGGCAGTGGCGGTTATGGGGGTGGCTACGAAAAGCCCAAGTGCCGTGATGTCTACGACACTGTTCAAGAAGACAAATGTGAACCCTACACTGAGCGCGTTTGCCAAACCACCCAGAAGGAGACCTGTCAGGATGTGGCTGATCAAAATTGCCGTGCCATCACCACCACCAAGCAGATCCGCAAATGCTTCGACGTGACTGAGAACAAGTGCAGCCTGAAGGAGCAAGTCAAATTTGACACCGTGCAAGTTGGATTCACCGTCCAGAAATGTCGCAAGGTCAAAGGTAAGAAATACTCGCTACTCATCTCGACTAAGATCCCGCATTGATTATTCGTGATTCGTTCCAGAACGTGTCTGTGATACCGTGTATGAAACCCAGATGACCACTAAGGAGGATTTCCAATGCTTGGAAATCGAGAATCCCGTGTGCGTAAACGAGGAACGAGCCATTGTTGACAAGACATGCCGCACCACCACCCAATTCGACTGCAAGCAAACCGGTGGCAGCTCTGGCTACGGTTCCGGATCTGGCAGCGGTTATGGTTCATCTGGTGACGATTTCGGTTCAGGTTCTGCCTCTGGTGGATTCGGCAGTGGATCTTCTTCTGGTGGATATGGTGATAGCTCCTCGTCCGGTGGCTATGGCGATAACTCTCCTTCCGGCGGATATGGTCAGGTGGAACAACCTCAAGTGGTGTGCAACCGTCGCCAAGAGACCAAATGTTACGATACTCCCCGCACTGTGAACGTCCAACGTTGCACCCGCAAGGCCGACAAGGTGTGCGAGAAGGTGACCCTTCTTAGTCCCGTGGCCCAAGAGCGACAGAACTGCCGCAACGAAGACAAGAAGGTCTGTGAATTGGAAGAACGCACCCAGCCCAAGCAGGTCAAGAACTACGTCTACACCAAGCAATGCAGCCCTGTTCCCCGACGTGTTTGCGAGAATGCCGATGTTGCCCAACTTGTGCCCTCGTGTGTGGCCAGTACCCGCAAGCAATGCTCCTACTCTCCCGTCGAGGCCTGTGAAGATACCCCCAAACAACACTGCTTCAAGGTTTCCCGCCAAGTCCGTCGCCAGGTGTGTGAAGGCGCCAGTGGCAGCCAAGGGTCTTCCAGCCAAGGTCTTGGTTCCAACTCTTTCGCCAGCGCCATGGGCTTTGGTTCCTCCGATAGCAACGACTTCAGCTCCGGATTCGCTTCCTCTGGCTTTGGTGGCAGTGGATCTTCCAGTTTCGGGTCCGGTTCCCACGGTGTTCCCTCTCACGGTGTTTCCTCCTCTAGCTCCGCCGCTGGTGGATCTACTGGATTTGACGGAGAATACTGATTGACTTTCCATATTTGTATGGTTACTTGTGATATTTTATGAAGTTTTAAATAAAGTCATTTTAAAGAACTGAAACTTTACTGGATATTACGATCGCAGTTCTTGGTAATTTTCATTCAGAGTGCCGTTCTTGAAAATTTTGGTTTTTAGATTTGGTTTAAAGTCATTTGCCCAGGGCCAGACTTGTATAATTATCTCGTCCAAATAAAAGATAGTTTATCATTAGGGCTGAATATTTTAGGTTCACTTTTTGGGCAAATTATGACATAATTAGGTTGCCCAAAATTACGTTTTAGGTTTTTTTTAGGTTGAATAGATTACACTTTTTACAGAGGCTTTTCAGACCCAATTTTTGCCTTTTATGTATTGTTCTACAGTAGTTTACTCTTGGCAAGAGGCAAGAGTAAAAGCAGTTGAGCAGAGACAAAGGCAATAAATAATTTATTTGGCAGTGGGGAAAAATGGAGTATAGAACAGTTTGTGCCAGTGAAATTTGTTCAGTGGCAGAATATGGTAGAAAGTGGCAAATAATTCGACCAAAAAACCCAGATAAAAAAATTGTCGACCTAAAAAAGGAGATCGGATTTTTTGACCTTAAAACGAGTTCGGAAATTTTTGACCTAAAAACGAGATCAAAAATTTTCGACTTGAAAAGAGATCGAAAATTTGCGCCCTAAAGACGAGATGAAATGACTGAAAACGAGAAAAAATTTGCTCGAAAGGCAGAATGTGGCGGTATATGACTTCAAAAAATGACAGTGAGCGCCCTTAATTAGCAGTATTTCAAACAACTTTTGGCAATGTCGGCCTGAAACCACCTCGTAACACTAATTCGGTATATTGATGGGATGAAAAGCATTGTGGCTAACCTTGTTCCTTCTTTTGTTTTGTTGTTTTAACGACACTGGGGTAATTTTCAAGAGGGCGAAGTCATTGTCAAATGACTTTAGGATAAGAAAAAAAGTTCATTTTAGGTTGAAAACTTTGTTTTAGGTAAAAATTTCCCAAAAAAGGCGAGAAAAAAGTTGATTTAGGGTTGGAAACTTACTTTTAGGTAAAAATTGCCCAAAAAAGGCGTTTTAGGTTAAAACCTAGGTTTTTATGTAAAACCTAAAATATTCAGTTCTATTTATCATTATTTAGAAAATATGTTCTCTCAATCTTTTGTGCCAAAGCATCCATTATGCATTATCTTTTATGCATTTTCCCAAAAAGTATCTAGATAAGGTACTTCTAAATGCTTTTCTGCATAATGTCAAATTACTTGTGCATTATGTACATTGAAAGTGGATACATTATGCATGTTGAGACTTGAGAGTGGACACTCTATTATGTAATTGAGTGAGGAATCTGAAGATGTATTCATTATCCACTTTGAGGAAGGGTGCATAATGCATCCACTTTCAATGTGCATAATGCACAATTAATATGACATTATGCATAATGAAGAAAAATATCTAGAAGTATCTTATATAGATACGTTTGTTGATAAGTATCTTGAAGTATCTTATATAGATACGTTTGTTGATAAGTATCTTGAAGTATCTTATCTAGATAGTTTTTCGGGAAAGTATCTCAAAGTATCTTTATCTAGATACTTTTTCAGGAAAGTATCTTAAACTTTCTTTATGTAGATGCTTTCCGGAAAATACTATCTTATCTAGATACTTTTTATCTAGTCTAGAAGTATCTTGAACAGGTCTGCCCAGGGCGGGGGTGTCTCTTTGATCGTCGGGAGGGCTGAAAAATACCATATTTGGTGGCCTAGTTAGAAAGTCATTTCATTTGTTCCAAATAAAGTTCAAAAAAACTGTTCTTAACCGTTAAAACAAATTCACCGACGGTCTGTGTCATATGGGAACGGTGTACGACAATTCACGGCGTTTCATTGGGCTTTAAGTCATGTTTGAGTTCCAAAGACATTTGAGACCAGTTTTGAAAATGAAGAGACAATGCCGCATATGAAAGTAAATTCTGTTAGGTCACGGGCCAAAAATTGATATTAAGTCACTTAAAACAGGCTTAAAAACAAATATATGAAAATTTTCTCTAGGATCTAATTGTTAGGCACACTAAGGTAGAAAATTGTTCAAAATGTTGGTGAAATCTAGTTTGCCGTTCAATTTTAAAAGGCTATTTTTGAACACCGTTCTCGAAGGACACAATCGGTCTTTAATTGATCCATATTAGAACAAGGGCTCAATAGATTTCGTGAATATTTTGGGTGCAGATAACCATGAGACCACCTTAACAAAAAAAAAAGTTCGGAAAATGTATTTCAAGCATGTTTTAAGTGACATTAAATCAATTTTTGGCCCGTGACCTAATTAACAGAGCTCACTTTCATGTGCGCCATTGTCTCTCCACCTAAGAACTAGTCTCAAAAGTCTTTGAAACTCAAAAATGACTTCTCCAGCGCAATTTAACACTGAATTGGTATTTGCATGCTTAGGATAAATTGTAACTTTAGACGATCCATGTGTGGTTGAAAACTTAAGTTACAAAAGGAAATTATGTCTTAAGAATCTTTAATTATATTTAAACAATTGTCTGACAAAACATGAAACGTTTTCGGTTGTGTCCTAAATCAATGAAGATTTTAGGCGTTTTCAAGCTGTTTATTTTTTGTTATTTTTTATTCCACAAGAAAAAAGTTCTTCAATTTTATGGACCGTGATATGAAATATCAGCCAAATAACCAGTTTCATTGTTAGAAGAATAGTTAACAACTTGGAGTCTTCCATCTGGTAACGTAACGTAGTAGTGTCCTTGGGTTTCAAATCCATCACTATTTTCCTGTGCACCAAAATTCACTTTGAAGTCGTCGTTCCTAACTTTGTAGCTGTAGTTGTAGGGCTGAATAGCGTTAAACAATCTATTTTCGAATCTCTTGTTTTTCGTCTTACTCTTTTGATGCTTTTTCTCAGGTTTCTTTACGTTTTTATGCTCAGGAATGGGCATACGGCCAGATATCTGAGGGTTAGAAATAGGCCGACGGGTAGAATCGACAATTGAAAGTGGCGGAAGATATCCTCGGATTCGTTTGGATGAAGATATGAGGTGTTGAGTTCCTGGGTACTTTACGTTAGGTCTCTCTGCTGTTTTCTTAGGTATGTCATGTTGAAACGGCTGATAATGGGCATGAAACCTCAATTTGGGTTTGGGTTTGGGAGATTTTTCAAACTGAGGAATCTGTGGGCCAAGGAAAGATATCTTTGGTACCTTGGGTGTTGGCCGAGGAATGCTCGCGTATTTTAAATTAGGCAGAATGTCTTCTCTGATTGGGAACAAGTGGGCTCTTAGTGGTACCAAACTGGGATGATAAGATAAAGTTGAGTGAGGAATATCGCGAAAAAGCCCAGGAGGTCCATCCTGGAATCTTTGAGTGCCAACCGGTGCAAAAAGGAAAGGTTCGTCGGGTTCTCCAAGATCGATATCTTCATACTCTCCTGAGAATAACTCTTCAAGCTCTTGAGGCAGAGTTGTAGTAGCTGTTGTAGTGGTTGTGCCAGATGTAGTTGTACTTGTGGTTGTGGTTGTAGGTGTGGTAGGAAAATTGTACTTTTCATTTACAAGGAAATCGTCCCTGATCTCTTGCCATGGATAGTCGTACTCGTATTCGAAATGTTTGAAATCCGGAAAGTTATCTGGAACAGGCGCTGTCGGAGGTGGCTTTACAAATATGATTTCGGTATGGGTTTCGTTATGTCGTTTGTGATTGGGAATATAGTTGTTGGTTGATGGCGTGAGTAAATTGTATTCTTTGTAGTTGGGATCAGCATGGTAGACTTCTTGGAAAGGAAAGGTCGTTCTTTTCATGTTTAAACCGGACACCAAATAAAGCATGGCAAGTCCCTGTTATAGAAGAAGGATATCATGAATAGAAGTACCAAGTTGACAGTAACTTAAACTCTGCTTACCAAAAATAATGTGCAAAAAAAACCCATGTTGATTGTTCAACGGTCGTCCAAGGATTGATACAAAAAAGTGTGCAGGATGAATATTTATAAGCGAAATTTGAGGAAATTGCTTGATGATTTCATATTTTGCACCCTTGATGTCAACAACGTTGGGCAATGAGATTTGCCTAAGAGAGAAGCCAACCCTCGAACACCCACTCATGTCACAATCGTCGATTGGGCATCGCCCTCTTCTCTCGACATTGATACGAGACAAATCTGTTGGATAATGCAGGGGGAAAATATTTAGCAAAACGCTTGCAAATATTGATCATTGAAGGACAGAGGAGGAGATGGAAGTTGCAAATTTTTCCTGATACATTCACATGTACTTGGACCTAGATGATCATTGAAAGAGACTAGATTGTAATTTTTTGAAGAAGTAATTGTTCCATTTTCCCTAGTTATTGTTGAAAAAATGTTGAGGCATGGAGGAAATTTGGTCGATTTTTAGGTTTTAGAAACTTGAGCAAAACTTCTAGATCGCCTAATGTTTTTAGGGCAAGTCTTAATTCGTCTTGTACGTGGAATGACAGAATGACTTTATGAACTATGTATAAAAATGTATTCGGTCTTTGATGGTCAACAAAATCGAATAATAATGCGATTTTCATTTACTCGAAGCTTTACTGTTCTTTGCAATTTCGCACAAATATTAACATGCTGCTCATTTCCATGCTTCTTGGTAATTTGGGTGCAATTCTCTTAACTAGAATGACCTTGAGGATTTCTAAGAGTGATGTGATCTAGCATGATAGAAATCTAACACATTCTACAAGGGAATAATTAGAGTTTTTGTGGGGAAAAAAGGATTTTAAATTAGTGACTTCAGTGCCTCAGAAAAAAATTGATTTTGAAATTTATAGTCAATAGTATAATTGATCAATTTTGAAAAATAGTTACAATTTTCAATTTCTAATCCAGTTTCTTCTCTAGGTATTAAACGGCTTGTATGACGAATATCGTTTTGTGTTAATTTGTAAATGCTGAGGCATGCAAACAAATCGACCTTACACAAATGAATTTAAGGCCTGTTTCTATCAGGGGTAATTGTTACCTGCCAGGTGAAAAATTGATTAAAATCTCTTTCATCCATACACGTTGATTTTAAATGCTTTTACGCACTCGCAAAATAATGCTCTCAAGTATCTAGTAAAAAATCCAAGAAAAAAAACACTTCATAACAAAATAGGATCAAGTTGTCAAAACAATGCGAATTTAATTCAATTTAAATAACATAAAATGAGCAGTCATTTGTAACTGAAAAATTGTCACTCTCATGACAACATTCCACCCATCATATCTCCAGGCATGGCATACGAAGTTTCACACACAACAGGGTATTTTTGGGCGCAGAGCTCATCATGGAGTTTGGGTTGTCCAGTGGCATCTCTGTGAACAGCAGCGCAAGCTTCATCCAATCCTTCCTCCGGATTTGTCCGATAGTTGTAGTTATCCGGTTGAGCCAAACCACTCAAGCCTGTGCGTGCCCAATATTTCGTACCAGGCCGAACCTCTTCCTTACCAGTACTCCACTCTACCAGAATGGGATCCCTGAGGATGAAAAATAATACATAGAAAGTAGCTTTTACGTAAAACAAACGATTATTCGAACCTGTCTGATAGAGGATGGGTAACAACACCGGCCGTCCAAAAGGCGTCCATTTTGGTTTCAGGATTCATAATCAAATTCATAATGGCTTGAATCTGTTGACGCCTTTTTTCTAACTGGAAGGATACAGCTTGCATACGGGCAGATTTGCGGCAGAAATCCAAGGCATCAGACCAACTCATATGTGGGCATCTAGGCTCCAAAGCGGTCACCAGATACTTTTTGCCATTGATTTCCCAATTTGGCTCAGTGGGACAACTCTCGCGATCGTCGATTGTTTGTTGAAATGGCGATTGTGCCGAGGGCGTGCCAAGAAAGTTGTCTGCAATACAAAACAAAAATCATAAAAACGACCAAAACTTAAGGATGCTTTGTCAAACTTAAATTTTGAATATGAACAAAAAGTTGAAGTGTTCCGGTTGTTCACCTGAGGAATATGGAGCTGCCCCTGGACTTGGATCAATGAAAACTGAAGGTTTAGGTTCGACAAAGGTGATCGGGCGATTTGTTGTGGTCGAAGGTTGATCAAGATTGTTTGAAGTCGAGTCGGATCTTTCAAACTGGAGAGGATTATCACCAAATATGTTGAAGAATTTGATGTCTTGGTCCCGCTTCTCGGCTTCTTGAGCCATTTGCAAGGACTTCTTCTTGTCGTAATGAAACTTCATAATATCAGGATCCACTTCCTGAGATTCACGTTGCGAATCTAATCCAAAAAGGTTGAAGGTCAGTTGAGGGTCGAAATCGTTATCGCGTCTTTGATTTGTATTTTGGTTTGGAAGAGGGTTGGAAGATGGCGGCACATCAAACCTTTGCGATTCACGACGGCTAGAGCTATCTTGATAACGGTTGGAGTTTTGGTCGAAATTGGAAGCCCCACCTCCACCTGCACCGAAATTCGATCCTCCGGCGGTGTTTGCCTGATGGCCCATAACATAATTGAACCGATTTCCTTGATTCTCCCGTCTTCTATCATCATTCCTTGAAGCATGGTTCGAACTTTGACCGCCTCCTCGAGTTAGTTCTTGTCCTCCAAACTCTCGATTTGAGCTTTGATCTGTTCCAAATCCTTGTTGACGTCTAGCATCTCTCTGTTGCTCAAAAAGTTGTCGGTTTCGTTCGTATTCGGATTGAGCTCTAGAAGATTCAAAACCTTGGCGTTCATCTGTAGCTTGATCAAGATTGTCCCTATCAAATTTTGTACGAAATCTGGAAGATCCAGAATCACGATTCTCTTGATTAGGTTCATCCTTTTCTTCAAGATCGCTCCTATCAAATTTAGTCCGGAATCTGTTAGAGTCCGAAACTCTGGTTTCTTCAAGATTTGGTCTACGTCTTTGATCCTGATCGGAACCAGATGAAGCTGATCCTTGACGTTCCTGTTCATCTCTTTCAGGTTTAGAACGAAATCTGGACGATCCGGATGCTCCCGAACTTCCCTCACCTCCCTTCGAGGAGCCTTGATGGTCATGGTCGTGGTCGTGATCCTCTTCGTGATTATGGTCGTGATCCTCCTCGTGATCATGATCATGCTCTTCTTCCTGTTTAGAAGGGACCCCTGAAGAACCCCTCCCACCACCCTGATCATTCCTGTCAGCTTGTTCGCTTCTTTCACGATAGTAAGTGGGTTCTTCATCTTCTTCATAATAGTCCCGCTCACCATAGTCCTCCCTGGAACGATATCGATTCCTCCGGGGACCATCATATTGATTTCCATAAGAGGGTGTGGATTTAAACCTTCGAGTGTAGGGATCAAACACCGGCTTTGAACGGTAATGTTGATGTCGATTTTGATACGGGTTGGCAGAGTACGGATAGCCAGACTGATGACGGTGAGAAAACGGTTGCGGAGAGTAACGATTATAAGGCCTGTAATGCAGAGATGCTCCTCCATAAGAGCCTCCTAAGTAGGGCGATGGATTGGAATGAACGTGCCGTTCCGAAATTGGCAAGGTAGACACCTGCAAAAAGGCCACGGTCAACACAAGAACGGCCTTGAAGGCAAGCATCATCGCCTTTTCACCACCCATGACCATAAGAGTTATCGTCCTCTTTCTAATCCCAGTCTTTCTTCTGAAGTGAGTGTAAACTGTAACTCCAACCGATGTGCGAGCACGAGAAAATGAAGTGTTTCAATGAGTGTGGGCCTGCTACTCGGGGTTTTCGTAATATATTAAATGTATTGTCTTTTTGATATTTATTATTCAACGATTACGGTTGTTCTCCTCCTTTTGATTGGGATTCAAAAATCCTTCTGACGGGGTCGCTTCTCATGATTGATAGTCCCATTCGTCTAATATTTGGACCCATATTTTGCACGGTAGCTCTAAAGCCCGAAAATACGCTGGTGATGGAAGCCAAACCGTTCAGAGGATTCATGTTCAATGGATTGACAAAATCAATGGCTTGTTGAGCATTGCCAATTGGATCGGCATTGAGAAGGGATCCCAAGAAGCTGGATCCCGGATCAGGGGCGTTCTCACGACAAGTGGGTCTCCATATCACACGCTTGGGCTTCTTAGGCAAAAAAGGCATATCTTGGGCGCAAAAGGTGTGCTTCTTTTTGTGCCCAAATTCCTCGATCTCAACCCTATGAGGAACAAAGAAAATAGACTTTAATTGCATGACATGTTTTAGAAACTTCCGCAATATTTTTTTTTTGCTCCAGAATCTACTCCCCCGAACAAAATTGTACTTTTTTTTGTCAAGTCTAACAAATTGCATCTATTGATTTGTTTTTTTGAACAAAAAGGCAAAACAAAACAAGTAGTTTTTCCAAATGTAGCATGTAAACAGTTATCTGCATGAAACATATTTTTTTCTACAAGTGAATTCTCTCGATTCTTCGGATAAAAAAAACGATACTAATATTTGCTGAACATTTAAAAAACGCCGGTAGCGGTCATTGGCTATGTTTTATAGTATCCCATTATCATGTGGTCAATTTGAAGATTGGTTTGATTTCATAGTCAAAATCATTTTCGAGTCATTGTGAACGTTCTTTGCCTTCACCCGGATCTATCCACCAAAAAATGCGCTTCACCTTCTTGCATGAAAATCTGTAACCAGCAAAGATTTATGAACATCTATTTTGCCCATTATAAGCACACAACAAAACCAAAAACCAAAAATAGGAATTAAGATCATGATGAAATGATCTCAAACTAAGAAAAAAACAAGTCTTCAAATTGAATTCATTTTGCTTTTTCACGCAAAGATTCTTCTCAAAGCCCAAGAATCGACATGCGATTTTTGAGATTTTCATTGACTGAAAACCACTCTTTTCATTGGGTTTGCCATTTAGATTAGATTGCCCATTTGTTCCATTGCAGCTGCTTTGAGCAATGAAATATCAATATCCATGAAGAAATTGCCATTACCGAAACCATTGTAAAGGTGACATGTACTAAGCCATCCCTGATTTGATTTGAGTTGTGTGTACTGTGTACTACATACACACACTCTACGTAAGTAAGCACTCATTCATACCTGTTCACAAACATTCTCGACTCGGATCTCAATCGCCAGGTCAATGGGTTGAATGGATGAAGAGCATACTCCCAGATCAAATCCGCTGAGCGAACATTTCCGAGGTCCCCTGTGGTGGTCATGAAATGATAGGTCCGACCTGGCTCGAAGAAAGTTTCCTGTTTATTGAGCTGCAATCGGGTGGAAGCTTGGTTTTCGCCGTTCAAGACCATGAGAAAATTGCCTCTGTAAAAGGAAGCAATGAAAGGCTGAATGAGCTCAAAGACTTTGGTGCCCGCAAGGAATTAGTTCAAGTACCAATGGAAAATCAATCACCTCCAATGGCATTGATAAAATGAACTTGAGCACTCGATGATTGAAGAAAGTATGCAAAATCGCATGATGCACAATTTATCGAATGCAATACCAGTCCCAAATAGTTCCTTAACGATCGACCACCTAATCTATGGCACTTCAGAAATATTTGATAAATGTTGGGGGGCGTTATTGCAAGTTTTACTCGCTCGATGGCTTAAACAATACAAATAACGAGCGAGATGAGGCGACAAACTCGTTTTTATATCGATTCCGCCAGTTGCATATCTGTACTGTGCACTGAAATGCAACCTTTTCTTTTGGTTTAGCGACATTTTCACATTAAAAAACATAATGCTTTAAAATGTTGCTTGTTTCGAAATATTTTCAAAACTGAACTGGAAAATTAGGCTGATTTTTTGTGCGTTTTTTTTTGGAGAAAATAAAAATGTAAGTTGTAAGCGAAAAACGGACGTTTTAAGCCTCAATTCTCCAAATCCCCAAATATGTGATATAACGTTTTATTCACCATTTCATGGTTTAATTGCAAACATTTTCATCATTGTAGACATTTGTTTACCTTTTGCTGACATCTTTAACGATTAAACCTTCAACAGTTACTTGTTTCATGCCCATCTTTGCATATGTTACATTTATATCAAGATTTCTAGAGAAGCCGGTTATTTGAACGAGTTCCCGTTGAGGAATATGATGGATGCATCTTCGCGAGGTTAGCACCTTCCTAATGGTTGTGATTTAAGTATGGTTTTCTCGTTCTAAAACTTTCAGCAAACAAGTTCATGGCGAAGATTGCACACTTGCCAATTACTCTTAATTGTTGGCTGCAAGCAATCCAATTCCCATCTACGGATGTCGAAAAGCGAAAATGATGATCTATGTCCGAGACAGAAAGTTTCTTTCCAAGTTTGAACAAAAGGAGAGGTGTATTATTGGATTTCAGGGGTCAAATAAGAGAGCACGAAAACTATTCATTTTTTTTTCATTTATTGGTTGGGGATTTTTTACTACCGCTACAAGGAATGCGATTCCCTGTAGTCAAGGATTTCTGCGGACAGCTTCAATCCGATCCCCAACAGGAACCGAACCTACGCCGTCAGGGGAAGCACTTACACTCGGCTCTTATAAGAACGAAGAAGTGGCTTCCTTAAACCCTTCCATTTCAAATTCTTTTCTTAGAATGGGTTATTAAGTTACAAAACTTGACATCATAAAAATTCCATTGAGTCTGTCGTGTAAAAGATTTCTATGCAAATACTTTGAATTAGATAATATTTACCAAAATTGACATAACAAGAAAAATTTGCATTGAGCTTGATTCAAAACCAGTTTATGTTTCCGAACCATTGCAAATATTCTGACCGTGAAATTGTTCAAAGGTGGTCTCAAGAAGTTCTTTTTGCACTTGTAAATGTGGCTGGGAATCCCTTAAGGAACGAAAAAATGTGATTACAAAAAGCCAGACCAATACACTTTTCGAATTACTTGTAACGACCAATTTCGTGGTAAATCTTGAACGACCTTGTCATCAATAACCCTTTGTACTAATAAGTGCAAAAGTTCATGGTTGGAATGGTCTTGAAGTTCCAATGGTTTCAAGTTCAAACTAAGTAGCGGATGACCGACCTTGGCAATGCAAACAATCTTAAGAAGAGACGTCGTCCAAGTTGCAAAAAATGGACAGACTTCTTTGCCAATCTAGGGTAATGAGACCTAGCCTGACAGAAACAGGATTGCATTTTTCTTTTTGACGAGGGGAAAATTAATTCTTACTGAAGCTCGTCCGAGTTTCTCCTTAATTCTTTTTTGGCAGGGTAGCATGCACAAATGAGGAAATCGCAAGGCTCTGGAAAAATGCGTGTTTTGGCCAAGAAATATGTCGTGTAACAATGCGAAAAGTAGACTGCCTAATAATTTTTGAACCAGAAGAAGTATGTCTTTGATTGCAGTTTGCTCAAGCGGAAACTTTCCAATCCAATTTGAAGTTTGCAGGTATTTTACTTCAAACAAAAAAGATGAATCAGGGAATATCAGGAAATCAAAACCGATTTTGTTTTTAAAAAAGACCTTGATGACGTTTTGTGGGGACCTGGCGATAAATCATCGACGTTACAAAGGTTAAATGGTAGGATGAAGTAGAAATATAATTTGTATGTGTGGTAAAATTGAGATGAAATCGATCCTTCAACAAGTAAATTGTACACGAGAGAGAATGTGATCTGTACTTTACGCTTGTCGCTCAAGTACCTTTGACCAAATGAGATTAATCAAAGCATGAAATTTAAGCCAATCAACATTTTTAAAAAGTACAACAGGTTCAAATTGATGTTTTACATTTGGCTTTCCCAAAAGTGTCATTACAAAGCTTCTACAATACTATACAAAGCTTTAGGTCAGAAACAGAGGGATTATGCTTCAATTTGTTATTTTTTTTCAATGCACATTCTTTGTAAAGAAAAATTGATATGGTTGATTGAAACATAACTGGATACTTATCGTCTTTAACATTTGATTCAACCTTTTAGCAAGCCCAAATTCTGATTAACACACTGAACAATCGAATAATCAGAATTCATCGCCCAAGTTTGCCGTTCCAATTAGAGTTGTTGGTAGTACTTTTTCAGTTATTAACTAATAGTGCCTTCATTTGGAAACGTACAACTGCTTATCCTACTTAAACCTCTATTCGCTCACCTATCTCCTAAATATCGCAAATACCTTTAAAGGGAAACGCACAATTGCTTATCCTACTTAAACCTTTATTCGCTCACCTATCTCCTAACTATCGAAAATACCTTCAATAGGAAACGCACAATTGCTTATCCTACTAAAACCTCTATTCACTCACCTATCTCCTCCCTGACGAAAACTTTCCTTGGTGTCGCTTAATTTGATGGTGACCCTGTAATGGTAAGCACAGAACGGCTCGTTCTCGGACGTCAAGATGAACAAAGCTCGGTTTTCCTTTTCCGGACGTTTGCCCTGAAGCTTAGTGAATGCATAGAAGCCCATGTAGTCACAAGAATATGGGTCTCCATCGGTCAAGCACCTACAAATGGTCACATGATCAGAGCTTTCGATGGCATCCTTTTGCAAAGGATCTATTGCACATTGTCCACTCTACTCACCCATTGCATTCTCCCGAGGCGAATTTCTCCCAACTGGGACATTCGACCGCAATAAAGGGACATTTAGAGTTGATGGACTCGATAAAATATTCATAGGCTCGAAAGTGATTGCATCCAACGACCCTTCGAAAAGCGGCAGCCACATTTCCATTCTCCTGAAATGGAAACTTCCTCACTTGAATGGGCCCGTCTTTGGTGATTTGATCGATGACGGATTTTTAAATCGACGGGCAAGGTTTCCAATTTTTCCATGAGACAATGAAGGTTCATGTCAAGAGGTCACAAGGGTGAAGATTTGGGAACATTACATGCGTTAAAATGACAATTGGTTTCGCCCTGTGTCCCCCATTGTATAGTAAATAAGGGAATTGGAATTGGATTCGGGCGAGGAAATGTTTTGAGTTACTTTTACCGAGAATGCGAGACACACCGAACACGACATAGACTTTGCAACTGATGTGATCTTGGTCTTAGAGTGCACGAGAAACACACCAAGATATTTGGAAGTGGTTTCATTTTCAAGAAATTTCGAGAAACATGACGCCTCAACGTGCATAAGTTGATCTGGTTTCCAAATCGTTTTGTCAGATAATTCCGACAATCTATCAGATGAGTAGATCTCAATTAGTTCATTATTAAGTTTTCCTTAAAATCCAAGGGATTCCGAAGGTCAGGTGAAAAGTAGATCTATTCTCCAGTATTCAGCCAATAAGAAGCTTCTTCAATATTTGTCAATAGATGGAGGCAAAATCTTAAAAGGTGTGAAAAAAAAGAATGAGGGCCATTCCAATCACTGAAGCACATCTCCCCAAAATTGATTCATATCTTTTACAATACTATGAAAAAAGGCACTTAAAACACCTTTTTTGACCTAGCCGTAATGATTACTGGTTAAATCTAAGATCAATAAAAATCAACAAAGGCAATTTTTACAGTGACATCTATCGAGTGAAAAGTGCGATCTTCTTTTATGATCTCAATAGATTTCCGACTCAAAATCTTACCCTCTCCAATGTTTTAACCATCGAACCATCACATCCATACATGACCTTCCCTCCATTGGGGTAGAAATCCAAGTGACCAGACGGTTGGAACAGACCCAATCCCATCTTCGTGATCGGGTTACCATCCGTGTGAATCACGTCCACAAAATAGGCATCCGAGGGATCCAGTCTGACTAATGGATCCGTGAACTCAAAGTTTGGCTCAGCCGGATCCAAACCCGTGATCCGGCCCAATTCGAGTTTCATGTCGTTTTTGAGGTAGCTACCCAGATACCTAAAAGGCAAAGGAAACGAATCATTAAGATGTCTTTTCTCCTGAAGGGCTTCTTCTCGTTCTAATGACCCAGTCTCTACGATTCATCTCATTATCTCCTCATCCAGCAACCATTGACCGATTGTGCGTTTGGAAGTGCCGTTTATGATGTGTAAGGAGGGAGAAAATGACCGTAATACCCATTCAAGTTGGTTTAGGGTCGGGATTTAATTCGACTAACTGAACTCTCACTTCTTTGGCTTAAATTGAAAATGAGCCAACGGGATGACTTGACAATTTGGAGACAGGCAAACGATTTTCCTGACAAGGTTTGGCTCCTTCGAGGCTCAAATAATCATGGTTGGTCGGTCGGTCAGTCGGTGGGTCTGGCCAAGGACTGGCATTATCAGGTATCATATTTCGAAACGGTCGTCTCATTGGAATAAAACCTACTTCTTGAGGGCTTTTTCCTGACTCGACAGGTTAGAACGTGGTCGTTCCGAAGTCTAATGTCATTCTTAGTACGATTCGCCTCATAGCTTTATGGGCTATTGGTAACCACTGGCCTTTCTTTAGGGCATTACATTTCTAGAACACATATCTCTAAATGGGAAGTGAACAGGACCTTGGCCTTAATAAGATACGTTCATAGAGATCTAAGAGAGACAGAAATATGTAGGGACCTTGACCATTCGTGACCACATGTCAATCTACAATTTCTTGCCTCTTAGATTAGTCAATCTTCAGTTTAAGGAATTCTCTAGAGGTCTAGAAATTCGTCTTTGAGCGATATCCTTGTTCAAATGTAAGATAAACATTGAGGACATGGTCACGAGTTGTATTGGTAGATCTGGAGGAGTTGAATAGATTTTCTTACAACTACTTCGGTTTTCCTCAAATTTTCCATGGACGAAAAGGAATGTGGAAATGGATGTCTTAAGAAGCCAAAAGTAGTTGAACTGTGAAGATCGCCCGATAACCCATTAAAAAGATCAAGATTTCTACAGAGCTGTGCACATTTCTTTCAAATTCCTTGTACAGGTTTCTACTAGGTAGGATGGCGAAAGCAATCAAAAATGATTCATCATTTCTACGTAGATGTTGCATTACAGCCTCTTCCCGTGTTGACTTGGTTACAATCGTAGACTGATAATTCCAATTTAACTTCAATTTGACAACATGGTACTCATTGTGAAGCAGACAAAAGTCTATGTTTTGCCCCTCGAGAAGTGGTCTGAAAACTGAAAAAACTTTCGGACAACGAGTTGGTAGCAGGATTTTTTGACATTGCCTCCCTTATCTACCAATTTTGTAAACTATGACTGAGCTGTATGAAATGGACATTCTTGCTTTGGGCGAGACATTTGCTAAACGAGCTTCCAAAGGGAGTGCAGTCAAACAGTGCGTTTCCAGGTCACTTGATTAATAGGCATGCCACAAGGGCATCGCTACTTCTTGCCATATGTACGTAGTGTGCTTCTGTAATAGTACGAAGGACTTGGAGAAATCTTGGATCGGATTTATACAGCCACAAGCCTCACGTAATCACCTCCAATTTGTTTTTCTAAACCCAACCATGTCAAAGTCAGGACTTCTGAGCCCATGGTTTGAAACCTTGCCTGTATTCAAATTTGAGGCAATGCCACTGATCTTGTATAAAAGTAAAATTTTCTTGCAAAGAGGTTGACAAATCAGAAAAATATGTGTTCAAAAATCTAAGACAGACTTCACAAGTTAAAATAATACTAGTACTTAAAAAAGGGGTTTCCGCTCTTTTTATGAACACAGTTTAGGGGGGAGTTATTTTTTCTTATCTATTTTAATAGTCCCTTGAATCAACTTAAAAATGTTGATCAGAGGAGATGATTTTCTAAAAACGTTTCGCAAAATGAGAATTGAGAAGCACTGAGAAATAGGCTGAAGATTCTTTCTCTGTCTAAGATACGAGAGGAGCCATTCTAAATTGATAGTGCTACCAAACTTAGAATGCCTTTCTATGCTCTTCTTTGCCGACCAACAAATGCATTGTGTTTCAGAAGACTGGACAAAAGTTTGACCCTCGTCAAAATGTGTCTGAACGTCTCATGTTCAGTCAGTTTGACTGACCACAATGGTACAAAATCAAGACTTGGGATCAGTGATCAAATTCAGCTAAAAAGACTTCCAAAACAGGAGAAATTTTACTTTCCTGTTTCTCATGAGTTTCACCTTTCACTGAATGCAAATAAAATTGCAATTACTATGCTTGACCAAGGAATAGCAGACCTTTGGAAATCATCCAAGACGGATGTATCTACTTTGACTCTTGGGTAGTTTTGAAGTCTCTGCACAACCGGATTATCCTTTGAATTCCAGACATTTTCTCCTAATGTCCTGTGGCACCTTCTGTCATAGTGCATGTCTAAACATGTGATGTTAACCAAGAGAAATCAGGCTTCTTTTCTGCCTCTTTATCCGTTCAAGCATGGATAATTTCCCCGACATTCAAGGCATGAATAATATGCTTGTTCTTTGCCTCCTTTTAGCTCTGGTTCTCATTGTGTAGGCGATTGGATGGCTCAACAACCAACCCTCAAGCCCTTCACGTACATCTCCCTAAGAATGTCTCAATTCCATCCATGATTTAGTTGGCTGACGTTCGTTCCTCTCAATAGCTCTAGTATTCTTTCCTCAAAGAAGTTGGCCAAGAATGCTCTTTGCTTTGACATCAATGAAGCGGCGGAGGACGACATTGAGTCTGCACGTAATTGCAAGCAAATAGGCGAAACATTTACATTTCCCAGGCTTTTCAGAAAAGCTTCAAAAAATAAAATCTTAGGCATTTTTAGAAGCCAGTCAGAAATTACCATTGAGAATTTGCAGTCTTTGGAATGCTCATCTGTTTACCCACTCACATAAAAAGTGCAAGAAAGCGAACCATGGCAAATGTCAACACATCAAATGCATCAGCCGGTGGACTTAAATTTCACCACCTCAATTCATGAGAAAAGAAACCGTTGGTGTCTGAGGTGATGAATCTCAGATACCTTTTTTTTACTCAACGAATTTGAACTTGATGAAATCTTATGGAGCTAGCCAAGAAACGTCAATAGAGTAAAATTTGAAGTCAACTCTAATCCCGTCCCTAGCTTGAAAGGTCTGTGGTAAATCAGCGGGTTGTACGTCAGATGGGTTTATGATTTAGCATTGAATAAATTCAAAGGTGTGTTAGATCTCTGAAAAGACTCACAGATTCTCATTTGAAAAGATGAAAGTTGCACGGAGGAAAAAGAATGACAGTTTGGGTCTCCACTTGAATCCATGGCAAGACTGCCTTTTACTACTCGATGCAAATAAACACCACGGATTTGACAAAAACAACACGAACATGAACAATTCATGGGAAACTGCCAAATCACTTTCGCTCGTTCTCAATGGAACATGTTGAGGGTGCAAATTCGGAGCATTTTTCCTTATCATATCTCACAATGAAAACTAAAGAAACTTCATTATCTAATTGTAATGAGCTGCCGTCAAGTTCTAATCTTAAGTCCTCATCAAAAAGATTCAAGAAGCTGAGGATTAGGAGCCAAGTCCAGATGCACTTTGATGTTCTTTCGATCTTGAGTAATGGCATTTTCATGGCCCACCCTCTTGATGAACCAAAAGATGAACTTCACGGTGCATCCATAACAGTTCAGAAAAGGAAGAAAGTGAAAATGAGATAACGGGTTTTTCTTATATTTTGATGGATCCTGGGAAACAAGTTCTGTTTACGAAGGTCTTTTAAAAACCTATTCAACCTATTTCAACCTTTCAATATATTCGACAAGCAAAATAGGTCTTCATCTAAGGGTTCTAGGTGCCTTTTTGCCACTAATTGAACTTATTGTAAAATTTTGAGGAAAAACTGCTCCATTTTTTTAAAGCCAGGATTTTTTGGTTCAGTACGGCGATTAAACGTAATCGGGTCAGACCAAAAAATCAGTATCTTGGAATTGAGATAAGGTTCAAATTGCAATGTACCATTTTCTAAAAGGTTTGCCATAATTTTCATAGTTTTTATATCAGTGATTATAGAAAGTTTTGAAAATGCAACTGGATTTTTTTTCTAAAAATAAGCATATACATATTTTTTATTTTTAAGGAACCCATCTTTAGATTTTAGCGGGTTCAAGTAGAGCATCACCCAGATCCAAGACTTTTTTCTTTACATTTTAGGTTCTAGATTTTTGGACAACCCATTAGGATTACTGCAAGTCACTTTCTCAGAAACAAGCAAAATTTCATGGGTTTCTGTAGCTGTAGAAGGGGCTCACAAAGTACCTGAAACCCCACCAATTTTCGACTTTT
The DNA here is from genome assembly GCA_010645155.1 of Tigriopus japonicus. Lineage (NCBI taxonomy): Eukaryota > Metazoa > Arthropoda > Copepoda > Harpacticoida > Harpacticidae > Tigriopus > Tigriopus japonicus. The sequence goes on along the minus strand of CM021321.1, from coordinate 413,046 downwards.
TGCACAAGGATTTGCAAGAAACCGTCCAATTTCATAATCGCTTTGTGGCTTTTTTTCATTTTACGCATATGACTATGGATTTCAATGTTTCACACTTTTGGGTGAAATGATATATATGCATTTCGTCTCGAGTGGAGTGCAATGCACATTTAAAAGATTAGGCAAATGAGTCCAATTTGAGCGATAAGAATCAATACTTTTCCACACATAGACTCAGTCAGTTTGGATTCTCTTTGAATAACGAACAACTTTGAGTTTCCATAGATGGAAATCTTGGGCGTTAAATTATTCAGGAACGGTCGTCTAAAACTAGGTGTGAGACCTCAATTCATTATTTCTTGCAAGGTCGTTTGCTTTGGTTGAAAGAGCTGTTATAAAGTTAATCGAATAAAATGAAATGTATGTAAAGTACGTGTAATAACAGGGGATCTTCGACAAGCCATTGAGCTATCTGTTTAGGGTGTGTCTGAGAAAACAATTAGGTGCAAACATCAATTAAAATGGTTTGCTGAAGTTATTCAAAACAAGTTTCATTATAAGAATAATTATTCCAATTTGCCAAGAATCGTCAAGCCTTTGGAAAACAAACACTTGTGCTTCTTGTTCTTCTTTTTTGATCAGAAAATAGAGTTGGTTGATTATCTCCTTTCGTATATCAGAATCTACAAATCTGTAATGCTCAAATTTTAGGGATGTTAGTTAAGAATTACACATTGTGTGGGTAAAAGTTTCTTAGAAGTTTACCGTTTTGTCCAATAAATCAAAGCACATGTACGGATAACGGACTTGGGAAGATTTTGTTCTTTTGATTTGATCTTTGTGCCTGTGGAGTAAATTGAAATCATTCAAAAAACTCTAGACCAGAGTTCACAGTGGCCGCCAAATTGTTACCATCAGGTCTTGAATCAAATACCGATACAGAACTATTGAAAGCTGATCATTTCTTCTACCAAAGGTAAACTCACCATTTATTATAACTTAAAATGTTGTGGACTTTGAAAAATATTCCGTTCATATGAATTTGAATTTCATTGTGATATTTGCCTTTTATATTCACTTGTTATTCGATAAATCAAAACTATTTGACATGACCAGGTTCATGGTTGACTAACATGGATCAAGACGAATTATGCCAATGGAATGTTTCAACACTCGACGAGGGTGAAGTAATAAATCAACTAATACACTGTCAATATTTTTCCGAGGTGTTCCTAGGCCTATCGCAAGTCTGTAAATGATTAGTTTGAGATTAGAATAAATATTTCATCGCTGTTTGCAGAAGTAAAATTAAACCACAAGGAGACTCATGACAAATAGAGTCCCAAAACTGTCCATCACATTAGTAACATAATTTCATGGAGAGAGAGCATTTTCGCCCTCGAAATGTTTTTAATGCAATGCCGTTGAGATTTATGCATGGGTGTTAGTTATTTTATAGAATCTCCTCAAACTCAAAGGTGCATTTACGACCAACAGGGATGACAAATCTAAGTTGTAATCGAAATGACTTTAAAAGTACTTGTGTTTTCCCATCATTTTTGTTTTTGTTATGCTAAGAATTCTAATAGCTTTGGACCTTAATGTTTACTCTCAAAATCTTTTCCTTGGATAAAAAGCATATTTTACAAGTCATTAAACGTTATATTTTCTTTGTGTAAAAATTATAGTTTCCTTAAAATGACATTTTTTCTTCTTTTTAGTCATAAATTGTTTGTGTAAAAATTATAGTTTCCTTAAAATGACATTTTTTCTTCTTTTTAGTCATAAATTGTCTGTCGAGAGTAATTGATGGTTTTCCCTGAGATGCTAATTAACCCTGCAAAAAATATTAGCTTATACAGCACCTCTTGTGGTCAAATTGAAACATAGTTGCCAGATGGTTATTCCTAATGCCACTTTTTGGGAAAACGTTTTACATCTTCTTCAGACTAAAATTTCTCCAAAATGTGCGATTTTGATAACATAATGCCACTTAAAAGAAATATATACATGAAAGAAAGATCCTTCACTATTGCGAAAGGGTGGCATTAATACTCACTCCAATAGCTCGTAACTATGTTTCAATTTGACCACAAGAGGCGCTGACCAGGGCGTATAAGCTAACATTTTTGACAGGGTATCCTCAAACATAAATTAATCATTATTTGGTCTTGTAAAAAGTTAGTGAAATTCACAATGAAATGTTCACGGCCCTCTCTGTATGTATGTGCCGAAATTTTTAAGCAAGTGCCTTTGTGAATAGGAAAACAACTTCATCTAGAAGAGAACTGGTTTGATTTAAAAAAAGTATCTGTCTTACCCGCAAACATGGGCTCCAAGAGAGTGTCCAATGCAATGGACTTTGTACAAATCGAGGTTGGCATGTGCCCTGAGAAAGGCCAACAAATGGCCTCCCATGACTCCAATGAGTCTCGTGTTAGCCGTAGCTTGGCTGTAAGGCGGACCTGAACCGGTCAACCAGTCGAGAATTATCACATTGTAGTCGCCATTCACCAACAACTCGGTCTTCATCCTCTGAAGCCAAGCCACGTGGCCGTGCTCAAAATATCCGTGGGTCAAGATGAAGGTCATCCTGGAAGGAAAAGCGTGAATTTGCCATTCAATCTCTCACAATTGCCAACTGAGCCAATTTCCGTCTTCCATTGGGGAAGCCAGGGAAATCCGGGCCTTCCTTGCCAGGAACATTACCACATCCGTTTTACACCTTGAACGCATTAATTAAAGCATCAGTAAAGAATGTCGTGGTTTCGTCGCACCCGGTATGATGAGATTAATCCCTGCTTGGATTACCAAATTTCACTCATGGTGTATTTAATTCACTTTGTCGGCCTGTGGATCGAATTGGACGACATGGGGACAATTTCTTTGGTGGTGATATTTAGCTACCACATCGTGCTTGGATTTATTTCATTGGGATAATGTTTTCGGAAGTCTGTCTTTGTGAGCCAAGTTCAAAAGCTCTTATTTCTCTCACATTTTGGCTGAGTCAATATCGCTTTGAGCTTCTGGCCTCTTTACTTAATGCTTTAAGCGCTCTTGAGGAATGTTAATCGAGTGGATTCGAAAAATAGACCGTTTCTGAAAAGCGATTTTGTGGTAGAGAAACTCCATCCAAAGTCCGTGTTATTTAGGTTTCTGAAATTTTCCTCTCAGACTTTATTGTTCAGCCAAGGGAAATTTGGGAAACGGACAGTCCTTTAATTAGAAACGCGATGTCCACTTTTTACGACGTACGTATCTACCTTGGAATCTTTTACCTTTGATCTATGGTACAAACCAGATGAGAAAACCAACGAAAGTTCACTTTGACGTTCGGCTCTTGCATTGCAACATTTCGCTTTTGACCGGTCATATGAAATGAAGAAATATGTATAAAAGCTCATCTTGAGGAATATGCAACGACTGCAGCAATTTTGGAAAACTCAACGGTTTCGTAAAATTTCATTGCTCTCTTTTTTAAGAAGGAAAGTTTTTTTAAAAATAGTCTTTGCCTTGTCAACTCGATGACTCTCATTTCATATTACGCAGTAGTGGATAGAAAGCTGATGTTAAATATAGCAAACATGAAGATTGTATTTTCCAATTAAACAAAAGATACCACATATTCCATATAAGAAATCCCAAATTTGTTGTTTTTGGGTAAATTTGGCCAAAAAACCCTCATTTTTGCCTAATTCGGAATTTTGACCCCGCCCCCCTAAAAAATAGAGATCGCTGTCGGCCCATCACTAGCATGATTACAATAAAGAGATGATCTTGTCAGAGTAGTGTTTTTAAAGACCAAAAACACGACTCTACCCATCAATGAAGTACTTTGAAATCATAATCATAACAAAGGGTCAAGTGTCCCCAAAGGACAAATCGAAATGTCCGGATGTTGGCATTTTGGCAACCTTTCAAAAATGCCGTGTCAAAACCGCAAGAGTCATAATTTGGGCGATGGAAGCCTACGTTTGTACACCACAAGAAATATGGTTAGAGGGGAGATTTCTTTGAACCCACGTCGGATCAAGAGGGTCGTCCAGAAGCCACGATCTCCATCCACCTTTATGCTACCTCTGCGAATGAGTACGTGCACACACATCGACCCAAGGCAGTAGTTATGTGTCTCAGTTTTTGTCTATTCATTTTTTCTTAGCAACCAGGGTGATGTGAGTGGCCAAAATTCCTACATGATCACAGAGGTATGCATTAGATTTGACTTTCTTCCGGATGTACTAATTTATGTAGAACGTGAGTCGTCGAAAGTGCAATTTGGAGCTTCCTTGGGAATTATTGAAGTGTAACAGGCACTTTCCACCTTGAAATATTGACGGGATAAAGGAGCTTAAGTATTGGTCAAGAATAAGAACGCCTGAAATCTGGACGACGAAGCGAATGTTGAGATTTAGGATATCAAGTGGAATGAGTGATTTTCGGTTTTGGGTATACGTTGAAGGTAAAAGTCTTTGAGCGTATACAGGGAGGCTAATAAAACAGCGATACACATGAAATTTCAAGCCCTCTGTGCACATTGCTTGAAAAAGTATCTTTGACACTCCACTGAATGTGTACTCAAGATCTTGGAGTAGAAATGTATCAAAATCAATCGCGCAACACATATTTCTTGGCTGTAGAAGATTTTTAAATAAGACAGAAAGTTTTTGAGCCTCCTATGTTTTGTATGGGACTTCACAGAACGAATGAAAATGCTCTCATCGGGCAATTCAATACCACTTATTTTATTTATACCTTTTCAAAATTCAGAGGGTGCAACTTTTAACTGCGACGGTATTTTCAGTTCATTTTTGAAACAAAGTTTCTTCAAAACGCAAACCTAAAAGAAGTAAGAGAAATCGATTTTGTGACAGAAAGTCATAATTCTCTCTTGCTGATGAGTAGGGCTCGGAACAATATTTTTTAGAAATAAAATGTTTAAAAAATGTTTCTCAATCTTTAATTGACGTTTTAAATATTTTGACTGTTTTGAGGAGAAATCAAATATTTTCTTGATTTTTTAGGCAAGAAAAATATTTCAAGAAAATTTGAACAAAATAAAGGAATGCTTAACTCATTCAAATTAAACCAAATATACCAAAATGTCTACAAAGTTTTGAAGAAAATATAAATTCAATATTGCAAATATTTTTCCGGGCCCTACTTATGAGTCTACTTTTCAGGGGGTCCATGGTCAGATACACGAGGTTGTGATAAATTGAGAGTCCTTGAGAGCTTTATTGCCCTTACACATGGTTTGTCTATGGAACATACCGGAGGATGAAGAACCACTCTCCTGCTAAAGACGTTGATTTACAGGGGATGACTCCATGAGCTGGACAGAGTTCAATGAGGTTTAAATCTCCAATGAAATGAAGATTGTGCAAGACCAATTGCAAAGATGTTGGTGCTCAATGCGGATTTTCAAGTCCAACGAGAATTAATGGACCTATTTATAGGTGCATGTCATTAAATGACAACTCACGATGCGCCATGGAAAAGTGAACGCGACGAGGGAGGAGTAGAATAAATGTCTCCGATTCAAACTGAATCAGACAGTCATGTTCTGGTGAAAAAAGTGAAACCATTTTGAGGATGTAGGTTTATGAAAAGATATTTTTATCTCCCCTGGTTTGTACGTACATTGTGTTGAAAAAAGCCTAATTACTTTCCAACAAATTGGGCCCCTTCGTATGAAGAAATCGTCTTCCTGATTTTTTTGCTGTCTTCCTTAAATACTGTAATTTTCCTATTTCATGATTTTTACGCAAACAACTCAGCCAGTAATTTTGTTTCGGTAATAATTTCCATTTCTTGATCAAAGAATTTTGTGAAGCGTATTTACAACTTGGACCAATTACAAAAGAAATTGCGTCCGTGAAGTTGTTTCTGCCGATGATCATGAAAGCCAATAAAATTGGTTTAGACTACGATTTCAGTCCTTGACGGTTAATTCAACGTCTTCTACTTGAATTGTTTGTTTTTGAATTTGAATACAGACATGTTTTCCCAACCAAAAAGGCCCTTGAAGAAGTGGTTTCAGTGGTCAAGGAGAGGCAAAATACACTACAATAATGTCTACTTACTTGGTCGGATCAAAGTGGCTCATTTGTACACTTGGTACATTGTCAATTTTGAGAAGATGTAGATGAATTGGATTGTGTCTTGTGTAGAGAAAGAAATAGGCATTCATAACTTTAGGTGATTTTGGAAAGAAGCTCAAGGGACGATGACTAGAGAACCAGGGATGATCCACAGAGAAACACCCATATTTCCCGAAGCATTGCTGAAGGATTCTTCGGCGATCCAAATTCAGGGATCGAGACTCCAATGCGTTTGTGACCGGATTCTGAGAGCTCTGAGATAGACATGCTCGCGAGGACATCTTCGAGTAATGATCTGACATAATAAGAAGCACACACATCAGGACAATGTCCTGGGACAGTTTTATCACAGAAGTTGAGTATCGGTTGCGCGATTTCATGGTGAACCGATGGGTTGGTTACCTGCGCATTATGGCTGGTGATCCGTGAAGTGCGATTTCACATTAGTGTAATCGGAGTTCTTGGACGTGACGTATTGATCAATGGCCATGACTTCATAAGTTCAAGCATCTCTTGAAGTTTCAAATGCACGTGCCAGATTTGAAGAGGCTCTTGAGCACTTTTGGCATTTCTAACTCGACCGCAAAATGACGGGGAAGTTTGAGCGGAAGCGTGAAATTCGATTTGTCGCCATGAACTTGAACTGCACATCACCACAACAATAGCTCAATGGTCCATACACCTCTCGCGCCTGTTACAATTTCACAACACGGTTATTAATTAGGCCTGACAATCGTTAAGGCCTTGGCAGTCATGCAGCATGGTCATAGCACAATTGAGAGCAAAAGTGTGCACGACCACCTTGGCCAAGATCCGAACAACGACTGACGGTCGGCCGCGCGAGGAAACACCGCCGAAATGTGAATCGACGACCCCCATCGAGCAAGAACCAGTTCTCGAAAGAACGGACAATTCTTCGGGCACGTCTTCGACAATGCACGCTAGGTACCAGACGAAAGAAACGCAATGTTTAACGTCGGTCGGGGAGAATGGACAAAAAGGAGATGGTCGTGAAGATCTTTATTACAAGAGAAGGGTTCAAATGCTTTTAAGTGAAGTTTTTGTTACGAGCTTTGAAACTATTAACGTTGGCAACATCTTTTGAAACTTCTTCAAATGGAAATTCATAGTCTTGCGTTTTTTTATAAAAAGAGCCCCGAAAATGAACTTGACAGAATCCCGGCGAATCTCAAAAAAGAAGAAAAGACAACACCATTTAGGTAAAGGATGTACATCTAATGTTGAAATGTTTGAAGATAAGTTGGAAATGAAAATTTCCAAAAAGCAAAACAAATCCGTATTCCATGCTGACTAAATGTTGGTTCTTAAAACAAAGTACTCGAAGATTGATAAAACAACAGACTTTAAAAGACTTTTTTTAAAAAGAATTTTCAAAGACTTTAGATCTCAAAAATAAACCTCAGAGAGAGTAAGCACTCAACATTTTTAACTTAAAAAGCCTTGTTTTGAGTTCTCTAGTCTTTTTTCTTCAAGTTCTACTTTTTGAACTTGTTCGTTATTCTTCTTTTTAGATGTGGGTGCAAAGGTCAGAGGTTGAATCTTTCTACTTTCAGATCAAATGCACTAAGTCTGGAATCTGAAGGGTGGTTTTTCATTTGTGGGTGTAAGTAACGCATCCAAAAGTTTCCCGGATCACCATAGAATACTATATGAACCAAGATAACACAGAAAGTCACTCTAAAATGTTTCTCTTCTCAAGGCATGTTTCGCTTTTTCTGCTAGCTCTGTATGATATCAAGAAATGAAAGTCAGATGTGATTGTAATTCACTCACTATTTAAAAGAGATTTTTAGCTTAGAAAATACAAATTTAAAGACTCGTTTTTATGCCCAATATCTTAAAGACGTTGAAAGACGGTTTTTGTGACGGAAGAAAAAACTAGCCCGACATGTCACTTTCTAAGATAAAGTGCTTTATCATAGAAAAACCACAAAAAGCCAAAGTGTATTCTTGTGAGACCGACGGAATAAGCATCCAACAAAAGTACGTTTTCCGTCAAAGAATGGTATGTCGAGATCGCAATCGCCACTATCTTTGCCAATGTGATTACATTTCTACAACATATCGTCTTTTATGGCCAACCTGACAAAAGCAATATTTTGCCAAATCTGTTTATTGTTGGGCATTACATTGGTGATCGTTCAATTTACAATTTGCATGAGAAAGTTCCTCTTGGCCATTTCTAGCACCTACGATTTCTCTTATGAAAATGAAACCCCCAAGTAAACCACAATAATGTTCGAATAGCCAAAAGGGTTTTCTCCAATTGAATTTACAACCAACAGTAAAATGTATTTTGACCAAATTCCTGGAGGCTTGAAGGATACGTAGCCCTCTTTTTGAATCTAGCCGGATATACGTGAACATTACAAAAGAGAATGGACTCCATGGAATGAGAAAATGGTGCCTTTGAGGCCTCAAAAGGTTCGTGATCAAATCTGACTCTTGATGGGGGAGACACGAATCATGTCTGGATCGGACACTGGAAATTACGATGCCATCGACTTTCGTCGCCATCAAGATGTTTAGTTATAGAAGTAAACTTGAGGCAACTATTAAATTTAGTTTTCAAGAGATCAATGATGAACACATGCCAAAATGCTTGTTTTCCAAAAAAGCTAGAGTGAATTGATGAGTTTAACAAATTTGATCTAAATCTTTCGAAACCAGTAATTTTTGATGTGGACAAATTAGATGTTCGGTTCTTCTGATAAATGATTGTGTTTGAGGTAACAAACATTCTTGTCCTTGAAATGAGTGAGGAAGTACTTCTAAAATATATTAGCTCTAAAACATGTGTTTTGTTTCTTAAATGCCATTGTGATAATTGACGAATATATGTCAAATCCAAGAGATTGAAGGCTCACATAATAAATAACAAAAACGAAAATGAATTGAAACGATGAATAGTGCAAGAACCAAAACAGTGAAAAAAACGCTTTTTGTTTTGCACTTCCTTGACACTTTTTCAGATGGTAATTATATGCTTCCTCTTTGGGTGGATAAATAAATTTCTACCAAGGCAGGGAGCTTCAAAACCAAAAGTCGTAGTCAGCAGCTTTGCTTTTTTGCACTTTGCAAATTCAGGACTAAATAAAACGATATCGACCCGACAAACTCTTGAAATAAACTTACTGCATTTTAGAGCACAAGCATACCTTTGGTGATTTGAATTAGGGTGAGAATGTGTTCAAAATTTAGTTGACTGGTCCATTTTTTACGTGATTTGGTTCATAGAGCGCTCCAGTCATATCAAAATTGTTATGTTCTAACTAAAATTCGATCTAATGATGTAAAAGAAAACCAGTTTACCAGTTTTTGTGTGTTATGTCGAAAAAATTATTTTAACAGTTTGCACCATGAAAGTGGTGTAAATTCACGCACTCAGTACGGATTCATCTGAGTCTTAAGTCCTCTTTCCTTATCGTTATCTTTCCTTATCTTTATCTTTCCACTTTAATTGTAGTCCTTCAAGAAAGCTTGCTCACTTGAAAACACAACTGTTTTAAACATTTACTTTGTTGCCAGCTGAATAAGTGTGCTCTCTATGCTTCTGAACAATAACTATTAGGTCTTAGTGAATTGGCAGCAACAATTATGTAAAGCTGAGGCAAAGAACAGGAGGAACTGAATCCCTTTAAAGGTAATTTACAGGTTGCGTGCCTTTTAGGAAGGCTCTGGCCGTTCCTTTAAAGTAAAAAAGATTGCGGTTGTAAGTCCTTTTTTCGAAAAAAAAAGAACTAATTTCTCATGACTTCCCTTTCCAAAAAATACCACGGACGAAATACGAAGTTAAAGTACAAATTGAATAACATGAATTCCAAAACCTTGCCTTTTTCCGGTCCATACTTTCTCATGTGTTTGAAGCAAAAATATTATTTAAAACCAGAACTACAACTTAAAATGCAAAACCTAACGCCTGAAAAGTGTATTTTGTAAAATCTTCTACAACACAGAAAATACCTGTGCAACATCAGTAGAGCGAGGATTAAAAAGTGTTTACTTAAAACTTAAAAAAAACTGGTTTCGCCGCCGTTTTGGACAAGAAAAACTTTTTTCGCCATGTTAACTTTTTTTGGGGTTGAATTACTTATTTTTAAATCTTTCTCATTTTATCGAAATTTTTATAATAAAAAGCTTTTTTTCGCAGTTTTCAGACCCAAAAGCTTTGTTTTGAAATCAAGTTCTAGATATTTAGAAGCTCATCCTCAAACAGCTTTAAAAGAAGTTAGATAATTTTTGAAATGCTATTCCCGCAAAAGTTGTCCAGATCTACCAACAGTAACTCGCTGGTACATCAAATTTTCTATCAATCAATTGTATGAACTGTATTGATGATTTATCAACGGAAAATCGCATCCCTTGTAGCGGTAGTAGAAGATCTGTAACCAACCCAAAAAAAATCAGACCTAAAAATGGTAAAAATGGTCGTCAATTTTTTTCCAGGTGAAAGAACGACGACAGTTCTCGGCTTAAATATCGAGAACAAAACAAATTGCCCACTGAAAAAAACAACAAACCAAATAGTTTTGGCCTATGAAGTAACAATTTGAGAAAAAACTTTTTTCGCCATTTTCGGCTGAAAAAAAACTGTTTTTGGCCATTTTTAGCCGAAAAAAGACTTTTTTGGGACAACTTTTTTTTCAAACTTTTTTGAAATTTTTCCATTTTTTTTTTTCCGCCCTATAAACATTAGTCATGAAGTGCAATGAATTGAAATCAAGATTAGCAATTTGAATAACAACGAAGAACAAGTTGTGTAAAATAGCCCATGCAACTCAATTTTTTGATTTCTTGACGATGTAATTAGAACACATTTTCAAATTCAGAGGAACTATATGGGAGTGATTACCGTATCATTTTACGGACCTGCTGCCGTTAGCAGTGAAGGCTTGCCAAAAAAATCTCACTTTTCAAGGGTCAGATTTTTGAAAAATGTTGCATTTATGGGCAATGGCATGTAATGTATGTTGAAAAGTATTGTAAAGTAATTTGAAAACAAATGGAGAAATTGGAAGCCTTCAATTAAACAAATTATTTGTTTTTAGGTTTAGTAGCCCAAGGAGCCGATCACCTCTGGCCATCTTGTTATTCAAAGTCGGGCATTCCTAGTTTCAACGTTCAGAAGAACCCTCAACTTATGTTGCAAAATTTTAGATAAAAGCAACAAAACATACTTTTTTGCAAATACAATGTCAAAAATTGCTATTTCAACTTCAATTTGTGCAGATAAGAAAAGCATTGTTGCAATTACCAGGCCTAAACCTTCATTTTAGTTACCTCGCACGCTCATCAGAAACACAAGTCTTCCGAACTTTTTTCCCGCCAAAAGTGATGACGTCAAAAGTAATTGCTGCAATTGAAAAAGGACGCATTCTCCTCCTTTTTCCTCGAAATATGCTCAAAATTGTTTTTGAACGAAAACCGATTCAATTGTTCTTACAAAATCCTTAAAGTGCATGTTGGTTGGCTCTTGCATGCGGTAGGCCAAGGATTTCTTAATTTAAGTTCCGTGGTCTATGGGTAGGCATAACCGAAATTTGGACTGAAAGCGCTTTTAGTTTATTACTAGCTCCATGGTTAACATAATTTTCTTTGATTACAAAAATCATTCTTAAGGGTAAATGATTTCGAGCTCATTTTCCATAGGTCCTAAAATAAGTTGTGAAAATCAGGAATCTGCAACCAATGGGCTCCAAGGTGCCTTTTACGGGGCCCAGGAGTTATAGGGAGAGTTCAAAATAATGGGCTCGAGAGCAATCAATAGTATTGCACGCGTAGTATATTACAAAAAAATTGTAATGTACTAATTCTAATTTTTGAGGACAATAGTTACAGGAGCCTTCTTGTTCCAACTTTTGAATATCCGAAATTACTACGTGTTTTAAACTGATGTCATCGTTTTGCGGACTTTTGTATATTCTTGCACGTACATGACTTTGAGGCCAATTGAGTCCAGTACGGGTCAAATCACGAATCTATAAATGGCCAATGGCGCATTTAAAAGTGGTACTCTTTGAGGTAAAAAGAGACCAAAATAAACTCAACATCGGAAAAACATTCCCCAAAAAACTCAACTACTCTCAGATAACACTTTTTTGTCTTTGATTATCTCGTTCAAGTATGTGGTTCAAAAAAATACATGGTATCCAAGCCCGTGTGTGTAATAAATCCTAAAATTTGAATTTTAACCAAGTTGCAAAATTAATGCTCGTGCCTGTTTAACTTAATTGTATTGTCAAAAAGAAACATTTGTATACAAGAAATAGTTTTTGCCAAGGGATTAGTACGAACACACAAAGCAAAATCATTTTTGGATTTATTTATTTTCTCTGCATTTCCGCATGAATAAATATATATTAACATGAATTGTTGTTCAGAAATAGGAAAAGCTGATATAGTAATGCTCAATATTAAATATTACAGTTAGAATATGATGTCAATAAATATCATGAAGAACAATTTTAATAAGAATAGAGTTGTTACAGATATTGTAATAATGATATATCAAAAACGTACAGATTACACACAACAAAAAGGGTGGGTAGTTTGTTGAATTTGTTGTGTTAGTGTCGTCATGAATAAGAAAGTAAAAATAAATAGTTGAGTCAAGCTGATCCAATAAAAACGGTGCAAGTTGGCAATTCAGTATGGTCGATCTTAAATCCAAAAGAAAAAGGCATTCCTTAAGTATTCATTTGCCATCTTCTTGCACCACTTTGTGAGAATGCTTTTGTTCTAATGGCTTTGTTACGGGTTCACTTTTAGTAAGAGGGGCGGCAAAGATTTAACTTCATCACCAAATAATGAATACAACCACTAGCAGTACCAGAAAGCAGCAGCAATATGAAAATAGAACCTTAGTGCCTGTTCGTTTAAAATGGTGGGTGGGGGATATGCTTTAAATTTGATTCAAAGGGATATATCCACCAGTGGCCTGATCACAATTTGTTTCATTTCACTCAGATTAAAAAGAGACGGTTAATCCGTGAACTCTGTTGTGTTAAAGTCACTTGTTTCCATCCGGCATGGGAAAAGGTCGATGCTCAAAAGGACTGGCTCCCCGATTTGCGCCCGATTTGTCCTCGACTGAGGCTCGCCGTTGCTCTTCACGGCTTTGGTAACCCAAAAGGATGGACTTGAGACGAGTATTCTCGCCCAAAATCAAATCCATCTTGAGATGCAGTTCCTTGTTTTCAGTAGCCAAGCGATCCAGATCATTCTTCAGGTCCACAGTGATCTTTTCCAAGCGGGAGTTCTCTTCAAAGACCACTTTCTCCCGCTTAATTCGCATATCACGGCTTCGCTTGGCCGCCTCATTGTTCTTATGACGACGAGCCCAATAACGCTCATCCTTTTTATTTTCGGGCACATGTGTCTGCTTCCGACGTTTGCGTGTTAGAGAGTTGGGATCCGATCCGGAACCCACGGATTCGGAATCGGACATTGAATTGACACTTTGAGAAAAATTTGACCTGACCCCATCGTCAAGCTCCCGAGGGATGGATAATGGTCCGTTATTGTTCACCATACCTTTAACCATACTCTCAACAGTGTTGCCATTGGCATAATTGGCCTTCCTGACTGAAAGATTCATGGGCAAACTGTCAATACGCGACGTGTTGTGGTTTAACGAGTTACTCGCGGCAACTCTCAGAAGTTCTTGGGTAGTTCGAAGCAAGTTACTATTTGGCTTCAGGTCTTCGGACCCATTCATGCCCGCGGAAGAGAGTCGTAACAAATTGGGTATCACAGAGTTTTTGTCCATTTCGTCCCGGGAGCTGCGGTGATCTAAACTGTGCAGGTTTTGTCTTTGAAGAAATAAAGGTACTGTGGAGGGGGGAAGGCTGGCCACGTCCATATTCACGGGTAATGGGTCTCCTAGTGAGGATGAGCTCACGAGGTGATGGTTGGGACTATTTTGGCCGCTCTCAGAAGAGGACGATGAAGATGGGGATTGCTGGGATCTGAACCGGGCAGCGTAGGGAGGATGTTGCAATGAAATGTGCTCTGGCAGGTTGGGCACGTACTTTTGACACACTGGACAACGGGTCAATTTATCCGTGGATTCGTGTCTCTCTGACTCAGGTGAAACCGAGCTATCCGGACTTCTCTGTTGGTCCTCAGTCTGTAAAGCAAAATTATGGAGGTCAAGATTAGGTTACAAGTCCATTTTGAAGCTCAAAGCTGATTTGATCACGGTTGACCTTGGCTCAAACAAATGGCAGACACCTTTATAAAATTGCAACGTTTAACCTTGAAACAAGATTGAGTTTTGCTTCGTGATTTTGGAATATCTCAAGTTGATTGTTCAATATTTTTGATAAAGTACTCACTTTAATTTTTGTGGGATAATTCTCGGTTTGTTGGTGTGCTTCAATGAATCTTCTTACATCGGCAATTGATCCTTGGGCTTTTTCGACTGGATCAGTGTAATGAAGTTGATCAATGTCGATTCTGTACTTTTGGCGGTTCAAGGTGACTTGATTATCATCACTACTCTTCTTGCTGATGTTGTTATTAGTATGATTGTCGTTATTGTTGTTGTTAAAGTTCACTGAAGACTCATCCTTGACGCAGATTTGGGACATGGCCTATTCTTTTGATAACTCGCAACCCAATGTTCGTCTCACGGTGCTCACTTCTGGAAAGATAGAGAATCAAATTTAGACTGTGTCATATATACACAAATAATATTCTAAACGCGACGATTCTCTCTCAAATGACATAACCAGCGACAAAAGCCTCGCTCTCCTTCGGATGTCGCCGACATTCTTCTCGAGGCTTTCGTTGCTCTTCACTAGGGGATTATTCCATCCCATAACACACACCAGAAATAACTCCACCAATATGCAGAACTTACAGCACAATAGTTATGGTTGCAAAGACTATTACACTATCTCAAGTTTCCAAAACGAAAGATCTGTACTTTTTGGAGTGGAAAAGGCCCAAGAAAAAGCGTAATAACCAAAGCAAAGGAGGAAGACAGGAGCAGTGGACCAGATGGGAAAGAACTTTTTTCCTGAGAGGACAGCGAACGCCTTTCTCAAAAGCAAAGTGGAGGGCACTGCCCTGATCTAATGCACAATATGTGGATAAAGCATTGCATTATGTCCGTCAATGGTCTCAATATTTTTGGTTTGGAATATCATTTTTGTCTGGTTTAACGCTAGAGTGTGCGGTTACACAACATTTTGTTCCTTGACTTAAAACAGGAGATTGGCAGTTTGTTTAAACTTCAATACAATACATGAGGCTTAAAGGTTGATAAGACAAAGGGTTCTACTTATACGATATACGCTGACGAAAAATCCAAATTCCGTACTGATAGCGTATTTTTGCCAAAGCTCACGAATTCGTACCGCACACATGCAATTCATTTTGAAGCAAAATTTGATTTATGGCGACTCACACCAAACAAATTCATTATTCAAGCAATCCCAGCAATTTATGTATATCAAAATTACCCCTATTCCCAGCTTTGATTGTTCCCGTTTGGAACCGCTACTCTAGTACACAGAGTGCTCCAGTTCCAAGTTTGCTCGTTCCCTCTCTCTCTCCTTCCTCTTTTGGGATGAAGTAAGTAACGTCGCTTTGGAGAGTTTCGTAATCACTTTGACACAGTTATGCAACACCCACCAGCACTCACCTCATCCGAGTTCTCCTTGTCCTCTCTTTCGTGTCTACGGCATAACGTTCCAATAATGTAACTCTGGAACGTCAACGTAATCCCCTTCATTTTCCACGGAAGACACAAGCCAGCCAAGAGGTGTTCCGTCAAACAAGCACTTCACCACTCCAACAAACTATGATTAGATCACTGATCTGAGAAGCACTGAAACACAAGGACCCTCCTGCTTCGCCTCTTTCCACATACACCCGAACTTCTAAGAGGCCTGGAGAAAATCAACCTACTCTCGTACTACACATACACATGGACTAAAGGTGCCTAGAAGTATGTGGAAGCACACACACAAAAGCACCTTCTAGTACATACCGGGTCTGCAGCAAGGCATTGCGGTCGCCATGGTAGAGCTGTGCCACACGGAGATCGAGAAAAGAGTTTGCTACATGATTACCCCGAGCACGCCTGGCCTGGATGGAAATCATGTCGGTGAGAAAAACTGGCCACGTAACCATGATCTAAACACGTCCGTTGAAAAATTCTAGCGGTTCTTCTTTTCTTTCCCCTTGGCAGTCCAAGTTCAAACCTGCCAACTACATAAGTTTCGAGCACGACTGACATTCAGACAGTTTCAAGGTGGCTTCGCCGTTCGTTCGGTGAATGAGATTGCATATGTCGATCAAGGCCAGAGGGTAGAAACAGTTATGGGAAAAACTAACTATCTCTTGCTCAGCTAAGGTCATGCAACCAACAGGGAATAATGACCCTTCGAAGTTCGCGTCTGAATTGTTGTTGATTGCGAGAAAGGAACCGAGGTTAGATAATCGGCTCAAGTTATTTCACGTGCCTCGGAAATCACGTTTCCGACCGCAATGTTATATCATATCACAATTAGGCACTAAAAAGGCTTACAGCTAAGCCTGAATGAAGGCCCTTGATAGCAAACTTATCTCGAATAACAGCATTGAGATAGTGGCAAGGTGCATATTTATTTTGGGAGTGTTGAAAATTTATTTACCCCGTTAGTTCATAGCGAAAGTACTTTGTGTTTTCTCATTTACTGAATCGCAAAAGAGAATACACTCGAGTTTTCGTAGTATAAAACTCTAGTAGGAAAATCTTCGCGCCTACTCTTGTAGAGAACGTTATTTTAGAGTGCTTGAAGCATTAGATTCGGCGACATTTGACTCGAGATGGCCTTGATATGTTACGAAATCGACTTCTGACAAAACCAATTAAAACTAACTTTGATCCAGAAACCTTTGAACTTGATTTTTTATGACCAAAGAACTGACAAGTTTTCTTTCTATTTGTGCTTCCTCTCATTTCAATTCAGGTTTTGAACCAACTTTTTTAACATCTAATTTGTATCTTTTATGGGCATGGAGGAAAACTCTGACAATTTACTTATTCAACTGCCAGTGACAGAACCTTTCATGTGAATGATCTGCAATCTAATATTTCTAGCCCAAATGACGCAAGCAAATATACAAGTGATCACTCGTTATGCCTGTCTCCAAAATCCAACTGAGATATATATTACATCCTGTCAAAATATGACCAGCTTAGAAAAAAACATAATGAAAGCATTCCAGGATTAGGCAACAATCTGTTATGAACAATATCTTCTGCAGATGAGTAGATGATATCACGCACAAAAAAGCGACATAACAATTTCAGAAGGATCCTCTAACAAGACTTATAGACTTCTTTGTAACTTGTTCTTCTGTCGTCATTGAGTAAGAATCACCTAGCTCTTCCGAAGAAGCCATCTAATGTTTTGCAACTAAGCTCTTCTGATTAAAATTCCTTTGCAAAGATCAATTTACATTTCGGAAACATTTTTGTCAAAACGTTGCACAATGACAAAAAGTAGACTGCGTCAATGGAGAAAAATTAAGAACAATTACTTAATGTTAACACTAATTGAATTGTAACAAGTGACCAAACTACCATGATAGATAGTGCTTAGAAATATTGTTCGTACATCTCGTGCTTTGAAAATAGCTTGATTCCTTGGAATATTGAGTCCGTTGTTCAAATCTAACTGAGCAACGACACATCAAAACACTTCCGAGTCTCAAATACAAAAACTTCTTTTACGGGAAGATAAGACAACAAATTTCGTAACTGTTGACAGGGTTGTCATCTGTTGAATTCAGAAAATGCGCGCACTCTCTACTCTCTTTTCACCTGGCAACCCCCGAGATTTAAGCACCGAGAGCCCTTTTTTCCATGAATGAATTTATTACTTTCCACCAACCAGACGTCGAGACTGTCAGCCAAATCAAGGTCACCATTCCACCACTACACTAAGGGTCATTACCGGAGCCCTCCGATCAGTTTTGCCATCAAGGCCAAATTAGCTTTAATCAAAATTTGGCCAAAGTTCGGTTTCTTACTTTCACAAAAGCCTAACGATTCCAGTTTCTATCAAATATTATGCTTGATATTTCGTCTTGCTGATACATCTTGAAAGCCTGCTGAATTTTCTAACTTCATGACTATACTTCAAAAAATTTAAGTTTGATGTGGTCGAGTGAGAAACACTTCATCAGTCCTGAGTCACGACTCGACGTATCAGGTATGCTGTCGAAGAACTGAAGAAAAGGTCAACAGATACACTAGGTGCATTCATGAGTATGCTTTGTTCATAATTCTATTTCATGTTGCAAAATGGTGTTTCTAAGTCGCCAAGTCATTGTGTAACCAGATTGCCCCATAAAATATTCATGGAAATAGACCGACAAAAAAATATGTTTTCCTTTAAATAGACCGTCTTGTCGCTGTTGGCAGCGTTCCTGATTTTACTGATCAAGGAGAACGACCGTTCGACCCTCTTCCTCTCCTCGTGCTGAGAGAAGGCATAAAATTCAGGGCAACAGAAATAAAAATGTTCAGGGCGGCAAACATAAAAATAGGGATTCAATGCTTAAATAACATTGATAATAGTGTACAACACACGTGGATCATATTTTCTTTGACACAAATAACAATACGATTGAAAGAATATCATGTAACTTAATACTTCCAACGCAATAAGAAATTCTGATCCTGAATGCTCTGAAGTGACGTCACGGGTAATGTTTGTCCTTACCAAAAAAGACTAAATTCCCATGGAATAGCTTGTCTGGAAAAGTCACCCTGTTGTCTCGTAATCCGCCGAAATTAAACTGGATTTTGTCTCGCTCACTGTTGTGGTAAACAAATAGGAACGATGTATTTTGAACAACGTTGTGGAACTGAAGTGTGCCAATGACGCAATGAAACAACGTGTAACGTGGAGACAAGCGTATCGGGAGCATAGATGTTATTTTGGTTTTGCTCTTCAGGACTTCGTGGTGCAAATTCCGGCTTTATTCAGTATCTTAGCAGCTTCACTCTAACACTCTACATACTCGTTTTTGTTCGTCATCCCACTTCGGCGAATCCAAAAGGTTACCTGGCAATATTTGGTGGTGATTCTAATCATCCTTGTACAAGAAGACCCACATGAGAATCAGGAAGAGATTCAAGGGCATCATGGCATTCCTGTTACATAATGCGCAGAGAAAAACTCGTAAAAAGCGTATCTAACCTTAGGTGGGTATATTGGCCGGCCCAAGTTTGAAGAGCGGGTGCAAGAGTTATTTTCAAGCAACAGGAAATAGTAATCTTGTGTAACCAGTGCCTACGTAAGCTCTGGCCCTGATTGATCATATGGAGGCCATGAGGCCCTAGCAATGGCCGCACTGCCACTCTGCTTCAATGGCCGTAGCTAGCGAGGGCGCCTCTGTTTTCGACATGTAAAGGGTCCTGATGGTAAGGCAAAGAGTGAATGCACTTCTCGATTGCCAAGTGCATTTGCAACCTTGACTTCCTTCTCCTAATCTGAGCTCTGTTCTAGTAATGGAGAGGCCATGCCTGGGCCATGCCACCGACTAAGGCAATGCAGGCTTAGATTACTCACTAAACATCGGGCGAGAAATTTTAGCACAACCAACACATTCAAAGAATCGATAAAAGTTAAAAGTGTAATAATTGGTTGTTTTTTAGATGTTAAGTGAGTTTGCAAGTCAAAATCGTTCAACACCACAGGTAATTGGCGCCAAAAGTTGCCTGGCCCAAGATGGCAAGGCCATGCCAAAGCTTTATAGTACGCAAAAGGGCGAATTTCTGCAATCTTTGCGCTTCCCCAAAGCGAACAGCGAAGTATTTCTACTACTGAGAAATACTATTTGTATATTTGAGCAACAATGCTCTATTTGTCCCCAAGTCACGTGTTGACTTGACATACACACAAAGAAATCAATATACAGGGTTGTCGAGAAATTGCGTCATTTGCTTTATAAACGTATTTTCGTCTTCATATTGCCATTGAGTTATGTAGTTTTTGTTAATCAATACCTTTCTTAAAGGTTTTGAAGTTATAGAAACAATTCACGTTTGAATTTAAAATAAGTAATGTCTGATTAATAGTTGAGCTTCCCAGATGGGCTTAAGGAGAAAATACTGCGGGATGCGTACTTGATATTAGAGTGTTGTAACCTGAAGGACTGGTTTTAAGTACTTGTTTCAATAATCTACTTTAAAAAGATAAGAATCCTTATAATTGGAGAAATATTTTGTTTTTTCTTGCAATCATGTTTAAGCCAACCCTGTGGAAATCGAATCACGTGTCTGCAGTCTATTGAACGCAACAATCCGGTCCTTGTTGTTACGTTATGCAACGGGTGTTTTCCCACCCAAGTACACACGAGGCCTTGTTTTCAAGCTTAGACATTCAGTGTACGATTTGTTTGCTCATTTGCCTCATTCAATGTGTCCCTTACGTCATGCCCGAGGATTGGGTCATTGCGACAAAGAGTCAATATTGATCGTTGTTGCACAACTCCCGAGCAATTTCTTAAACGGCATAGAACCAGTGGAATAACCCCGCATGGATTGTTCTACAACGCAATTGAGTCACGCAAGTTGAGGTGATCTACATCTGTTTGACCCTTTTCAAAAGCCGACTTCAGATTGCTTCAAGTCACGTTTCCGGGGGTTTGGAAAACTCGTGTCCCGGCAACGTGGATTGAATGGCACACATTTTTGAGAGAGTTGCTCAATCTTTATTTCCTGTCATCTAGGCCAGGTTTGTTGAACTTGCCCTTCTAGCCAAGTGTGTGTGAGTCTTTCTGCATAGTCGTCGTTTCATTGGCCCGGCTTCGTTGACCCATTTTCTCTCTTACCTTGTTTCGTTGAAATCCTGGGCTCTGGAAGCAATGCAAGTGTTGAATAATCACCTTCTGTTAGCAAGAGGCTCATAGAAACACACTAAACTTCACTTAAAACACCAATCTATGTAAAGATTGTATCTTGATGCGAAGAGTTCGTATTTAGGCAAATTACGTAATATTACTAGTAGACTCTCGAATCGACTGACTCAACACTGAACAGGGCTTGGATTGGCAGACTTAGAATTTCTGACGGCCCGCTCGATATTCCGAGGTCTCTCTCCCCTCCTGTGTCTCTCAGACATTAAACACTCGTTCCTGCTAAAGGGATTAGGGACGGCTTGTACTGTGGACTTTGTGAGTGACGAACGAGCTGTATTTAAAAATATCCATTAATATCAAGGATATTCTGATATTGAGGGTTACTCTTGTGTCGAGGGACGCTATGTAATAAATTTGTATTGTATTTTGATCTGCAGCACAAACTTCTTAGATAAAAAGTTATTATTTAATCCAAATTGCCCGGTTTATGGTCAGTTTTGCGAATCACAATTCAATGATTTTCACAACGAAAGATTTCGACCATCGCTCTGGAAGAAGGAAATCAACCATAAATTCATGTTGTTATGTAAGCAATTTGCTGAAATGGCACATTGAAATCAGCAGGGATGCAGATATCTTACTCAAAAATCCTTGAAGTCCAAAGTTGAATTAGCAAATTATGTCAAGAAAAGCAATAGAAAAGGCAAATGAGCATAACAAAGTATTTATCTTAATTAATTTTGGCCACTTTCTTCTCTTTTGAACTACAGATTTGATCTTTTGTTATGGTCAAATTTTTACTTTTTGTTTCTTATGAACCACATTTATTTTATGTACATGTGAAATCTAACAAACAAGTGCCGTTTTGATTTCAATGGCTTATCTCGAGTGAAAATTTGAGCTCTTTTCAGACGATTATTTATTTGCATTTGCTAAATCTTCAAAAATTTATCTGAACCCTTGACGCGAAAATTAAACTGATCCTCCTTCCTGGTGATCATTGGTGATCCTGATCACCAATAAGCTTGATAAACTATCTCAATCTTGACGTCAAAAGACAAGAAGATGTATTGTGGAGCATTCATTACTTTTGTAAAATCGACACGAACAAGTGGGCAAAAATCTTCTCCAAGTTACTAGTAGTCCCTATCCACGGGCCGTAGAAAACGGGGACGACTTCAAAATGCCAGTAAAAAACGCTAGGCAGCTTGCCGGTCTTTCTCCGCTTCCTCGTCTGCCACACAATTCTAGGTAACCCTGTATTTGGAGTGTGCGTTTGCCGCCTATGCAACCGTGTGAACTCTAGCACACATGCTCTTCTCCCATCCTTAGTACTAGATATGGAAGGCCTTGGGGGTTCTTCGGAGGCTAGCATGCATGCATCCATGAACACCCGCATTCGCCACACGGGCAACAAGTCACTGACTGACTGACTGGGTTCGTGCAATTGAGATTATTCCTCAAAGGATGATTAAGCCCAGAACGACGACGAGGAGGAGGCTAGGCTAGTTCATGATGTCATCGTAACAGGCTCCTTGACAATTCCCTAGGGTTATCATAAGAAACTACAGGTGTACGAGGATGGGGAAGGATGGCAAAAACTAGTGATGACTGAATCGATCTCGTCCAAGCCATATTTCAAGAGCCTTTCAATCCCACTTTCACAAGAAGTCTATATGGACATCTAGAATTTTGGGGTTTGGGGCGAGAACAACGAAGTCTATTTACCGTCGAAACCGAAGCATTGTCCACCGGGTCATTTAGATATCCTTGATCTATAAATTCATTCCCTACAACACGTTATAAAAGCAAAAACAATAAAAAAATGTTTCCTTTGACCTAGAGTTTGAAATGTTTGAAAACGGAAGTTCGATGCAGTTATCGTTAGATGTAGGCCTGTAAATTCTCTCCGGAATTCTCGCAGCTTCTTTATCAGTTCACTGTCCGCTTAAGTTGAAGTACTGGATCGGTTTACAACTGAGATGAAAGCTTGCCTTTACGTAATCCTCTTTGGATTCGTGTTTAACCTGATTTTCGTCGAATTGTAGGACAATGAGTCATGACTGGGGTCCGGTATTATATTTTTACATGTATAAAATACTTTGAAAATATTTCCCGATATTTTCTCAATTTTGGGAAATATTTTGGCTGTTTTGATTAATTTTATAAAATAGGGCTTACCCAAGATGAACCAAGTAACCGAAATGTTTACAAAAGGGGCATTTGTTCTAAAATTAAACAATAACAAAGGTAACAACTGTCATGTCTTATACCACAAAAAGCTGCGCCATCTATTAGGACAAATTGAAAATTCCATTATGAAATTAGGTAGCTCTTAAGGGTGTCTCTAAAAACGACCCATTACATTAAATTACTAAAAATTTATTGGGTAAATTGGTGCACATAGACAAAGTTACCAAGTAATGGCGTTGTCAAAAAAACATCTTTTTTTTAATATCCGGCTTATATTTTCAAATATTTTGGGCATTTAAAGACAATATATTTTTAAAATATTGTCGCATTAATTTTTAGAAAAAAAATTTCCGGGCCCTAGTCATGACAATGACAAGGGTTAGTGGTTTCAAACAAATGTTTTTCGATGTTTCTTGATGGTGTTGGTCACTGAGAAGAAATCAGGTTGAGGAACGTGGCAATCCTTGGCTAAACCGAGGTAAAACTGTAAGGTCTTTATTCAATCCAAGGAAAATTTTCCTGTTTAAAAAAGACTTCCCTGGAAAATACTGAAAGAAGGTCAGTTTTTTATTCCCAACATCGGACGGACAATTCTGGACTTCAAAGGGGACAAAAAGGTGTCCAAATTCCATGAATGGGAAATAGGCCAGCAGGAATGGCTGAAAAAGTATTTACGATTATAGATAAGGTATCTTATGGATAAACATTGTTGAACGTTTAGTCTCTTTTTAACTAAAACCGTGCAAATTAAACTCCCGCATTTTAGTATTACTTTGTGAGTCAAACGACGTCTCCCTTCAACCCTCTGTCAATTTACTTTCAATCAACATTTCACATTTCTAGTCAGATCATGGAGATCTCAGGTGTGAATGGCTTGATGAGGAGTCCGCACATGAGAGCAATTGCAGAGAGGTGAGTCTTAAACTGCAAAGAAGAAAATTAAAGGAAAATGTCCCGTACCTGTCAACAATTTATGATGCTTTTTTGACCTTTTGACCTAACCTGAATTCAACTTGAATTTGATCTGTGAAATGAGAAACTGTTTGAAATCGTCAAGTGTTTCCTCTAACTGTAATTTTTTCAAAAAAAATTAGGATTAAATTGCTTAAGATGCCATCGCCGTTTAAGAGCAATAGTTGTAGGATGACGTCACGCCTAGTTTTTGAGGTCCGATGAATAGGGGTAAAGATTTCTGGCAAATAAGACATGCCTTTGAGGCCCAAAAAATGAACCAAACCATATCCAAAATCTCAAATAAAATGGCAAATACACATGAAAAATTGCCAAAAATAAGGCACTACTGGCAACAAAATTCGAAAATTGAGCATAAAATGTAATGAAATCGACAATGAAATGAAAAGCAAAAATGTATACAATGTTAGTTTGAAGAATTGATCTTAACGCCACTTATGGTCAGATTTATACCTACTTGACAGGACGTGTTTTTAATGCCACTCTCAACTGTGTCGACTCTTCTTTATGAAAATGTTTCTTTCTGGTGGCATTATTTTTTTTTAAGGATTTCTCCCGACAACTAGAATTCTAACCCCAACAAGATTCGAACTCACGCCGTTTGGGGAAGCACTTACAGGCCCTGAAGAATACGTTATTGTTTTTTATTGTTAATATTTTACTGTCAATATGTTATTGTCAAGACTTATTTTTGTTTAAGATTGTCAATAATCGTATCCAATGATCTGACAAATCCTGATCTGTGGAGAAAACTCTTCTTTGTATTTTTGGGCAAAGATGTCGTTTCTTATTTTTTGGCAAGTGCAAATAAACTTTAAAAGCTAGCAAACACCAAATAAACATGTTTTTAGTCATACAATCTTTTTGCCTTAAATCTGCACCCCTACAGATGAATGTCTGCTTTGAAATTGGAAGGTTGCGTGCAAAGCCAACATTTCCTTTAATACAAGGTTAGTGAAAAGGTGGTAAAAATGGAATGGTGCGTATTCGACGGATAATGTTTTATCCGCCCAGCAAAAGCCACTAACAGCCACCATTTTAACAATTCTCCGAAACCTTATTATATTCCTTTTGGATTTACCGGGTGACATATTTTGCTCCATTATTGCCTTTAATTTATGGAAATCCCGTTTGGACTAAAACAATGTTGTGCTGTAATATGGTTCTTATATTATGCAAACAGCGCACGATTACTTTTCTAGTTCCTGGAAATGATAACATAGAGTGCAGGGTGTTATCAATCATGTAAAATTTACTGTGATAAAGTGATGGATTTTTTTATTGGTTGCGGATTTTCTACTACCGCTACAAGGAATGCAATTCCCTGTAATCAAGGATTTCTCCCGACAACTTCAATCCGACCCCCAACAGGATTCGAACCTACGCCGTCTGGGGAAGCACTTACACTCGACTCTTATAAGAAAGCATTAGTACGCGCGGCCACTCTGGCTTTCTTTTTCAGATTATTAAGTATAAATTAAGAATAGTTTTTGTCTGCAATTTTCATGAAGCCATTTAAAGCCGATGGTGAACATTCATATCAAGAATTAAGTTAAGAAGATAATTTCCTTTTGAACGTTACATTTTTGTATGAAATCAAGTCCGTTAATACATCAGAAATAGCTAATGTGTGGTAGGTGAAGTCTCGAACCGTTTGGACAATATTCTAAAAACTTCATTTTAGTGGGAGATCTCTTTTTTTCTGAAGTTTTTTTCAGTCAAAATAAAACTTGTGCAAATTTATTCTTTTGCAAACCTGTCTAATTAATATTTACTGTTACTGCCATTATAAAAGACACTGCATTTCTATAAACATGTATTTTATTTCTTGTTGAGCTTCAGCTTTAACTTGTTTTGAAATAATTACTCATTTCCTTCCACTTGTTTCCTTGGCTAGGGATCTCAAGAAAGCTAAAGAAGCTCATGGGAGAGAAGCATCAACTTGACACTAGCGCCAGTTACTGACACATGAAACTTCAGAAAAGCTTCAAAAGCCAAGAAGAGCCTGATAAAAAGATCAGATCAATAAGAGCCTACCAGTTTTAATGGGATCAATTGCAAAATCAAGTTCCATTTTATCTTGAACTTCTTGGTTCAATGGTGGCAAAAACGGCAAAGACTTGAACCTAAACATGTTGATGCTACTTCCCCAAGAGCTTCCTTTACGAAGGCTATACGTGAAGTCCCGAACCCTTTGGACAACATTTGAAACTTCATTTTAGTGGGAGATCTTTGTTATTTGCCTCACTGAGTTTGTTTGAACCAGAAAAGTGTAGTGTAGAAATTTTTTCAGTCAAAATAAAACTTGTGCAAATTTTATTTGCACAAGTTTAACATTAAAAACGGCAAAAACGTTATTCGTTTAGGTGAAAGTCTCGTGTCTTAGTGACTGTTTTTCTTACTTTACTTATTTTAATTTTGTTAAATGTGGACTTTCTGGCTGTCAAGTCATGGAAAAATAATTATGCACAATTTATTATAAAGATAAGTAAATGTAAGAAGCTGAATCGTTATTCTTGCTCTCGCCAAGAGAGCACCCTTCCTACATTCTCCAGGTCTGGGAAAAAGAAAGGAGACCCTCCTTTGCTTTGCTTCTTTAAGGCTGGTCTACACATGAAACATTTTGGCTAGATTACTTGTCAAATATTCCGAAAATGTTTGGTGTTTGCCAAATGTTTCCTTTTTGTTGCTTCTACACGTGAACGTGCAGTTTGTCAAATATTTTTCCCCTTGGCCAGAGTGTTGCCCATTTTTTCAAATTGTTTCAAACTGGCACTGCCAAATACTCTTTGAAAACCAGTCACCTTTAGCAGAGTCCCGTAATTTAGAAAGTGAATTGTATACTGCCACATATTGTCACTTTTCAACGACATTTTTTTCAATCTTGCTTTCTGCCCAAGACTTTTTCTTTTCTTCAGTGTCAATTAATTTGGATGGAAAGTCTTACGCATAACGCGACACTATGGACATTGACAATATCTACAGTCATTTTTAGTCCTTTTCTTGTCCCCCCAAACCATTTTAAGACCTCTACTCTCCACTGGCATTTGGATTTGGGTTTTTGTGAACATTGGCAGTCATAACTGCCACTTGGCAACGTTGCTACCTTGTAAACTCCTCCGAACCTGTCAGTTGACGCTTTTGAGACGTGACTAGTCTATAACACTACCAACTGATTATCGATGACTTTTGATACCGTCCATTTCCGTGGATCCTTGCAATCTGTCACAAATGACGTTTAATTTTGGCGATCTTGATGTCAAAAGTCAGAGGATTATTGTTTTGTCCTTCAATCTATTAATTTGAAACTTTTTACTTAACAATAATCATTTCGTGATAGGACACCCTGCATGCATCGATGTGTATTTCGATTGTCGACCAGAAAAAGTTAGCATAAGGACAAATAATTTTTCAACATGTTCAAAGTCAGAAATATTTGACAAACAGAAAATAATATTTGCCATGAAGCAAATTTTGTCTTGGATTTAACCAAATATTTGCCGTTTTGTTTCACGTGTAGACCAGCCTTTACACACATTAGTATATACACTTATATTAATCGTTTCAAATTGGAACGATTGTTCATTATAACAAGAGTGATTTATGTAGCAAGAATTGGCTTTACAATATTCGAAATAGAGAAAGGTTCACTATATTTTGTACACAAGTACTACTGTATGCATTTTATAATTCTATTCATAGAGGACTGTAATTTGTAGGTATCTTTTAGAGTAAAAGTCATTCATTCATTCATTGACTCCAATTTGCAAGCAGACTCCAGAAATATTTTTTCTCAAATTCTAAATTCCGTGTCAAAAATGTGTCTTTCTTCAGACAGTTTAAACATTGAATATTTTCACAAGGCAGCATTTTTCTGAGGAAACAATGAGCACTTCCAATCCAAAAATATAAAGTTTAGCACAACTTCATATTTGGTTTACATAAACACTGAAATTCTTAAAAAAATCTTGACAAGGACAAGAGTCATTTAGGCGTACTTACGAGCACACGCTAATTATGATAGATCTTCATCGGCAGTAAATTGTGTAACGTAATAGTGTATTGACTTTTTAAACTGATTGGAACAACATGACCAATCGAGTTTCTCTGAATTTTGACTCTGAACCTCAAAACAAAAAAAAAAATAACATATCAGTCTTCACCTTTGGGATTTACACTTAACAAACCTCACTACAGAAGAGTCGATCCACTGATTTTTAAATGTTTACTGTCATTCAATCAAATATTCGATCCTGAAGTCAAGGGTCCATGTTTGGATCAAAATTTCAGTTATGAAAGGATTGAAACATAAATCTAACCCTTTTAGCTTGTGTTTAAAAGTACGCATCCGAAAACAGGTGGTTGAAAATACAAATTGCAAATCAATAATATATATTTTTGTCTAAAACTAGCCGTTGATAATCAATGTGATACTGAGTACACGTGCTATTTTTAATCTTCTGGTTACATGATATTTTTAACAATCTGAGATTTGCATTGAAAGATGACCAGGACAGTTGTAACAAACTACAAGTTTATTTACAACTTGAAACAAATTACAAGTAACGAAAGTATAGTAATTCGTTCCTTTTTCCAAAAAGGTAACGGTAAAGCCGTTACATTTCAAAAATGCTGTAATTGTAACGTCTCAAAAATCGAAAAAGTACTCGTTCCTTTTCCCATTGCACTAAATTTGATTATTTTTCTAATAGTGGACTTACTCGAACAAGTTTATAATAAACTTCGAAGGCACATGAAAATAAATCGCTTTGCTTTATTGGCAAACCTCCTTGAAGGTTTTCCCAACAGGATTCTTGAAGTGGACGTCATTCGTTTAGAACAGGGGTCTGCCCAACAAATTTGACAACGTGTTGTTAGGGGCCCACCAAACAGACTTTGGGCCAACTTTGTGCCCACGAATACGTATGCAGTACTATGGATGGTTCGCGCATTGCAGATTGACTATTTTGGACATCGGAAAAAATTCCAAGATATTTATTTCAGGTCCCTATGTGGGCCCGGGCCTTAACTGGTTATTTAGCCCTTCTCTATAACACTGTCGAAAAAATCCTCGCGGACGCTTCCCTATTATCCTCGGCTTGTTCGTAAAAATTCCAATGGTTTTGTTTTGGTTTCCTACTAGTTTTGAGATAGGGAATTTTTCAATTTGGGCCAAAATAGCATTCATTTATCATTTTGTTAGCCAACTTTCTCCAAGCATGTTTCGATTAATGGGCATTATCAGTGCCACCTACATTTTTAGATTTAAAATTTTGATGAATTGACATTTTTCCGAAAAATGAAGAAAAAATCCAATCCCATCCCCAATGATTAGAGAATCATTAAAGTAAAAATTGAACATAATAAATACATGAAGGAGGAAGTGTCGTCTTTAAAACCTCAAAAGTAAATATTGTGATTGAGATGTTTAAAACCACATCCTCAATCACCTTTTTGCTTTTTAATACCTACGTTAAAAAACTGATTTGTACAAGAGAAGCCATTCCTCTTTCCAAAAGGAATTCAGGGGTAACGGGCTCCTCAATCTGAAGACAAGAGCGGGAAAAATAATTCGTTCCTTTCTTCAAAGAACGGTTAATGCCCTGAAGATGACAAAATATATTTTTTTCTCTGTATGTTGCATGGTATTGCAAATAAGTTGAAAAAAAGATTTAAAAGCATTTTTATATTTGGAAAATCGGTACACACAGACAATGTATGTTGGATACACAGATAATGGCGTTGTCGAAAAATATTTCATGAATATCCGGCTTTTTTCAAATATTTAGCAAATTAGCTAGGGCTTTTGAATAAAATAAGTATGGGATATTTTAACGTTTTTTGCAAATATTTTTCCGGACCCTAATGATATATTTCTGAATCTTCACATTCTTTATCTAAATTAGACAATCAACAAGCAGTTTGTGTCACCTTTTCCAATCTGATGCGTCCAATTAGTCGATCAGCTTGAAATGAAGCCTTGTTTACCCCGTTGCATGTGGTTGCAATCCCGTTAAGGCTGGTCTACACATGAAACATTTTGGCTAGATTATTTGTCAAATATTCCGAAAATGTTTGGTGTTTGCCAAATGTTTCCATTCTGTTGCTTCTACACGTGAACGTGCAGTTTGTCAAATATTTTTCCCCTTGGCCAAAGTGTTGCCCATTTTTTCAAATTGTTACAAACTGGCACTGCCGAAAACTGTTTGAAAACCAGTCACCTTTAGCAGAGTCCCGTAATTTAGACAGTGAATTGTATACTGCCACATATTGTCATTTTTCAACGACTTTTTTTTTCAATCTTGCTTTCTGTCCAAGACTTTTTTCTTTCCTTCAGTGTCATTTAATTTGGCTGGAAGGTCTTACGCGTGAAGCCACGCTATGGACATTGACAATATCTACTGTCATTTTCAGTCATTTTCTTGTCCCCCCCAACCATTTTAAGACCTCTACTCTCCATTGGCATTTGGTGTTGTCGAGTTGAGTTTGGGTGAACATTGGCAGTTATAACTGCCACTTGGCAACGTTGCTACCTTGTAAACTCCTCCGAACCTGTCAGTTGACTCATTTGAGACGTGACTAGTCTATAACACTGCCAACTGATTATCGATGACTTTTGATGTCGTACATTTCCGTGGATCCTTGCAATCTTTCACAAATGACGTTCAATTTTGGTGATCTTGATGCCAAAAGTTAGAGGATCATTGTTTTGTTCTTCAATCCATTAATTTGAAACTTTTTACTTAACAATAATCGTTTCGTGATAGGACACCCTGCATGCATCGATGTGTATTTCGATTGTCGACCAGAAAAAGTTAGCATAAGGACAAATAATTTTTCAACATGTTCAAAGTCAGAAATATTTGACAAACGGAAAATAATATTTGCCATCAAGCTAATTTTGTCTTGGATTTGACCAAATATTTGCCGTTTTGTTTCACGTGTAGACCAGCCTTTAGAGTGTTACTGTTTCTTCTTAGTTGTATAGATTTTCGTATTTTTTAGCATTGACTGGAACCAAATGACAATGTTCTAAGAAGGAGAGCATACTGGTATAAGAAATTGTAAGTGAACTGATGTGGTTTCATTCAGCTTTTTATCTGCAAACAATATTATCTTGCTTTTTACCTGTTTTTGAAAATCTCTTTCGGTAAAGTTTTCCAAGAGAATGCACCAGGTTATTTCTTTACGACTAGGGCTGTCTGGGCTTCACCATTTGATCTCAAAGCCAAATTTAAATATATCAAGGAGTTACAGGCAAAAAGAGGAATTTGTTTTAAGTGTTTTGAATTAAAGCAATTTTTGAGTATTTAAAAACACTATATCAATTATATTGCGGCCAAATTTCTGATAAATATTATTATCACGTCAAAGCCTCTAAGCCCTTAAAGTTGCAGCTAGCTCCGTCTATACAGCTGAAATCCTTGGAACTTTTTTAGAAACGGAACCGTTTCCCTATTTTCGTCTAGAGAAGGGCGACCAAAAATGGTTTAAAAATAGGTTGCGTGTCCAAAATGTGAACTTGCGCTAAAGCGTCCCACAACCGCGTTGTTTGTGTGCTGATAATGCTGCTCACGAAGTTTGTTGTGTTCTAATAACTAATCCATATTACCTGCCATACACATAAACATACAAATCCAACATACAAATCAACTGCATTCATAGAAGTTGGGGCTCCAATCGATTGACTCTAATATGGACGCAGAAAACATCACGGAACTCTCTTCGAGTAATGATGAAGAGGAAACCCAAAATAATACATACTCTGAACCCATGGTCACACAAGATCCCGTCAACGGAGAACTTGTGATCGATATTGATGTAAGTTTTAAGTTTAGGTTTTGTATTTAGAGCAGGATTTTAGAAATTCTTAGCTATGAGGCTTCAAAATAGCAAGATAGACTTATATTTTATAGAGAAGGGCAATACTTTGCCACAGAAGGTGGGCTGTTTAAAACTAGAGCGCTATATTATTTAAGATTATATTTCGTTTCACTGATTTTCGAAATAGTAATATGTTATACCCATAACATATTTCTTAAGATGAAAAGTATGACTTGCTTCACATATTGAAGCTTGAATATCAATGTTCCTCAACAGAGGGCGCTGTCAACAATTCTGGTCACAAAACGTAAACAAACATACTCGCTTAGAGTGGGCTTCCTTCAACCGAACATCACTTGTTTGACTGGTGAAATTTCAAGTTTTATAATCATCACCCATGCCTTATCGTTGTTGCGTGCCTGCCTGTAGAAATCCTGCTAACCACAGGTTTCCTTCCGACCGCGAACTTTACTTGAAATGGGTGTCTGCAATTGGACGTCCCAATTGGACTCCAACATCAAGCTCAAGGATTTGTGCGGCCCATTTCGTGAAGGATGACTTCTTTACAGACATTGTGTGCTCGGATACAAATCCGAATAAAAGGTGGATAACGCCTTTAGGTGTCAAAATTTATTGAGGGTTCTTAGTTAATAATTAATATTTAATTCTATATGAACCCAAGGATCAGGCGGGGCGCCATTCCTTCGATCTTTGTGAGACGTGAGGATTATGAACGCGTTAGTCAGTCCAAAGTCTCAAAGAAACTTAAGAAAAAGGACCATGAAAGTTCTGAAACCACTTTCAAGATTGTTGAAAAGGTATTGTTAACTTATTTTCATTGAAGGATGTTTGTTTACTGATGGATGTTTAATACGAACTGCAGTGAAATTTCAATTTAACGATAATTTAGGGGTTACATTTTTACTGCGACTCCTACGACAGCGACTCGATTTAACGATATGAGTTGCGGTATCGGACAGTATTGTTAAATCGAGATTTCACTGTACCTTTAAACATTTGAGAGAAGGTGGCCGAAAACTAAAGGATAAGTCCAAATTTGAAGAATAAAACAGAAATAGTCAAGTTGAAAATAACGTAGGCTTGATCTTAATCAGATTAGATTCAGCATTAAAGTATGAGAGGCGAGATATCGATACTTGGCTTAGTCTTTTTGTGTTATAATAGGTTGGAATCGCAAGCCAGGTATTCAAATATTCTTGTACTATTTTAAACACTCCGAGGTTTGAAGGTTCAAATCTCTATACTGTTGAATATAACATGTTAGAAATTTAACTTTAGCAGTAATAAGGACTTTGCCAACATGAATGAGTGAGCTTGTGGCCATACCCGTGGTGAAAAAAAGAATTAATGCTGAAAAAGCCGTCTCCATGTTTGGAAACCCAATAAATCATTTTCGTGCTAAGTTGTAACCAACTGACATTCCACATCGCAATTTTGTAACTTTTCATCAATTATGTGTTGTGTATAAATCTGAGATAATAACAATAAATATTTTAGTTTAATTTAAACTCAAGAGCACGTTGTCGTTTCATATGAGGAAAAAATCCTCAGCCGAATGTGTTAAAAAGGCAAAGAGCTTAATGTGTCAGATTTTCTAATTTTTAAGTGCTTGAAATATCTTACCTATTATCTCACATTAAAAAAATCCCAAGTGACTGCATTTTAAAACCTAACCTAACCTAACTTAAAACCTAACCTAAAACCTAACCTAATCTAACACAATAGATTGTAATCCAACCTAACTTAATTTCAGTTTTAAAGAAATAGATCACGCAACCTCAGGAAATCGGCAGTGAGATTATAGCCGAGACTTGGAATATTTGGTAAGATCAGTTGCAGTTGAACATTCTTAAGTTCTAATGCATAATATTACAGTTATACGAAAATTGAGACGGTAGTCCATGATCTTTTCTTTGCTCCTGTTGCGATTTTAGATCATCTAAAACAAGTCAAATCTGGTCACACTGAGTCAATACTTTTTCCTTGTCAAAACAATCTGTTTCTCACATGTTTGTTTCTTTCTAGACGGACAAATTACCCGCCAGTGCATCAACATCAACATCGACATCGAATTCAACTCATACCGTCCAAACAAGTACTATCGGGGACGAAGTCACGACAGAGTCCCTACCCAGGTATATATATTTTACGATGAATATTGGGAGTTTCACTACAATGTTGTTCTTTTCACATTGGTCTTCTTACTAGGATGAAAACCTATTCTCTACCCCCAACCTCTTTGGGCAACACGGTCAGGCCCATGGTTCTTTCATCGGGTATGAGAGCCATTCCACTGTCGATTGCCTTGGCCAAATCCTCAGGACCAACCATACGCCTCCAATCCCAATCTCAAATCATGTTGGCTCCCAAGTAAGTAGCCATATTACTCTTGATATCACAGGTCCCATTTATATTCATCCATTTTTTAGGCAAACCAAACCTACTTTTGGAGTTACTGGCCAAGAACGGGAAATATCCATGCAGAATTTCGAAGAATTCAATTGCCATGGGATCCCTGTATTCATCCAAAAGAGCTCTGGGATCAGCGTTTACATGGCTTGTCCCGTTTGTAAGGTCATGTGTACCAAATCCACCTTGAGTTGGCATCTTCAAAGAGCCCATGAGGTGGCTTATATCGCTTGCTCAGGGGTTCATTGTGTCAATTTTCGGTGCAAGATTGAAGAATACAGCGACCATATCAACCAAGAGCATTCTGTGGCTTTCTGTGAGGTCTGCGAGGTCGAATTCGAGGTGGAAAACTATGCCCAACACGTGATTCGTCAGGATCTCCATGCTCGTTTAGATACAATATTGATGCCCAAGGCCTTACAAACTAAATTGAATCTCAGACCCCCTTTATCCATGACCAATGCGGTCACTGCCCAATTAAACATGGAATATGTCAACATCAACTTCCGATCTCAACCTCGAAGTGCGGCTATTCTTCTCAATGGAGACATTGTTCTCATCGATGGGATCAAATATTTGATCAAGGATTATATCCCTTTTGTGGAATGTCCCATTTGCGAGAAACTCGTGGCCATTCATGTCTTGGGGGTCCATGTGAAGATGGATCATGAAACGGAAACCATCCGATGTCCAGCTCAGGTTTGCCGTATTCGATTGAAGACCGATGATTGTCTCACGCATTTCTTGAGTGAACATGGAGCTTATACTTGCAAATCTTGCCTTCGTTTGGTGTTCCTACATGAGGTCAAGACTCATGTCAAGTCCAAATGTCAAGTAATCCCTCAAACTCGAGCTGTGCCCAAGGCTCTCACGGTTAATCGATGGGCAGGCAAGAATGAGTTTAATAAGGTGATGGTGAAATGCGAATATTGCTTGATCGATATCTCGGAGACGCGATATCGACCTCATTTGCAAAAATACCATATGCCTCGGATCACTTGTGGAGTTTGCCAAGAGGTTTATCAGAGGAATGAATTCTGGGCTCATATTCAGGGTGATCACAAGGGACAAACTTCTGTTGGTGAAGGATGTCTTATTTGTGGAGAGAGTGTGGCTAAAATGAGGACCCATTTACGTGTGGAACATGATTTGTCGTTGGAGGCTGCCAGGATTGTGACCAAAAACTTTTATGGGGCGTCGGCGAAAACGCTGAGTATTCCATTAAGTCGTGTAGATGATTGGGAAAAACATGAATAAATCCAAAATCCAGATCTCATTGAAAATTTGGCTTTATGGCCGGTTTAATTTTGCATTTTAACTTTTAGCATGTTGGATCACGTCAAAATTTTGGAGGCTGTCGATTTTGCCGCCAGGAAACACAAGGACC
The DNA here is from genome assembly GCA_010645155.1 of Tigriopus japonicus. NCBI lineage: Eukaryota > Metazoa > Arthropoda > Copepoda > Harpacticoida > Harpacticidae > Tigriopus > Tigriopus japonicus. The sequence continues at coordinate 377,274 of CM021321.1, read as the reverse complement.
AACGTCGATTGGATTCCACGCACACGCCTTACATCAACCACCCTGTGGGCGTGGCTCACATCCTGGCACAGGAAGGTGGGCGTTCTTTTCTTTTTGTGATTGATCAAGTCTTTATCAGCCATCATGTTGTACATACTAGAGCCAGTAGCAAACTGTTATTAGTATTTAAACGTTTTTTTGAACTTGAGACCTAAAATCTTTTGCGTACTTTTTAAAACATAATATTTTAGACAATAAAATAACGTACCAATTTGAAGATGAAGGCAGCAAAAAATATTTTCCTAATTTTAACCCATTTTTAGTTACAAACTTGCTAGACTAAACTTAAAAATATATTTTCATCGACTTTTATCTCCTTCATGTATATTCTAAAAAATAATGATTATTTATCATCTAAGAAGTAATCCTGAAGGAAAGCAATAAAGTAAAACAATGAATTTTCTTCAAATTGAGCACAAAATTCTTCAAGTTTCAATAATTTCATGCCGTATTTACTCTTGGAAAAGTTCACGCATCCGTATTAAGGATTAAATCTTTTTAGGTGGGGTGAAAGATGTCGACACATTGATTGGTGCCATTCTTCACGATACCGTTGAGGATACAGATACCACGTTCCAAGAGATTGAGGACCATTTTGGTCGCAAACTTCGAAAGTAAGAATTTGGGATTGTGTTTGAGACCTCCGTTAATGATGACTATATCGAATGGTTGAAACCTTTTAGAATTGTGGATGAAGTCAGTGATGACAAAACGTTGCCCTATCATGAGCGGAAACGCCTCCAAATCGTTCATGCCAAGACCAGTTCCAAAGAAGCGAAACTGATCAAATTGGCCGATAAGTTGTACAATCTCCGTGATTTGGAGCGGGAAACGCCTCAAGGATGGTCGGAACGCCGCAAGGCCGAGTACTTCGTATGGTCTAGAAAGGTAGGAATCTTCTTATGATTGGTCTCTAAACCTAGCATCAAAACTGGTCCCCCAACAGACACTTCATTTTGGGTCTTTTCCTTAATACCATGAAGTATTATCAACTAGCTAAAAATGAGGTACTTTTTGCTGTCCTGATGATCTATTATACTAGATTTCATTTATTCATTCAGATAACTACTGAGTGTATTGAAGTTGATAATATCGCTTCGATGGATCTCTTGAGAAAGGGTTCAGAAACCATGTACAGAATCTGTTTTTGTTTAGAGCCACTATAAAATGAGTACACAAATATTGTTTGGTTGTTTCTCAACTTTGAAGAAGAGTACAAGTGCCAGAAGTGTATGACAACGCAATCAGATAAAAATGTAAACTTCGAACAAGATTTTTAAATGGCACAAAATATGCCAACATAGTGATATTCATGAACAATGTCAATGAAGTCGAGTGCTTTTATTTTTCTTCCCACCTTTACGTCAACTAGGTGGAGCAGTCAGTCGCATGCGCGTACTCTTCAATCTATAGAGGTTACAGTTTAACCTTAAAACTAGTCCGTGATTTTTTGAAGCACAGTTCCTTGATACAAATTATACAAACCTCTGCTGGCAATCTAGTTTTCAAAAAAAATAATTATTGTGAAAAGATCGAAAAAGCTTTAAGTAAGAAAGAGATAAACATTTTGATTTATGTTTTTAATCTGTCAACGAACTCGTGAATTCTTAAAGCATTTTGTCTATTTGATTTCTTGATCATTCATTAGTAAATTCAACCCCCCTCATGATCTCCAATTTTATTGCCAGACTTCAAATTACCATCTGTAAAATGTATGATGTTGGAAAGAAACGTTAAAAAATCCACGCCCAGCATGTCAATTGAATGATATTCAAATTTATTCAATTCAATCATTTTCATTTCCAGGTGGTGGACAATCTTAGAGGAACAAACAAGCCTTTAGAGAATCAATTGGACCTGATATTCAGGCGGAACATCCCATCCTTTGACGACACAAACCATTCATAACCGGCTGCATTTTAATTTCTTTTATTGGTTACCAGACAAACTGAGGTTGATAGGAAGACCTCCAAATACTAGTCTTAAGCATACTCGAGAGCCGTACAACAGGTTCTACCTGGTCATCTTGAAATTTATCTTTTGCCTTATCTCTTTCGTAAGAAACACGTTTCCAGCGACAGTTAGCCCACTAACCTGGCCATGATTATTGTGACTGTGTTAAAGAACCTCTTTAAATGAAATATATGAAGAGTTTACTACCATTCCTGCATGAAGTCTTGATCTAGATCCAAATCATGGATGACATGGACAATCAAAAGTGTAAAGTAGCCGTTCCTGAAGACCCTCGGATTGATATGGTAAGCAGCAACGTAATTGATGTTTATTTGGAGGAAAACTTAATCATTTGGACACCTTTTACAATATCACTTGATTTTGTTTTAAACAATTTAGTGGTCAAAATATACTTTTACACTTGTTGTCAAAGTAGCAATCAAAGGTTGAAGAAAATATATAAAATTCCTTGTTCTGATTATTGTAGGATATGATCTCGGCCAATGAAAAAAAAGATGGAAAATTAAAAATGCATCAAAATGGAGTTTAAAGCTTTTTGCCCGGTGAAACTTCATAAGATTTGCCCAACCCTGTAATGTGATCTTTGGAAGAATGCACTCTGACTCGAAAGTCCTGTGTGAAAGTAGGAAATCCTGTTTGGTATACAATCAACCTAATTGGAGGGTGTGGACGGCTAAAAGTTTGGCTTTATTTTTATGTTGCCTTTCCTTTGCTTAAATATGTTGATGAAGATCACTGAGCTCTTGAATCATGATGGGCTAAGTATTTTTCATAGCCGATGCTTCCAGAGCTCCTTTTTCTGCAGACTGCGGAACATTTAGTTTTCATCTGTGTTTTTCATGGACTTGAAGCGAGAAAGATTCCTAAATGAAGAAAATGTCCAACATCAAAAGGAACACTTCCTGTTCCAACGATGATTGATCACTTTCTTGTGCTTCAAATACATCCCAATCAAATCCAAAAACATTCAAGAAGGTGCAAGTAGGGAACACTGAACAATCTGTCCATGCATATCGGTATGTTTGTGAGGATTTGATTCAAAATATAATTCAGACAACACATTCGAGTCAGACTGTAAGAAGTCATGAATTTTTGAATGCGGCCGCTGTACATAAAAAGGCAAGGAAAATAGACCCTCCGTTCAGCATTAGTGTAACGGTGTCGATTGTGTTATTTCTATTCAGATTAATTTTCATGAGAAACTTTATAAAAGAGTCTAAAATATTAGATAAAGAAGCAAGAAGAAACCAGGGGCTAGCTTCTCAAACGCAAAGAACGATCTTAAGATCGTACTTACTAACCAGCTTAGTAGGTCGCAATTCGACCTGAAGATCGTTCTTTGCGTCTAAATAAACTAGCCTCAGACTCTTTCTTTGATTCACCTTGGTGAAAATAACTAATTTCAGGTGGACACGGCTGTCAAATTTCTAGAAAATCCCAAAGTCGCCCACAGTTCTGAGGAAATCAAAAGGAAATTTCTCACCAAGAAGGGCCTTACCGAGTCTGAGATTGATTTGGCCTTCCAAAAGGCCCGACCTCCACCTACTCCAGTTCAATCATCCTTTCCAATCCATGAATACCCACCTCAAATGGCTTTGGTTCCTCAATACACTGGATGGCAGAGGTTCCGGGATATCGCCAACATGATCTTTTTACTAGTTGGTGCTGGCTACGGATTGAAATACCTTTGGCAGGTCTGTATTATTATGTTTTTTTCATGAAATCTTATCATATTAGCAACAACAATAGGAGTCGAGAAAAAGGTTGCTTTCAATATTCGTTCTTATTCATTCTTGATACATTGTAAATCTTTGTTCCTGACAAAAAACGTCTGAAGTGTACCTGATTAGTGATTAGTAGGGACGGGCAAAAAGTGCAAATCAAAAGAAGCTTTTGGTTATCAAAAGTTGCACAAAAATCAGCCCAAAATCGTAAAATAAAGTGCAGAAAAAGGTCAAAAGCGCAAATGAAATTTGAAAAATTCGCAGAAAGAAACTGAAATTTCTGAAACAAAAAGCTTTAGATAGCTTCTTGTCATCTGCTTGTTATTTTTCAAACTTGAAGGGTAAAATTTAGATATGGAAGTAGTTGTAATCAATACTATGCTAGCCTACGTTGTGAGCCGGGAAGATTTTTCGAAATATGTTAACTCTGTTTTTCAGAATGGCCTTTTTTGTTTTGATTATGCTGAATGAACAAACTTCAAAGAAGGAAGTTCTGATCACGTTTGGATGCAATCAAAGCTGAATATAAAAGTACTCAATAAATAGGGAACATTTATTGACTGTTATTAAAATACTATACTTAAAGTAATTGAAATAGGAAAAACATTGCTTTTGAAAAAATATTGTTGTATTTAGTTATATTAAATGTGCTCTAAAAATACAAGAAGGCCATTATTCTGTGAGATTTACACCATTCTTGTGTCTTGTTTGACTCATACAGATTGTCTGAACTTTGTGATGAGTGTTAAATCAGATTTAGTTTTCAAGTTTGAAAAAAATCTTCCAAAAGTAAATATTTTCAAAGTAGAAATAGCACACTCTCAACAATTTGTTCATTTTAGGCCGAATTCGTAAAAAAATCGTGCAAATAAAGGCGAAAAGTGCAAAACGGCAAATAAATGTGTTTATGTTAACAAAAATCTTTTTACACCATCCCATCCCTACTGATTAGTCATCTTAGAATTGCAAAACGTAAACTTTCTTGAAAGACATCAATTTCAAATCATCGTCAAAAGTTTTTTAAAATGAAGAGAAATGCCACCTTAATTGAAAGGTATTAAAATGAAGGTTTGTAATAATTTAACAGGTCTCTTGCAAACCCGTATTTGTTAAAAACACATCTGGTAATGGTGTTTGGATTTTCCAGTAAGGTGCTTCATAGTTTCCATTGACTTTTTCTATAACCTGTGTGATTCAAAATGAAATTAATTTCCCTTTTTTTTTTTTTTGTTCGCACTGTTTTCCGCTTCCTACCATTTTTCCATGATTTCATTCACCTAAAGAAGTTGTTTCATAATTACTGATGGACTACAAATTTTCTTCTTCAGAAATACATCAAGGAATGGCTGTATGAAGAGACCAAGCCCAAAATATCGCCTCAAGAGGAGCTCCTCAACTCTCAGAGAGAGTTGCTGTCTCTTATGAAGTCCTTGAATGAAAGTGTCCAAAAGTTAACTGATTGGACCCGAGATCAAATTGGTTCCAAGTCTTCCGATGAAGCAACTGTCACCCGTGATATTTTAACTGAACTTAAGCGAGATGTACAATCAGTCAAGGGACTAATGCTTAGCCCGTAAGTCTCTAATCTCACTTGTAGATAGTTTCATCCGATCAACTGACGCATATTTTGCTAAATTCTAGGTCAAGATTTCCCGCTAATCCACAAGTTGAACCTCCGAAGATTCCTCAATGGCAATTGGAAGACAAAATCCACAGTAATGGACCCCTCAAGGAACCAGATTTGGTCCAAGATCAGAGTTCGGACGGTCAAGATGGTATTCCCGTTCAACATCAAAATGGAGCTTAAATAGTTAACAACTTCCATTTCGGCGTGTTTTATAACGAATCACTCCGCGAAAAAAGGATTAAAGTAATGATTTTGGTCCTGTCCAACCTAATGAGACTTCCTTGAAGTTACAAATATACGAGTCATTTTCTAGTTTAATAAAACGCCTTGAATTGAAATTTAATCAACGCTCCCGGTTTGACACTTCCATTCAACTTACAAAATATATGCTCATAACTAGGGACAGGCAAAAAGTGCAATAAGATTTTTGTTAATATAAACACGCTTGTTTACGATTTTGCACCTTCCGCCTATATTTACGGTTTTTTGGCGAATTTGGCCTAAAATCTGCAAATTGTTGAGATTTAACAAACTGCTTCTTTTTTAAAGTGATTTTTAAGGATTACTTTCAATGTTTAAAAACTTCATCTGACTCAACATTCATCATAAAATCTTTGGCTATCTATGTAGCTCAAACTAAAAAATAAAAAAATTGTGTAAATCTCAATGAATATTGACATTCTTATATTTTAAGAGAGCTACTATTTGATCTGAATATGAATCCCGTCAACAACAACATTTTTCCAACTTGAATTTCTCTTTGTATCAACAAGCAGAAGACAAGAATGTATCAGAGGCTTTTTTGTGCGATACAAATGTTTTTAAGGAATTTTTTTTTTTTTTGACTCGCGATTTTTTGCAATTTTGACCTTTTTATTGCACCTTTTTTTGTGAATTTTGGGCTGATTTTTGTGCGACTTTTTGTAACTAAAAGCTTCTTTTTATTTGCGTTTTTTGCCCGTTCCTACTAATCACAGACTTTATTACTTAAAGTGCCCAAAATCGATGAGGAATATTTTATTGCTGTTCATCCCATTTTTGAACCTAAAAATGACGAGAAGACCAATAGCGTAGTTGCTACCATTTTTTATGCTCTTTGCAGGAAATACTTGAGTTATATTAATTTATTTCGTTTATTCATCCCAGTAACTCCAGAACAGAAATCATTTAAATGTTACTGAGAATAATAAGAAAAACCCGAGTAAAACGTCAAAATACTGTATTTGTTTCACGCATTGAATACAATTCGTTGTCCATACAGTCAAAAAGTATTTACGAAACATTGACAAATATAGTTATTATATCAAGAATGATGGGTTGGCTTGGAATTTAACAATCATAACACAGGGGAACCGTTTCGAATGCATTGGTTTTTTACATTGGTCAAGTTTCTCTGAGGTTAAATCTCCGCTATCGGCGTACCCGGAACAACTCGGAATTGTAATAGCATCATTACTGAAAACTCAGTTCGTGAAAAAGAACTACATTCTGAAATTTGGGGGACTTAATATGAATAATAATGATAATAACGACGAACGACATGGTTTCTTTAGATGGGCATGGTGACAATTGAATGAGTGGGAACGTGGAAATCCGTGGCAATGGGTTGAACTTTGCCATCATCGTCATTAGCAGCAGCCGGACTTTTCCTAAAACACAACAAATGCATCCCAATGAAAATTCCAAATCCAAGCGGCCAAATCTCTGTCGCGCATATGGAGGTGCCAAGAGCAACTACGTGTATACTGTATGTGGCTAGGTTTTTACCTTACCCCTGGGTAAGACTACGAAAGATAGATGTCAAACGTTTGGGTTAGGGCAAAAATCGCATCTCTCCCCCGATCAAAAACGAGTATTTATTCCCCCCGAAAAGCTAACGATTTAGAAGTGTTTTTAGGGAAGGCCAACTTACCGGTTAGCCATGTGTCGCTCAACCCATTTCAATAAGGTGAGCACGGAATCCGTGGATGGAAGGCGCTTGTCGGCGCAAGTCTTGGTGAGGTGATCGTTGACAATTCTGAAAGTGAAGGCCATGCCCTTCAAGGCCATGATGGCGTCTTCATCGGTGACGTCATCACCCGCAAAGATGATTCGGATCCTGAAAGTGAGTTTGAATTGACTGCGTTGGAGCAAGTTGGAAATCAATAGTTTCAATAAAAGCCAGTAGGGGGCGCTGAGTACAAAGGCCTACTGGTTTTGCTTGGCGCCTTGCTTATATTTTAGCTTCTTCCATTGGATTCTCTCGACACGATGAGTTGTAATTTCTTGAATTTTGTCTCGTCTCCTGACTATGTGCACAATTCTGTCTGACTGGCTTTGACAAAATGTCTACACTTTTTGCCCATAATGAGGAACAACAAACAATCTATTTCCAAACATTACATACCAGTTTGTTTAACTTTCAGTTTGAATTAGACATGCACAAGGTTGCTCCAAGTGAGCGTTTTAAATCATTCCGCGGGCGGCAAAACAGGGCCGTTGGCTGTGCTGTGCTGCTCAGCCCATTTTGGCGAATCCAGGTTTTTCCCATTTTGACGAGCATTTGATGATTCTAGGTCCTTGGAAACGATCGGTATTTCACTTAAGGATACCTTGGCTGGAATTGGGTCAATAATATGCAAAAAATATTATTAGGGTGATTGATATAAAAGCAAGTAAGCAAGCCTTGTGCTATTGCAAAAATAGGACTTAACATTGATCCAAACACTAATATAAAGATGCTGATTTATTCAGTGGGTTCCAAAGAATCATTTAAATATTTCAAAGTACTTAACATACAGAGAAATGCATTATTTTTTAACGCTTCTTTCTTTTAAGATCTAATCTTTTCTGTATCATTTTCTAGCAAACAAATTGGGCATATTTTCAACCAAGTGAAAGCAGAGGGATCAAAACGTAAAATTTAGATCGTTTCCAGGGACCTAGAATCATCAAATGCACGTTAAAATGGGAAAAACTTGGATTCGCCAAAATGGGCTGAGCAGCACAGCACAGCCAACGGCCCTGTTTTGCCGCCCGCGGAATGATTTAAAACGCTCACTTGAAGCAACCTTACACATGTCCTATTGGAGCCAATCAGAGCTTGGATTGGATTTTTCAAACCAATGACTTCTGAATTTTGATAGTTGCTGAATTTACTAACATATTTAAAGAAGCTCATGTACATGAGCTTCTCTAAACCTGATGGGGTCAATTTAGTCCGTTGAAGACACGGAAAAAACGGGGTTTTTCCTCTTCACTTGATGGAAAATTGATTCAATCTTTTTTTTCTGCCGAAAAGTCTTTTTCTGCCTTTGTCTTCTGACAAACAAAGTTTTTGTCTGCCAAAAATATTTATCTTTGAAGAATTAAACTGTAGAATTATATTAAAGAAATAAACATGTTAGCAAAACGATTCTTTTATCCGAAAAAAATTGACAAGTGTGCCTAACATCACTTCAAAATTTTCTGCGTAAAAAACTTGCTTCCAAAAACTGGGCCTATTGCACACCAGATGGCGTTTTACTGTGCAGACACTTTCAAAGTCGGTGACGTTTCTGGAAAACGTCCAACCTTTGCATTTACCAATAACCAAAGGTAACGAATTTAAATGAGATTCATCAGATAATCAAAAGCGAGGTGTAATATAACAGGCTCATCCAAATAAATTGTTACTAATAATATTTAAAATATTGGCTCAACAAAAGTTCAATTGCACGCAAAATCCTTGCAAAGTAAATTCCAACTTTTTTGTCTGCTCTGGAAAAGTTTGCCGAAGGCTTGTTTCAATATTACCAAGTTCCGTGATTGAATGAATACCAAAATTTACATCTCCAAGTAAAACAGTTCTTCCCCATTAAACAATGGAATGAGTTCAAACTTTTCCAATTTTCCAAAAGACGAAGATGGATTTTCAAGTTTAAAGACTCGTTTTCAGTATCGTTAAGATCAAGTTATTTAAGTAGGATTTCCCGTGGCAGAAGAAAGACTTACCTTTCGGACCAGTCGACTCCAAAGGCGGTTCGGAGAATGTAAATGGAGGCACGCCCCTTGTCCCAAACGACTGGAGGTTTGCACTCAAGAGCACAATGAGCCAGTCCAATCTAAAACAAAGGAGGGTTGAACTTAGTTAAGGATCGAAAAAGCACCCGTTTTAAGGCAGTACGAACGGCCTTTCTCATTAATTTGATTGTAATAAGAAAGCTAGCCATGCATTTCTATATGAAGTTGGCGATTATTGTGCATGAATGCTAAAAGGAAGGAAGGAGAATACACAGTGGAAATAACATATTACTTGATCTTCGTGGTCCATGCGCAACTGAAATGAGACTCCTCATGTGGGAAAAGGCATGACTTTGACAAACCCCGGCCGATTTACTCACCTTGAAGCCATTTTTGGTGATGATATCCTTGGCCTTGGTCACCAACAATTCGCGTTTTTCCTGGGCCACTTCACGGTAGTGATAAGTCAAGAGAACGCCCTTTTCTTCAACCCAGGCCCCATCTCTACACACCTAGAATTCAAAACAAATGGGAATGAATGTTTACTACGTTTCACACGAGCTCTTTAAGGGAATAAGCTGTTAACAAAAGGATTTTTTATCAAGTTTCATATCTTTTGACAGAGGATGATTTGAAAACATTTAAATACAGAAACAGAATTTTGATCAAATATAAGTTAAAGAGAAGTGATCAAACTCAATTTTGCAAGGTTTGAGTAAATTTGATTCTTGAAAAATATGATTAAAAAAGATACTTCTAAAAAATGATCAAATTAAAGTTTCCTAAATTATGTTCAAGTTTAGTTTTGCAAAAATAATATTAAATTTAGTTTTGAGAAAACAAAATTTAATTCAATTTTGCAAAATTTAATTCAATTTTGCAAAAATAAGATTCAATTTTGCAAAAATAAGATATAATCTAACTTTGCAAAATCAGGATCAAAACTTCGAAAAAGAGCAAAATTTTACAAAATATGATATTTAGAATATTTTCCGAAAGAATCATGCAAACTCACTTCGCTTTCCGCAAACTGAGTTTGACGAAACTAATATTGACCAAAAGTTCAAGTTCTTTCTACCTCGAATCTTGACGTTGCTAACAGTTTTTAAAAAAATACATACATACAAACCCAATCATTCTTACTTCAGTTTGCAGGTTCTTCAGTAAAGCCTTGACTTTGGCATCTTGGGATTCTGGCATGGGATGAACGAATTTGGTGCCATCCGAGTGAAGGATCTCGAGTCCATGGTTGCCCGCGTACGTGATGCCGTTGATCCCGACCATTTCTTTGACATTGTTGACACTTCGACCGGACACAATGGCAATGAACACGTCGGGATGGTTGGCCAAGCGCTCCAACACTTTCTTGGTTTCCGTGGGCATCACGGCCAAATCCGGATGTTTGGCAATGGGAGCCAAGGTTCCATCGTAGTCCAACAGAAGCGACAAGATAGCTCTATCGCCCACATAGGGTCCGAGATAGCTGTTGAAATCGTCGAAACTCACAGGCTGCATTTGAGTGGGGGTCACGTCCTCGCCATCTTCTTCGATTAGGGTGCCAATGCTCTTGAGGAAACTCTTCATCCAGAAATTGACATCATAGATCTTTTCGCGAGCTCTGCACAAATAGGGATACAAATGCCAATTAGGTCAGGCAGGCCAATATTATTTGTTGAAACAAAGTTAAAATTCAAAATGTAAATTTGTTAGTTGATGACTGCTCATCGAGAAATATATGAGGTCTTTTGATTGTGGGTTAAAAAAAAAATACTGAGTTTTTTTACAAAAAGCTCAGTGTTCTTTGCATTTTAAATATTAAACGTATTTGTCTCTTATAAATATCTAAACAAACGTGAGGTTGAACACAAAGAATCAAATTAAAGAAATTTTAGGCCAAAAGAGAGAGAGAGGTTCAATAAAAACCCAAAACAAGCATTATGACTTCTTTCGCTGCTTGAAATCATTAGTTTTCTATGGACAAAATTACTTTGATGACATGGTCCATACTGTGATTTCGATTTTGAATTACTTTTAAAAGTAAACTCTACTCATTAATCATCAAAATCAAGATGTCCTTTCCCTGTATTCATTGGATAATTGTCTTAAACCCGGCCTGCCACATATGTCACAATGTTTTTCTTTTGAATCTTTCTGGATGAACAATTCGGTATTAAAGACGACCATGTAAACATGAAAGTTCACAACACTATGTTAAGTGTTCTCACCGTAGAGCGTTCATGCGGACTTCTCTCTCATCATGAGGCATGGTGAGGGCTCGATGAAGAACCTTGGCCACGGTGCCAATCTCATAGGGATTGACTAAGAGAGCCTCGTGCATCATGCCTCCAGCTCCAGCAAATGGAGACAGGATCAACACTCCGGGATCTCGGATTCGACAGGCCACAAATTCTTTGGCCACCAAGTTCATACCATCTCGCATTGGAGTCACCAAAGCCACATCGGCATCGCGATAATATCCAGCTAATTCTTGCTGTACAGGGGATAATAAGACATTATTGTATTGGAAGGAATGGAGAATTAAAGAGTAAAAAAAAAAAGGTTTTCTCGACTGACCTGAGAAATGCAGCCGTAGATGTAACGGATGGGTGACCACGTGGGTGTGGAGAATTTGCCATTGATTTGGCCGACTAATTTATCCATGTCCTCTTTGAGGTCAATATATTCCTTCACGTCAGTTCGAGAAGGGACAGCCACTTGCATAAGCATAATCTTGCCAATGTGCTCAGGAAACTCTTCGAGTAAACGCTCGAAAGCCTGAAGAAAATCATAGATTATTTCCATTAGAAGGGCAACAATGTTAAAACCATCTAATTTGAAAGCATAAGTGTGTAAGGAAATATTAAATTATATAATAGATAAAAAATGCTAAACTTCTTTTTGAAACATCCAAAATTTCGATCTGCCAAAATTGGAATGAATGAGCATTAAAGGAAATAGATGTTTAAAATAGGGCACTTTAAAAATTGACCTCAAATAATTAGAATGGTTCATTTTGATATGACGCAAAACGTGAGGGTGATTTTCAAGGCCAAGCTAGCCACAATAAGTAATATCAAAAAGTCATTACATAATCTAAAATCAAACGGATTCTTAGAAATAAGATAAGAATTCAATATAAAACGGAGATTTTCTTGGTAGTATCTCAGAAAAAAATTCCAAATTCAATTTGTGCTCATCATTGCAAAATACTTAATAATACATGATAAAATAATTTCGACCACCCTAATTTACCCTTTCAACTTCCCACCATCTTATTTGCTTATTGTCATGTCTACTCAAGCATAGAATATTGGAAACCAGCAATCTAGAACAAGTTTCACAAACCTGAAGACGATTGACGAGCCCTTTGGTGTAATCCAGACGATCCACTCCCAAGACAACCTTGACATTATTGGTGTCCAGGCCACAATTGGGCGATTCATGGGCCATCTGGTCAAATCGCGAAAAGGGAATTCCAATGGGGAGAGGACGGATCCTTACGGTACGCCCTCCATGCTCAGCCAACATCAGTTTTCTGTGGAGAGACAAAAAAAAGTGAGTATTTATGGACATGACTTGATCGGGTTTGATCTCGTTTCGCACCTGTCCACACGAGATCCGAGGCCTCGTTGGCAGGAATCCAAAAAGTTCAGACAGTAATCCTCCACATGAAATCCGACCAAATCGCAGGCCAAAATTCCCTAAATGAATCATGAAGATATTTATCGTTTGATAGATGGGTTAAGCTTTTAAGCTTACCTGAAGAATCATATCTTCCCAAGGGAAAATCTTCATGATATCCCATGGGGGAAATGGAATGTGAAGGAAGAACCCAATCTTGCACTGTAGGTTCTCTTCTTCGGCCTTTTGTCGAATGGTATTAGCCGCTAACATGAGATGATAATCATGGATCCAAACCAGAGGAACCTGTTCCGGATGATCGGTCTGCATCTTCCGCAAAGCCTTCAGGGTAATCTCGGCAAAATCCTCATTCACTTTTCTATAACATTCCGAGTTATTCAAACTCTTTCGACTTCATATAAATTCAATTCTTACTTGTAAGCCATCCAGAATTTCTCATTGAAAATGGCTCGATCCGGCATTGAATGGAACAAAGGCCAAAAGGTCGCATTGCAACAGCCGTTGTAATACAACTCATAATCCTCATCATCCAAATTGACCGACAAAACTTGACTCGATTTGAGTCCAGCCGTTGGAGACACATCGCCTTCCACAGATTCGGGCATGGCATCCGTCTCCTTCATTTGAAGACCGGGCCAACCAACCCAAAGGCCTTCAGAGATGAATCCAAACTTGATTTCTAATACAAAGCAAGCATAAAATACTCATAATTTACCTCCAGATTGAACAACAACCGGAGCCACGGCCGTAACAAGACCTCCTGCGGAAGGTTTTCGGACCAATCCATCATCTTCAGTCCTTTTCAAGACGAATGGAAGTCGATTGCTGACCACAATCAGACTTGAGGCCGTCACAGAATGGCTAATCATTCTCTTTCCTGGAAGGAATCAAGAGTTTATTAGGATCTCTTGGACGATATATTGAAGCCGGATTTTTTACCGGGAGAGTGGGGCATGACGAAGAAGTTAAGAAGCTACTAAGGAGGTTGAAAGTACAATACACTCACACACGGAAAGCTTTCAAGAACGTTCTTTTGGCTGTTGCTAACCTATCTCTCCACACCAAAATAGAAAGCTCTCGAGAGAATGGCCGAAAATACACGGAATGATGCAAATGATCTCTAAGCTGATCTCAGCTGTTCAGCTTCAGGGGGCCTCCTAAAATGATGATGCGAGTGAATCTCGGCATAAAAAGTCTCTCTCATGGACCTGGAAACGAGTTTGTGAGAGGTCAAGATCTTTCTGGAAGAATCTCGAGGAGTATCTCAGGTATAAATCGAGACTGGAAATGCTGGAATCAACCGAATCTTGGAGAGTTCAAAGAGTATCCATCCAATCGAGGGGACATTATTTATTCATCTTGCGTGATGAGTACTTTGTTGATCTTGCGGAATAGATAACGAACATGAAACGAGTTTGCTTTCGGGACTAATGAAACTTTAATGAATGCTATTTTTCAGGGCCAGTTGTTACGGTAAAAGATATTTCAAGTGCATTTAAGGCTTAAATACTATTGCTGCGTTTACAACTCCTTGGTGAACTTAAAAGCATTATTATGTCAAATCTGGATATAAGAATAACTTTGGATTTTTTAATACTTTAGAATAAGGTCGTATTTTAACATCAAGCTTTGACTTAAAAGATTATTTTGTTATTGCAGGTTTCCAAAAATCCACAAAGATATGAAGAAAAACACTGTTGTCGGATGGATTCATCATCCATAGAAATATGAAAGTTTTACTTACTCGAGGCCAGCTTTTCAATAGCTACGGGAGCCATAGTATCAATGGGCTCACTAACCAAAATACTCAAATCACACTCAAATCAAACAAAAAATGGGTTGTGTTTGTGCGAGATATCTTGCCTGAATCTGATGCGCTTTGAAACTGAGCTTCAATCCCGTTTCGTTCCTTACTTATCGACTCTTCTTTCCTTCACATCGTCCCCCCCCAATCTCTACATTCCCCGCTCAAGTAGGTCTTCTTGAGGGTCTAGGTACCCAAGTATGCCAGTTTCCCCTTAGATAACTAGTTTGGGAGAAGCTTCGTTGAAGACTTGTCCATGGTATATAGCTTCATTACTTGGTTGACACTTTGAAATGATCATTAGAGTGTTAAATTTTTAAAAGTCCTAAAACTTTTATCCAATTGATTGATTTTATTTCATTATCTGGAGATTGAAGTTGGAGAAAAACTTTTTCAAGCCAAGACCAAAATATTTTGGACCAAGAAAGATTAAGAAAGGATTTCTTGCCTCATTGTGCCAACATTAAAAACCAATTTCTTTTAACATTTCAAGACAAACTTTTCAGACATTACACAACAAAGTGATAGCACACGATAGCACACACAAGTTTTTAGACTTGAAAAAATATTGCGCTATATCTTATTAACAGAACTTCTTTTTGGCAATATTCTGAACTAAAGCTTCTGATTTTGTTTTTAAACACTCTTGTGCACCCTTTAATGATCATTACAAAAACTTTCAGGAGCATAGTCTTATTGGGACTTAATGCTTCTCAAAAGAAAGATCTCTAAGTACACGTCCCATCGTTAAATTGAAACTAGTTGAAGCCGGCTTTTTCCCCGGCCTGTTACTATCCGTAGTTTAGTAATAGAAATGGGAAAGATAGAGTTCCTTATCAAGATATTCTTGTACTGTCCACGAAAGAAGACCTTGTGCTCTTTCTGTGCCTTTTCGGCTTTGTTGGACATGGAAGTACAAATAGAAAACACAGGAATGGGATAGAACCAGATTGGCTGCATACATGACATTTGGTCCAAAGGTCACTAAGGTTGTTCCATAGCACTTGTATGGATAAAAGAAAGGAAACGGGAAAGACTGGCGTTGTTGATCACAAAACGTTGAAACATTTTATGGTCGTAATGAAGCCATTTCTTGAAACCAGTACTGTAAAATTCGACCCAAACGGGTTCTTTGGGAAGTAAGAAACACGTCGGCTTCTAGATGGATCTGAAGGACGGGAAGAACAAACTGTAAAGGTGTTCTTTCAAGAAGCAAGAAGAATACATGCTGATCAATTAGTTTACGGGGTGAGCAATCCTTTGGCAACCAAGATTGTATCTTGTCAGAGAAATGACGCTCTTTGACAGATTTGAGATCATGTTCAAGACGCAAACAAGAGAGGGATTGACATCTTGATTGTCTTGAGCATCATCATGGTCAATGAGCGATGACTGTATCACCAAGAATCTCCAAAATTTGGCTTTGGTCTACCCATGATCACGAGGCGAAAGCATGATCAAAGATGTTTTCTCCCTTCAGGAAAATTCGAGGGAGAAAAACGCAACACATCTCCATCTATGAATATTTGAGAAAGTCCTCGACAACAACGTTTTAAACTTCTCTCTCACCCGCACTAAATGCCATCCTAGCAGCACTATTTTCCCCTATTATAATTGACGCACTTTGAGAACGAAAAGTGAATTCAAACTGAACAAAGATCAGATTTCTCCCAACCCTTCTTTAAACGACCGAATTTCCCATATATCATCCATCCATCTAACAGACACCTTGTTTCCTGTGGATAGAATGGATATCATGGATATCATTGACCTACCTTGGAAGTTTGATTAGGTCGAATGAAGGACGAAGGGAAAACAATTCACAAGAGAGTGACTGGAAAGGATGAAAGAGAAAGAAGATTGGCCAGAGCACTTCAAAGACCAAAAAATTATCAGCCAAAACCTACAAGATGGACTAAAGACACAAACGTTTCTAGCTAAGTCAACTATCGGCATCTTTCATCGTGATAAAACAAGGAAAACAAGTCCACGAACCCTAAACTACTACTTACTCCGGGCAGGAGGTGATTGCACGAGATTGGTGGGCATATCTGGAACTGAACACACTTCGATTAAGTCAGGTTGAACAAGCAAGATCCTTTGCCCATAGAAAGCTAAATCAAACTGAACAGACAACGTAATAATGGTCGGTCTCTCTTTGGAACACTTGGCGTGCTCTCTATGGAACCTCTGTGGAGGTGCTAGAAGAAAGTCAGTTAGGGACCACTGTGGGACCAAAAGCGTGTTGGGACAAGGTGGGGAAGATTGCAAGCCTGAAGCCGGAACTCACGAGTCGTTTTTCGTCTGTATTCTAGAACTTGCGGGAAATTTGGTTGGATCACCTGCTTTTAGCTTGTCTTGGAAGTTGGAACGCGTGGACTGACTAGATGGGCTCTACGTTCTCAACTAATGTGTCGTATCGCAGTGTGACCAAATCAGTCAAGCTTTGAAGCTAAATTATCGAAAAAACTTTAGTCTCTAGAAAAAACAAGCTAGATTAGGAAAGAAGTAAACTAAATATTGAGACAAAAAGTTTACTCTTTCAGAATGATTTTTCGGAAAAATGAGCGGTTTTATGACTTGGCTACATGCTATTATTCCTTTTATGCACCGAAAGATTTAGACTCATTGAGAATTTATTTTTTTATTTATTTATTGCGATGCTTTATGGTCATCAATATGGTTGCAGAAATATAGCTTATGATAAGGATGGAGTTGTTCCCCACAATCAACGCATCGACATGCTTCGGTCGTGTAAAGGTGAAACTCCTTTTTGGAGCACGCTAATCTATGGTCTGAGTCAAGAGCCTCTTTGAATATGTTTCGTCGTCTAGTTGGATTTATGGGGATATTTGGAATTGTCCGGCTCCTCCAGAAATATGAGGGGATTGATGGAAGAAGATCAAAATCGGGATGGTGATTGGGGAGTCTGTCGAAAAGAGACAGACGAAGGCCGGAAAAGTCATTTCCAAACTGAAGAGCTGCGAGCCTTTTGGCAGTAATGCCCTCAAGCCAGACTTTTATCGGGCATGATCCAGTGAGAAAATAAAGAATGGCGTTGTTGCTGGAATATGGGAGGCCAAGGTAGCGCTTAAGGTATTTGGAAAAAACGGAGTTCGTGGCTCCCCAAGCGTTCTGTGAAACTGATGAGGTTATCCAGACAGGGAGAGCGTATTCGTAAATAGGTAATATGTAAACCTGGAACACTCGCACGACCAAGGAGAATGGCAGATGTTTCAAATCTTTAATAATTAATCTAAAAATAATAATCTAATAATTAATCTAAAAATTTAAAGCCTTTTAAGTTTCTGAACTTTGCAAAACAGTTGTTAGATTTCAGCGA
The DNA here is from genome assembly GCA_010645155.1 of Tigriopus japonicus. NCBI lineage: Eukaryota > Metazoa > Arthropoda > Copepoda > Harpacticoida > Harpacticidae > Tigriopus > Tigriopus japonicus. Next base: position 359,140 of record CM021321.1, on the reverse strand, counting down.
AAAAAAGCAAAGCTGTTGCCGTAATTTTCGCCTCGTCTCCTGCAAGACCACGAATGAAGCACAAAAAGTATAAGGCTTAAAAAAGGTGCACATGAAATATTGACTTTTCATGCATGAAGTCTTGATTTCATCAGTAAAAAGAATACTTTAGGTTTCCAGCGAATGTCGTGATAAATCACATCAAAAGTAACAAAAACAATGTTGACAACAAATGTTTTTGAGTTTCAAAAGCTGCAACATTAGCAATGAAAATATTTTAAAAAATGCAGAAAAGGTAGAAATGCTACAAAAGTGTTACCAAAAAAACATAAAATGGCAAAAAGACCTCGAAATATTTTCTCGACGCTACATGTCTTGACAAACCACGAAAAGGTAGATTTGAACTGTTTAAGCTAAATCTGGTCACCTTGTCATCTGGCGAGGTGGATAGTGTGACCGACTTTTTCAGATCAAAAAGAGATGAAAATCTATGGCTGCATGCCATGTGTCGCAATCTAAATGTCCGATTAACTCACGGCTTCCATATTTTGCGCTTTTAGGGGTCCACCTTGCGCATATTTTTGAGCTCTTGCGCGTTTTTTGTTAAGAATCTAGCGCTTTTCGGGTTCGAGTAAGATAACTTTTAAACTTTTAATTTTTGAGCTCTAAAAGGCGAAAAACGTTGCCACTAGCGTGCAGATTTGAAATATTTTTTTTTCTAAAAAAAATTTTATTTTTCCCAGTTTCTATCAAAAAAAATATTTTGAGGCATTTTTGACAAAAAATCAATTTTTGGAGGTAAGCTGAATGATTTCATAGAAAACAAAAACATTTTTTTTCAAGTATTTTACTAATTTTTATTGACAAATCTTTATACTTTAGCATTTTTTAGGTTTTGGAAACTTGAGCAAAACCTCTGAGATGGCAAAATGTTTTTAAAATGTGAGTCTTTTGGTCGTCTGGTTTTTGGAATCACAAGATGACTTCAAAAAAAAATGTAACAAAATGCCTTTGGACTTCGATGGTCAGCAAAATGTTGTTGCTATTAACCGAGGTCTTCCTCGCCTCCTCCATAGTCACAAAAGGTGGACGCACTCAACGTGTCACACCAAAGCAATGCACGTCAGCATTGAAGAGATTTGAAGAGGAAGGTTGTTAGCAATGACTGTCATGACGATAAATCATTCACCTGGATCACAGAGAGTTCGGAGGATTTTTTTCAAATTCCTGTACCACTCAAAATTGACATCTTTTTTTAAATTTTTTATCTCATGTCTTCAGGCTTTCTCGAAATCAACAAGACATTGAAATTGTCTTAGGGTGGCCAAATGCAGACTAGTTATGCGACATTCAAATTTTCCAAAACATTTCTAAATTATGAAACGATCTTTTGTTAACCTGAAAAGTTTAGGAAATAAAGGCATAGTTTTACGTAAGTGTTCACTTTTTGTTTTGCTTAATCATGGACACTGTTGGTTACCTCCGGCTTTCTGTATTGGACTACAGAAATGTTTTGAATCTGTTACGTTGTAGTCAGACTGAAATTTTAGTCAGCCATGATGGTCTAGAAAACAAAATGAGGACGTCTGCTTTACTCGAGTATTTTTCCATCAAAATGTTGGAAAAATATACCCAAATATGGCTTTTTGCCTTTGTGAGTGGCTCTTGTAATTCCGTGGAGTTAAAAAGGGCTTATTTTCTCATCAGAAAGCAGTTCTACGAGTGCTTCAATGCCATCAAGAAACAATCAAAACTCGAGGAATAAAACTTGTCTATGGTCTTCAAAATAAAGCTTACAACTGATCTAACTCATTCCATTTGTTGTGATCAATTTAGAGTCAATCGGCAGTTTGTTGGTGGGCCACAAAACGAAGTTTATAAGGACTTAAAAAGAGAAACTTCAGACCACGCTCTTAAGTGATGTGTCATCACGGTTTTGTTGACCTGATGATGCAAAGGAAGCCGTGGGATGCCAAGAAATGGGTTCAAACAGCTCATACCCTTCCTTTCGTCCATGTTCCATCGATTTAAGTGGTAGACTATCTTATATTTATTTGAGGAAGTTGGCCGATGATCGAGCCCTTCCTTTCTACAGTTCGAAAGCCATTGCTGACTATCCAAGTAACAATGTGTGGTCAACAAGTTCGTCAATATATTCACCAAGAGCCAGCAATCAACCCAATTCAAGCCAATCCCGACTATTTTCAGTTTCAATTTGCTAAAATTTTCTTTTATGGACAATAAACTCATTAATCGTCTATTGCGCGATAAAACACTTTTTGTTCCTACTTTTCCCGTCATTTGGTACAAGACCTTTTGTGGTATTACGTCGACACGTGTATGACATGCTCTCTATGCTAAAATCGGCATTTTTTATCCTCGAGTGTTAAAAACGCTTGGCATTGGCATGTGCCCATTTTCAAATGTTAGACTCCAGATTATTTGTCCAATTGAGGGTTGCCAATTTGTATCGATCAGAGTTCAAAAGTTAGGTCAGGGTCAGAAAATAAAAAGATTGCCATTTCAATGCTTTAGCAATGAAAAAGTTATTTGGAAATTTATGGTTCATAATAAAGTGCTCAAAAGGGCTTGTTTTTTTCCGCCCCAAAAATACTGAAATATTGGTTAGAAGTAAGATCGATTTGGCAGGCCTGGAATATTTCAGGGTTCAAAATTATTTGATCATTAGCAAAATATGATAGAAAAAATATAAGAAAATGAGTCGTACAGGAATTTGATATTTTGTGTACAAGTAGAGGACTAACAAAGAAGTTGTGTGAATCTAGTGGCTTGCATTGCTAACAACATCTGTCTTAAAACCAACCGGCGCCCAACGTGTAATGACAACCAAATTTGACCATCAAAGTATGACAAAAGACAAGTACTTTTTTGCGAGATGTTTGGTAATTTCTTAGTTTGTCTGAATTTAAGATTTTGACTGGAAAAATAAGCTTTGCGTGCGGGATTCTCCAAAAAAAATCAAAAAACTTCATGAAATTGTCAAATTTATAATTAACAAGAAACTTCAATGGTCTCTATGCAATATTTTCAAAAACGGACTTTTCATGGTTCTATTTTATTTTCAGATTGACAATAGTACCAACGATTTGTAGTGGAGCTCTAAACCTACTTTTAATCTTGTTTATGTGTTTTGAAAGTTTTATATTTTATATACAGGGTTGTCACGAATTAGAGTCCTCTACCAAATCAAGAATCTATCGTGACACATAAAGCTTTTGTGATTACATAGTAATAATCCCGTTTGAAGAAAACATTTTAGATATGCTCAGGCAAAGTACTAATGATATTGATCGACTCGTTATAAAACAAAGATTTTGTTTTCAAGAACGGCTCCCTCCCTCAAGGTGCAGACGCTCCATTTTCAAAAAACATCCTTACTTCGAGCGTCAATTAGAAGAACTAATATTGCAGAAATTCATTTGATGACAAAAACAAAGAGTTGTGTATACACCTGAATTTTAAAATTTATTTTGACCTTAAGTTAACTATATCGTCTCCTTTTGTCGCAATTTGTCATCAAAGTTTTTGGGACTCTAAATTAAAGCAACCCTGTACAGCCAACTCCCTATTAAATGAGTACCCATCTAAGTGACCAACGTGATGTGACCAAATTTTCACAATTGTATTGCTTCATCTCTTTTCCATGTGAACTTATCCACTAGGTCAACAAAACAATGTTTCAAATTAGTGATGGGCCGAAAGTGCTTTCGGCCGAAATTAGACAAGCACTTTAAAGGATGGAGTTTGACAACAAAATCGAAAAAGTCTTCTTTCAAAAACCTCTGAAATTTAAGTTTCCCGATTTTTCAAAATTTGCGCCTACCCAACATTGAACGGATGAGCAATTTTGATTTTTAAGGTGTATTTTGGATTTATACAATTTTGTGCTCAGCTGCTTTCGGTTTCGGTTTCGGTTTCGGGTAAGCCCTCTTTCGGCCGAAACTTTCGGTTTCGGTTATGAGTCCTTTCGGTCCATCACTATTTCAAATGCTTCGATTGAAATGTGCTCCATTTACTTGAATACATCACACGAACCACTGAGCAATTAAACACAATTGTAGTTTACTGAAATGAGAAGACAGTTATTGCATACAAACATATCACATAGAATATAGACATCTAGACAATAAGACATATAGAATGATTAAAGGCCTAAAAGGGACATACGAGGAAAAGCCTCGGACCCTAGGATTGACTACTTTGGAAGATCGTCGTGAAAGGGGAGACGCAATACAAATTTTCAAGATTATGAAACATCTAGATCCAAATAATCCTGTGGATCTCTTCCTCCCTATTGACCACAAAACTCTAACCCGCGGACAAACCATAGGAAATTTAGTAGTGCCAAAAGTTTGACTTGATATCCGTAAACACTTATTTAGTGTGAGAGCGGTCCATATCTGGAACAGACTTCCAAAAATAGCGCGTGAATCCCAAACAGTATAAGAATTTAAAACACATTACGATTCATTTAAGACACTCATTTAACGACAGTCTTGTGCTCTCCTCGAATATGTATATGCACCACATCAATCTTTAAAACTAACTTCAAATATTACGTAACCATATATCTTCATAATAACCTCAAATGGTTGCAAAAGATGAAATATACTTTATATCACTTTATATCATATCAAATGGCATTTTACATTAACCATTTCTATTCAATTTTTAAGGCACTTTTTGAATTGCAGCAGTTTTAATGTTTTAGAGAGATTGGATTTGGTGTCTTGCGCGTTTTCTTGCCATTTCTCATAAGTCATATAAACATTGCACTTTTTCTTGGGCTTTCTCATAAGTCATAGAAACATTGCACTTTGGCTTTGGCTTTCTCATAAGTCATAAAAGATTGCACTTTTTCTTGGGCTTTCTAATAAGTCATAAAAACATTGCGCTTTTTCTTGTGCTTTTGGTGATTTTCTTGCGCGTTTCGAACTTGAACATTTTAAGGCACCACTGAAACTATATGGGAACATTAAAGGATCAAAGGAACCGGTTATACTCCCGTAACAACTGGATTCGTCAACGTCAGGCTGATTTGGCAAGGGAGCAACACATTCAAGGTGTTTAATAATTAACAGATTAAGCGATTTTCTTGCAAAGTGATCAGCTTTTGCACACTGAACACTTTGAATTGGGTGTGTGAATTTATCACAACTTGAGCGTACATCAGGGAAGATTTTCAGAGGAAGACGAGGCAATCAAACAGATTAATTAATTACAAATTGTACAAGCTTGATCTGTACAGGGTTGTCACATACTTGATTCCAAAAATATTCTTAAAGGTTTATGAATTATGATCCTGTACTCGGGGGCCCATAACTATGTGATCGTGTTTGTGGGTTCTTGAACTTGCCAGCTTTTGTGTAGTGTCCCCTTACTATTACTTGAGATGAAATTTGTTCTGCCTTAACCCCAAAGCCGTGGCCTACTGTTGCTACAATTTAAAACAACCTTATATGACTACTTAGTACTTAGGTTTCAATTGTTTGTTTATCCAATATCCAAGAAAAAGGTTCTAACGTTCACCATAAACTTCTGTACTATCTGTATAAATGTCTCAAAGTGCAGTTTTCTCAAGCCTTCTCAAGAGATTTGAAATAATTCTTGCTTCTTCTTTATCTTATGCATTTATTGAGGAAACAAATGAAGTACAATGCTTATCACCATATTAGAAATAATCATAGCTTAAATAAAGTTTGGTAACTTGACGAGACGCTCAGTTTTCAACATGACCCAACTTTGGATTCATCTCTTGTGCATTTCCGTGGTTTTTGCCACTGTCAAGTCAGACAGCTGCTTTGTCTTCGACACGGACTTCTCAGTAAGTTCACGTACCAGATATTTGCAAACTAACCCATCACTTTTCAATTTACTTTTCTAGAAACGGCTCTCAAGAGCCACAAACTCTCAAACTCTCATTATTATCTTTTTGGATACATGTTATAATTCAAACAGTTCTCTTCAAATTTGCAGAGCAATGATGTCAATGATGGTTTGAGCTCCATGGTTAACTCTGCTGGAGAATGTCAAACTCTTTGCCAAGCCTCCCCTGCGTGCAATTTTTGGTCTTGGGTGGGCCCTGATTACACAGTCAATCCTAGCTATGTTAGAAGTTGTTGGATGAAATTGGACCCTCCACAATTGGTACCTTCCAAGGGCGTTGTTTCTGGACCCAAAAACTGTGATTCAGCTAGCGGTAAGAATTGGCTGCCATCTACTTGTTAGATTGATCGAGTTGTTATACCCTTTCCCCCAAACAGAATGCTGTGAGGAGATCCTTTTGGACACTACTGGAATGGGAGACTTCTACCAAGGCCAACGATTAGGTTACTACAAGAAATATTTGGAAACGGCTACCGGCCGATTTGTTTATCAACAAGTTGGAGGCGACCAGTACATGTACTACTTGGATTCTGAAGAAATTTGGATGGTGGGAGCGACTGTTGGGCAAGATTTGGGAGGAATCCTAAACCGTGGACACTCTCAATGTCCCGAAGGTAAAATTTCATCTAACCATATCCCTTCAGATCAGATCTTAAAAGACTTTCTTCGATAGATCTGACCCCGGATTGGGAATATTGGTCAACTGGTTTTGAGGAATGGGATAACGATTGGAGCATGAGCGCAACTTGCCAAGATGGCGGACCCACGCAACCTCCAAATGCAGAATCGGTTAGTAATTTCGTTTAGATAAGGAAGTGGTTCACTTTCACAAATCATGCTTAACTATTACAGTGCAGTTATGGAACTATTTGTGAAAACTGTGCCATCACCCATGAACAAGATGGAATCCTTTATTGTTGCTCTGTCGGGTGTGACTATGGATGGATTGACGTTGGAATGCAGAACGGCAATGTCGTTTGCTCATGTGGCCATTGAGAATGGAATGGAATCCTATTCAGAACAAAAACAATAAATAGAAAAAAGTTTGTCATTCAATCGCAGAATGCTGTATTTGATTTAACTGAGTGAGGATTAACACTTTTCCCTTATTATTCAAGTGAACGAAAATAAAAACAAGCTGATAAAAAGACAAGCTCACGTTTTAGAATATCTCTTAATTTAGGGTGTTTTAGGAATGGCAACATTGGAAATGCATGTATTCGGACAATGGTGTGTGTTTTGAGAGAACATCAAAATGTGTTGAGCCAGAAATCAAGATAACAACTTTTTGATTAAATAGAAATGCCTGCAATTAAGGGTGTTTCTCTGAGAGAAAATTCGAGGAGAGAAATTTAGGTGTGAAACCTCAAAGTTTCACACACAAACTTAAAAATGACCTTAACAGTGTCTCCCTCACAACTCTTAGTGTGTGATTGAATAATTTTACCACACGATGAAGCATGTAGAAGCTTTGGCATATTATTATCTTATCCATTGATCTAGATTTATGCATAAAAAAGATATTTTAGATCCTGTCTATGCAAGAGCAGACATTCCTATTTATTTTTAGAAATATTCCAACTTCATTGGTTTGAGAATCGTGAAAGCCGGTGAAACTGACGTCTCGAATATTACAAATTAAAGCTAATTCCTCAAAAAAAAAAAGTTATGGAAGAGCATTTAATTGAACTTTTGATGAGAATGAAAGGGAGATGAGGTTTGAGAACAAAGAACCTTGATAAAGAACGAACAGTTGGACTAATCTTTAAGTTAAGAGCGTACTCTCATGAATCCATTTTCTATAATTGAAACGTTTGTAAAAGCTGTACAAGTGTTCACGTTTTAATTCACGCTTCTTGATCCCTATTACGAACTTTCTCAATCAACTACGTACACTTGACCGTACACATTCACGAGCCATCTTTAAATCATTTTTTTACTCTTGTAAGATGGCAGGCCTGTGTTGATTGATTTTTAAATGTTTTTTTTTGATTTTTAAATTTAACAAAACAATAACAATTAGCTTGCTTCCAAAAGTCATTTAGAATTCCACTTTTCTGCTTTCTACCGACTTGGGAGCTATTCTTGGTATTTCCATTGTAATACCATTCTTGTACTTGTGATTTCAATTGTAATTGAGTACTTGTATTTGTAATTTCAATGTCAGTTACATTGCAGGTTTACTGGATAGTACCTTGGCCACGTTCCCATTACAATTATTTTTTTAGTTTAAAGAATACAAGAGAGTGATTTTCTGCACTTTTGTCAAAATAGAAAGCTCTAAATCAGACTTAAAGAATTTATATTAGCTTGTCGTCTGACAAGTATGCGAAATGACTTTACAAATAGACAAATTAAACGCACACTGACATGTACTTATTCGTACTTCAAATGCACCTCTGACCCTGATAATTGTTCAATTTCTAAACAATGTACTAATCATGGGATCCATATATATCTCAAAATTGATATTTATTTATATTTGATGTACCTTGCAAGACACTCACAGTCCAAATTCATCATGTGGTCAATGAAGAGCCTTTTTCTGATTGGGATCCTAATCCAAATTGCAGCCACTCAAGATCGCCAATGTTTCTTCAACGGTTGTCTCTTTGCCGTAAGTTGATCTTTGTCTCTCCCAAAAGGCAGACCACATTCAAACCACATTCTTTCATAGGGTCCAACTCTTAATCTGGACGATCCAGACTTGGCTCAAACGGCTAAGGATTGCCAATGGCTTTGTCAACAAACCGAGGGTTGTCTTTACTGGAATTGGGTGTCTCCCGAATATGATGGTCCTGCTTACAAGGTTTACACTTGTTGGCTTCTTTCAGAGAGTCCCATTCTTTTAGTTGAACGAGGCTTGCTTGGAGGAGCCCGAGACTGTGATGACGTGCCCTGAATTTGATCTGTTAATTACATGCTGAATTAATATTGAGCAGTTCCTCTATTGAGGGGAGATTTATCGTGTTATTAAGACTGAATAGATTCAATTTTTGAATGAATAGACCCGCTGCAAATATGTCCTTCCGAAAAATGTCTTCTACAGGGAGGTCCAGGAAAACTGTACGCTCAAACAAGTTTAAGCATTTGTGAGCACTTTTGAATGCTATATGAATGCTTTTTCGAAATAACGTTCTGTAATGTAATGGAGGAAGTTATAATGCTTTGTCACTCCAAAGGGCTGCCTTCATATTTGATTAATTCTCAAGAAACGGAACACCTAGCTATATCTTCAGCTTTTAAGCAACAAGAAAGTTTTCCCGTGAAATGTCTTTTTTATAAAACAACGTTCGTGATTCCGACCTGTTTCTCCCTTGCAAAATTTTGCTAAAATTGAAAGTAGGGTGACATAAAAGTAATCAAACACTTAAAAAACATTATCTAATGTGAGCATTGTTTATATTTTGTGACATCAATCGTTTCTAAGTTGAGGAAATGGCTAAGTTGAGTTCCGGTGCTTTTGAATCACCCGGTAAATAATTGAGAGATATGGTGTTAGAAAGAGTGTATGCAGAGACCAATAGTGTAAAAGTATAATTCGAATGATTAGATTTTGTGATGTGTATGTTGAAATGTGTGAGAGAGGAATGATGAGGTGGACTAAAATATCGGGGAACTGACATTTGAAATGAACCGGAAGAAAAGAATATCAAGAGCACCAAACCTAGTCATTAAATTATTCAAGGGGGTCATTCAACAACAAGTAACTTCAAATCCTTGGTAAGATTTCTAGTACCAGGTGATCCAACTTAAATGACTTGGTTTACCGGCATGTGCTCTTTATTTTTTCAAAAAATTTTTATCTTTATTTTTTTCCCTGTCTTGCTTTGCACATTTGCACAGGGTGAAAAATTATTCTCGTACTTCCAAATTTCCTCCACATTTTTTTGAAGCTCAAAACTCTTAACATGTGCACCGGTTGAAATGCCCTCCCATAAAGAATTTGGATACCTTTTTGACCTTCTGTGTTTGAAACACTCTGAATCCGTCTAATATTGTAGCATGCATTTGAAACTATTGTTTCCAGTTGTTTAAGGCTTCCAAAATTACAATGTTTATGACTATTTTTTCATTTTAAAGGCAATTATTTTGTCATATTAACAAGGAAAATTATGACGCACCGTTAATTCCTGGACACCTTGTATTTGTTGTAACTTGAAATGCCTTTACATCTAGGAAACTCTCAATTTTAAATACACAACTCTTTTCATTAGCAATCAATAGCAAATATTAACTTGTGCAATTAACATCAACTTTTTAGGCAAAGGCGCCTTCATTTTCAACGTGGGTGACTTTAATAGTTGGTAGGAATCCAATCATTCTACCTCTGAGGTTGTGGACTGTTCACTGAGTCGGCATTAGGACGCCATCTGCTTTTAGTGTTTCCAGTTTTTGAGATGTTGATTATTCTTTAGCATAATTTAAAATAATGCAATGTTCAGTTTCTTTCGCTTGACAGTTCCTCGACCATGCTAACTCAAATTTAGCGTTGAACAGCCGACGAAGAATCCCAAATCTTCGAATGATTTCTTTTCACAAGGATTAATTTTGGATTCCTAGTTCTGGAGAGGCTGGAAGAGGTTTGCTCATGGTAGTTTTTGCAACGATTGTGGCGCAGCCTGACTAGATAACAAAGCTCAAAAATTGTGCCTGTACTTTACACGTCTCTATTCAAGTTTTTTTTTCTCAGTGACAAGAGTTGAAGGAAGATTGCTTGTTGACGTTAACCTGGCCATGTTGAATTCAGAATCATCCTTAGAGTTAACTGAGTATTTCGTATCTATACATTTCTATGTTAGGAACATGAAGATAATTTGAGAGTTTATTTCTATGGGCCTGTCTGTATGTGCGCAGATAATCATTAAAAGAGATTTTTATCAGGAAGAACGTGGCTGAGAATCACATGATTATATCAATTTACAGTCACAGTGTCGACGCATCATGAGGTCAGGTTTAAGTGCTTTCCTATTCGGGATCCTGATCCAAAGTGCAATAGCACAAAACCGAATGTGTTTTTTTGAAAATGTTTTATTGCCAGTAAGTACCACTAGCTCAACATATCTGATCTTGATTGCGAATACCAAACACCAATGTACCTTCTTCGAAAATGCATAAAATTATAAAAGTATCAAGAAGTTTTGATTTGTTTTAAAACGTGCTATCTTTACCAGTAATGTGAAAATCAATCCTGAAGTCGCTTAAAAATCCGGAAAACTATAAAGGGCTAAAACTTTTTTTTCTGGAAAGTTGCTCTATTGATGAGGCATTTACTTAAAACATTCTAAGCTGATTGATCTTAGGGCATGGAATCTAAATTTTGGGGCATTGATTTAAAACATTTGATAAAACCGACCTTCTCAGAAAAATAAAGAAGGGACAAAGTTTAAAAAGAAGGAAAGTTCCATGAATCTAGTTTTTTCACAATGGTGTGCAGAAGTATCCAGTTTATTCAACCCAATATATATTCAAAAGATAAACAACATACTTTTTGGACGTGAGCTGTCCCCCTACAAACCTTGTTCCAATTGTTCCAAGGCTTTAGAATAAGAAATATCACATTTGGAATGCAAAAATAGTTCTCCGTTCAGTGTACTCATAGTACGTAACTGCATTCTTCTTCCGTCAATAGGGCAATTTAAAGGTCTAACAGAGAAATGTCACTCCAGTTCAGCCCGTGGAGATTTGTTTTGAACACGCTTCAGTAGTCCGGCAGCAAGGGTGCCAAGTGCCTCAATGCATCATGCATTGCTCTTGTTCGACCAAAGCACTTGAATGAGCAATTTCGCTACTGACTCCCTGAAAACGCAAATTCTGGTTTTGAATCACATAACTTAGTGTGTTCAACGTCAAATCCCATCGCACACACAGTGCAGGCTTGGTGATTCACAAATATTTTCGGAGTGTCTTTTCTCTCCTAGCCCTCAAGGGCAATTCAAGTGTAGATTTGTTGTGGCTTTTCATGGAGCAAGAGCGTCGACAAGTCTTTTGACTAATGCTATCTAATGCTAGAATTCCTCAAGCAAATGAGTCGAATTTGCAACAAAATGTCTGATTTGATGTATTTAAAGCATTATTACATTACTTGAACTAATTAATGCAGCATATTTTGCACAAGTCTCTAAATTATGCCAAGTTTTGGCGCTGTTTAAGTGTATGCATATTATGAGCTGGTCAGGGAACTGGTCGACGCTCCAGCTCGATGAAAAGGCACAAAAAAGCTACACTTCAATTGTCCAATGGAGCTTGAAGCGATTGCTTACTTTTTAAGTTCTCGCAGTTGTCAAAAGATGTCGTTAAGCTTATGAATTCGGGATAAGTGACGTTAGACTGCACTGCAAGTGCTACGTCGGTCAACCCTCTTCAAATTTGTATCTCAACGATCTCAACGCAGAACGTACGGCGCTGTCCGACGTCAGATATCCCCAATTATTTAGCTTAACGCCATCTTTTGACATCTGAAAAATTTAAAATCCAAGCCATTGGCTCAAGGTCATTGGCTTATTGGTTCACACAAACAAAAAATGAGGTCAACAAGTAAACTTCTAGTCACTTTCAAGTTTCCAGAATGACTTAGAACAAACAAATCGTACATTGTTTTAACAAAAATTCTTGCACAATCATCGAAGTGTATATGATTCACAAAGCTAGCCTTTTCTTTGCAGGCCCCCACTCTTAATCTCTTCGATCCCGACCTGACTCCGACTGCTCGAGATTGTCAGTGGCTTTGTCAACAAACCGAGGCCTGTCTCTTTTGGAATTGGGTGTCTCCTCATTATGGCGGTTCAGTCTACACAAAGTACACTTGCTGGCTTCTGTCTGACAAGTCCATGCCTATAGTACAACCAGGTCTTTATGGAGGCGACAAAGAGTGTGAGGATGTGCCTCCTATTTGACTTTTGAGACACAAAAAGTTGTTAATACAGACATTCTTGCTTTTATGGTATTATTTTGGAATGAAAGTCATATGGTAAAAAACAACTGACAATGAACAAATTTGATTCAGAGGGAAATCATAACAAGAGGTTTACAATGTCAAAATAATCTGTGTTTCAAAGGGGACGAAAAAGTGTACAAAATGTTTTTATATTGTGTTTTCTTTCATTTCTTGACGTTCCCAAAGTTTTTAGGTAGAAAACCTGCCCCAATATGCCAACAATGCATGGACGCATTTCCTATGCGAAACCGAGCCCCTCACCACCGGGCTGGCAAGGTTAGTGTCCAACAGTGTTAGGAACCTGACCTTTCCGGAGGTGATGTCTGGTCACATGTTGTCCTTCCCGGTCAAGGACTTGACAACACCTTATTGTCCTTGGCCTGACATCCCTTCGGAATATTGGCGGTCACGCACCTTCGTCCGGCTCCCTGCCCAACTCCATCAACGACGGGAACTGACGAAGGACCTGTTCAATCTGACCCACCCTCTCTACTGCAATAACCAAGAGTTTCATCATCTACCACTACCCAACTGCATCTGTACTGTCTGTGCATCCCCCCTTCATTTCTTCCACGTGCACTGAATCGCTTCTAGTCAACTCACTGTGATATCACGATTTTACGGAACTATTTTGTTAACGTTTTCATCCATTGACCTGTCTCTTTTATCTTTTCATTGTTATATGTATGAATTTACATATATTACTTTTTTCCATACGAGTTGACATGACCAAAGGTCGCAATAAAGATTATTATTATTAATATACTTTCTAGGCAATGAAAAATTCCAAAAAAATGGTTTCCAGGATAGAATTTAAAAAAATGGGATAAGGTTTGGAAAAATAAAAAATAGCAACCAAGATATAGTATAAATGGAACCAATGCTTAAATAATGATAGGTAATTTGAAGAAATTAAATGTTCTTACTTTCTTAGCAGTATGTTTACCTTTTACATAAAACATAAAGCATTTTGGCATTGAGTTTAAGCTCACAAAGAAATAGGAGCACATCAAAGACGATGAATGTATCTTTCAAAACCAAAACCTTGCTAAAGATAAAGATTGGAAAGTATGTTTGAGTGAGTTTGTAAGATTAATCTTTTCATAATTGGTGTCCAAATCAGAAATTATGGTAGCTTCTCCGTTATGTTCCAATTTATTCCCAGTCAAAACGTCAAAACGAAGCGTACTGTAAAGAACTATGATGTCGATTGCTTTGGACCTCTCTTATAGAGAAGGAGTTCCAGTTCTCTTTTCATCAAAAAGAAATGCTTTTTACATATTCAAGGCGATTTAATATCATTTATTGGCTTGAAGATTCACTTTTGCGGTATGAAATACGGACGAATAACGATAGAAGAGAACACGCATGAACATACCTGAGTTTTGAAAAAGGAGTGCAAACTTTTACCAAACACGAAGTTTTAGTTTTGAATACTCTTTCTCTTGCTGCAAGTTCATCTTTGAAAATATTTATTTGCTTCTGCTTTTCATTTCAAACATTATCTTCGCGCGTAGGCAAAGGCCATTCCTTTGTTAACTAAACACTTGTAACTTAATAGAAAAACTGCGTCTTGGCTTTGTTATCCATTCACGCAGGTAAGGTTTGGCAGCGCCATCTACCAGGACAAACCTGTACATAAATGACATAAGAGCATGAAGTATCCAATCATTTCGCCTTTGTGCACTTGTACTTTACGCACATACATCTGTTCGTTGGACTCCATCTTCACTGACGGGCTCTCCTTGTCAAATACGCGTATTCAGAGGATAGAGAGGATCAGAGGCACGTTCAGGGCACCTGAATGGGCCTGCATTTTGGGCGCCTAGACGGTGATATGCTTCCTAAGTTGGCAACTCACAACCACACAAAGGGTGTTTGCAGAAAAGAAACAAAACCAGTTCGGACATAACATTGACGAATCTCCGATTTGTTTCATTGACGGCTCATTTGGAAGTTTCAACTCATGTGGAGACCAACTTTGCCAACATCAGTATGTGGAAACATTTGGTAGTCCTCTTGTGGATCTTTGTCAAATCGTCTTGGTCGGAAGAATATGTGGATGAAGATCCTGACCATGAATGTCCAGATAGTGAGCATTTCTGGGAGGATAGTGACTACAAAATGTGTCGAGAACATGCAGAGAATGACTTCTTGTTGAATGCTAAACAACAGGGAATGTGTGGGCTCTTGAACAAAGTGAGCGATGATTGTTTGAGAGAATTTGAGAACTGCTTTGCTCCAAATGTGTTTCAAGATGTCAAAGATTACTCGTTAACTTGGGAAGTGGAGAAATTATCCAAGGTAAGTAAGTGGCTTATGTAACTTTTTTTTTGCTTGTCGTTGGACTTTGGTTCATACTACCTCTTTTTGGAAGGTCTCTGGCTAACAAATAGATTTACTCGATGGAAAAAAGTATTTTTAAGCCGGTATGTGCATTCAAACATTTCTTGAATGCAAAAGTTGAAGTCAAAAACATCAAGTATTGAGGCTCCCTTGTCAGCATTAATGATGTTGAACTTAGTTAATCAAGTTCTATTTGATGAAGTAAGTCTAGAGATTTATGACTGGATTTATGACTTGAGACTAATTGAATTTTCTACATCTTTTTTTGCAATGAAATTCGATTTTTAGGGGGATTCCGTAAAAGTCCCAATTTTGGATTTAAAATATGATGTGAACTGATTCCAATGTTTTTAGCTACAGTGCAGAAGTAGAATATCTTTCATGTAGCAAATTTAAGTCGTCATTTAATAGGAATTGTAACTATGTAAAGTGTTGGTTTCGGATTCGAATTTTGCAAAGTGCATCAGTATCTTTTTCAAAGAAGTTTTGTCATGAATGTAGATTTCAGTAGAGACAAAAGTAATTCTTATAGGTAAGTTGTTGATAGCATTTGGAAGAAAATTTGATGTTTTTGCTTTTGTTGTAGCTTATGTACTGAGACTACATTGAAGTATGGTTCTGGACTACTGTCTCTCACTTACGCTACACTTCTAAATGCCTTCAACAACTGACCTTACAGATCGGATGGAAATTGCAATAATTCAAAAAAACTCCAGCACGCCAAAATTTAGTCTCAGTATATAAGTTACGTTACGTAAAATTAAGTTACAAGGCCGCTTATGTACACAAATTACACTTGCACATGGCTATTTTGACTAACTTTGGTATGATCAAGCTATTTGGATTAGTACAGTTTACATCTGAACTTATATCCAGCTTTGAACGTACAACAAAAATCTTGCAAAATGAGTAGTACGCAAGGAAAAAACTGAAAAGCACAGAGCAACAACAACATCAAAAAAACTTGGTGGTGTATGATAAAAGTAACTAAAATGAGTTAGATCTCTTGATCAAGAGAAGGGATATGCATTATTTGCATCTTTGCACCACATATTACTTATGCTTTTCGAGTTTTAATGTGTAAATCTCCCTTTCTGTAATATAATTTTGTGTTGAGCTTTTGGCCAAAGAATCTGAGAAAGTACCAATTTGGCAACACTTGGCCAACACTGAGGTTTGATTCCCAAATACTAATAGTTGCGGTTAAAGAAGCTCATGGGAAAGAAGTGTTAACTACGTCAAGTTGTTGGTTTTTTTTTAGCTTCAAATGTTTGCCGTTGATGTCGCCACTATCAACCCAGGAAGTTCGAATTAAAGGGACTTTACAATCAGTTGCGAAGTAAATCTAGCCAATAACAATCAATTCAGGGATCATATTGCATGAAAAGTAGTGCTCAAGCTATTGCTTTGATATTTTTTGAGTCAAAGGCTCCCATTGGCTGCGTTTATTTTCTTTCACTCCTTGGTTTGTTGGGCTTTTTGAAGCTTCACATTAAACCGCTTGCCGCCACTGTCAAGTTGACACTTCTTACCCATGAGTTTCTTTACTTGTGGTAAACTTCCTGACCCAGAAGGGCAAATGTCGCAACACTTTGCCAAAAATCGAACTCGGAACACGTCAGTCCCGCATGACAACAGAACAAAGAAAAAAGGAGGACTTTGCTTTTTCATGGTCTGCTGAGCAACTCCTGTTCTGACAACAAAAGTAAATGAAAGGAGAGCCAAGACGAAGAGTACAACGTCTTAAAGCACATAACAATCCGTCTTACGTTTCAAACCTGGTTTTGTACAGACATGAAAAAGATTGCATAGTTCGTGTATTGCAGTTTTGACAGTAACCAATGAGTAAAGTGGCTTGGAAATCAACTGTTTCGTTGAGCCTTAAGGTCAAATTAATGTGATTAAAAAAGTCATCCACAAAACTTGCTTAAATGTCTAATATGCCCATTTTGCATTATTTCTTCTAGTTGTTTGGCATCGGTGATACAGTCATGGACTGTCCCATCGTCAAAGAATATCAAAGTCGCACTGGCAATTCCTTGAAAGAACATTCCAAAACCGACGAATGCAACGAAAACGAGGTCAAGAAAGTCCTCGGCGAATACAAAGTCTGTGGCAATCGACTCCGAGATAAGTTTGCCCTTCAAATTCGAGATCCTTCCGAACGACGCGGTGAAGTGCGTCAAGTAATTTGCGATCATTTGGACGAACTCATCACGTATTGCTTTGATCGTTTGGAGCCCTGTTTCGCTTCCAAATACGTTTGGAGCCTCAAGCGATATCAGAAGGAGCTCATGGGAGCGTTCTTCTACCAAATGGCCTCGGATTATGGCTTCCATATCCGGGATTGTCAGATCTTCCAGAGGAAAGAGACCTTCAATGAGGTGGACGCCGAATTGGAACGACAAAGAAAGAAGGATCAAGAGGTTTTTTGGAGTAAGAAATATAGCTTTGGAGCTTCCACGAACTTGAAGGGAATCTCATCCTGGATTTTGCTCATCTTGGGTGCGGTTCTAGTGGGAATCTAGATCGGATAAGGCCTAGAAATGCCTCTAAAATGCAATTTTTTTCACTTCATGGGTTATTGGTTGACCAACTTGACCTGACCCCCAAAGAAGAAGTACCTTAATCAACCACGGAGCCATGTTTTATGGGTAATATAGATTCTGTTTTTTTTTCTGCATGTGTTTATATGTTTGAAAACGAATTCGGATCAACGAAAGGAAAATGTCCCTGGAATGTGTAGAAAAATGTATAGTTCTATAAATAAATAATTAGACTGAGATTCTTGTGACGAACATTGTATCATTTATTTTTGTCTGTGTGTTTGGTACAACCCCATATGTGAATGATTAACAATTGGCAACAGGTAACGTCTGAGAAAAGGTCTACTAAAGCCTAATTCAATTCACTAGTTTAATACTCATGGAATCGTCGTCATTATTATTCGAATACAATAACAATAGCAACGATTTTTTATCACAATTCGGTTTCGGTTTGTTGTAGCAAGACAAGAATATTGAATCACAAAATAGTAGACGGGTGGACCTAGCGAAAAATAGGATTTCTCAAATTCTGTATGAATGAAAAATGAAAAGTAAAAGATAGAGAACAATGTGAGAATGAGCACAAGTCATTATAATTTCAATTTCGACGTCGAAGCAACGGAGAATCTGGATCGGAAGAGTCTCTCCGATCACTATCGTCGTGATGGTCAGTCAGAACTTTCTGGAAAAAACAGGAAATTTGAGTTGAACAACTTCTTAATTAACCTCGCCTAATTTAGAAATAAATGCGGGGGTGTCAGATAGGGACATACATAGATGTGAAGGCTCCACTTAAGTAACAGATCATTTGGATGAGAGTAAATTATTCGATGAGCATTTCAAATAACATGTTCTAGTTGTTTGTCCTAGTTTTCATTTGTCTTTGCAGTCTTAACCAGAAAAAGTTATCCTCCTACACAAAGAGTAATCGCGGACCCCTTAAACGATGAACTCAAAACATTTTCTTTTACACTCAATACGATAAACGTATTTCAGTTTCCAACTCAATCACATTCCTGGGTCAAAAGAAATAAAAGCCTCTGAAAGTTTGGCCAAAATTAAGCGCACAAAATTTAGGAAGTACAATGTTGGGTACATTTGAGAAAGGTCAAAATTTTCGACTCCATGACTCGATTGAGCTTAGAATTAAAATTCATGTTGTTTTTGGCACAAGTACGGTTTAATTGCATAAAACCCACAAAAACGTTCTGCAATGGCAATGCTGCCATTGTTGTCGGTTTTTGGGCAAATTAATGCAAAAAATGTCTTTAGTGGAGAAAAATAGGAAAAACAATTTTTTGCCCAAAATGTTTTGTTTAAGAGATATATTGATTATTGAATGGAATAACCATATTTTCTCTTAAATGTTTATATACTTGCATTCCATTTTATTTTTGTCGAAACATAATGCTCATTTTCCGAATTTAGTGGCCAGTTTTGCTAAATTTTGGTAAATTTTCGCGGCTATTTGCCCTTTTATTTGCCATTTCTTGTTTTATATGCCATTTTTTGCAATTTTGGACGCGTTTATTTGCCATTTTTAGGCTTGAAAGGCATGTTTTATTTGCCAGAAATCATCACCCCTCATCATGGTTATTATGTATCTCATTAACTCGAGGCTATTAAGTAAGTATTAAAGCTCTCAAGTAGTGACTTAAGATAGGTTCTAACAATTTTTTAACTTTGACGTTCGTTTTTTTCTGATAATGCTCAACGTCATCATCAAGTTTGAGATAAAAGACTCATCCCAAAGTAATTTAGTCCCTAATCAATCACTAATGAAAAATTTCATTGGCAGGCTTGGTCTGTTTCGAAAACAAGTATTTTCGCCGGTTTTAACGAAATTCATCTAGCGTGACAAACAAGTGGCTCTTTTTTGAATGGACTGATACTGATCGATAACTTGTTCTGTTTGAGTGGATATTTTTTCTGAGGGGAAAGAGGTGGCAGAACTCGTTTGAGATGGGATCTGTTTTCACAGCATTTGGGTACCTGCAAAACATGCTCAGCCTCCTGAAGAGCCTCTTTGGCAAGGAATCTCTCGCGTTTGATCTTAATGTCCAAAGACTCGGGAATGTCGGGAACCACAAGATCGATGAGGCGACAAACGCCAAACACAATGTGCTGAAAAGCAAGAAAAACCAGGAGCTAATTAGATCGGTCGAAGGCTCTCTCTTTCATTCTCATCTGAAAGGGATGTACCAAACAAATCGTAAGGCATGGAAGCCTCCGCCCAGGCGTTCAGCTGTGGATTTTTTATAAATCAAATTCCATTCAAGTAAATGATTTTGTTTTGATAAGATTGATACGACAGGCATTTAAGGATATTGTTGGCTGAATTTCAGCATCGTCAACTTTTTGTAGACCCCATTTCTGATAAATTCAGGAATGAAAAATTGATTGTAGGTAAAAAGGTCACAAACAAAACGGTCACAAGAAAATAGGTCACAGTAAAAAAAGGTCATGGTAAAAAGGTCACAAGGTAAAATGGTTATGGTAAAAAGGTCACAAGGTAAAACGGTCATGGTAAAAAGGTTACATGGTAAAATGGTCACGGTAAAGAGGTCACAAGGTAAAACGGTTTCGGTAAAAAGGTCACAAGGTACGGTCAGGATAAAAAGATTGCAGCAAAAAGATAACTTTCCCCTGAGTATTAGTATGTTCCACTCCGATAATCTTAGAATCCCATTGGCAAATCTACAAAAATGGTGTAATTTTAATTTTGAAATTTCCGCGGTCCAATAGATTCGAGGTGGATTCGGAACATTGTTCTAAAATCTGTTGGGAGTTTCATACGTGTCGACTAAACGTAACTATTAGACCTTATGAGGATTGGGATAATCATGTTCCACTTGGTAAATATTGGGTCCCATGGGACAATATTCAAATATGGAACATACCAGGGCCCTTGGGGTCACCCCTTTGGCTTGGCTACCTTTGGAGCTGCCCGGGTTTGTGACCTTTTTACCGTGACCTCTTTACCTCGTGACCTTTTACCGTGACCGTTTTACCGTGCTCCAAAAAATTATCGCCCAACGATATGTGTGTTCCTACATTCACGAGAAATAACGTCTTGAAATTTGTAACAATTGCATTGCTTACGCGCAAAAGCGAGAAACAAATTCACCCTACAATCGTCCTTTTGGACGATTGTAGGTGCAAATGTTCAGTTGGAAGAGCGCGCATTGCTCTATGCTTCAAATTACTCAAATTGCCACAAAGTTCAGTCGATCAAGTTAAAACTAAGCCTATTAGCTTTAAATTACTAGCCGGATAACTGGTTTAACTAGATTTTTCTAGTTTTTAACTAAATGGATGGCGCAAAGCATGGATTTGGTGGACAGTTCACAATGTTCCAATTTCAACCAACACAATTTTCATTTGACTTTCCCTTGGCGCTTTAAATTCCCTCTGTTGATACGGTAACTTTCAACAGAAGTTTTTTATTGAGAAAAATATTTTGAGTTGCTGTTGCGATCAGGCCTGCTACATTTTTTATTAGCTTTTGACGTTTGTCCACTATCAATTTATTTTGTTAAAAAAACGCCCAATATTACTTGTATTTGATATGCTTAATTACTAATTTATTAAAAATATTTATTATTAAAAACTAAGCTTACACCTTTTATGGCCACAACTACAGAAGTAGGTACACCTAGACAAACAAGGCAAAGTACGTTGCAGCTTTCAATTTTTTTAACCACGTTGAATGTGGGGCCCTGACTCAAAAAAGTTCAAGGGTAAAAGAGAAACCCTCGAAACAAATCTGAAGCCAGCAATGTTAAGGATCCCCATTGCTTGCACCAGCCTCAGATTCTTGCCTTACCTCAAAAATGATAACGAAGGCCAATTTTAAGGCCAGGATCTTCCAGTGCATGGGCGTGAATGTGCCTCGAGTGTCCCTGAAGGCCCGATAGCGACATTCGGTCCGATTGACATCCATCCAACCTTCAGCGGGCGAAGTAGCCAAAGTGAAGTTGACGTAGCCACGCATGTTCCAATTGTGCTCGTATTTGTACACCAATTTGGGAATGAATTCGGAGGTAAACGCGATCAGGAAGGCCTAGAAATGATCACAATAAAACAAAACAGTTTTCATGCGTGAAGGGTACAGGGTGATCTATAAAAATAGACACCCGAACACCTTTAATCAGATGATCCTTTTTTCAAGGATTTGGCTTTTCTGTCAACCATAATTTTACTCTAACCGGCTTGTTTCATACACAACGATTTCAAAATGTTTCTTTATTTTAACGTTTTCTTTGGTTTTTCCAATGGTAAAGAAAGAGTGACGGCGTTCGATATAAACAGGGGAAAAACTGATTTCACTTGAATAGCTCTTAAAACAAGGAAGCTTCTAATTTATGGAAAATTCCAAATTTAGTCACGACAATTTTACAAACAACTGTTCAGACTAATTTTATCTCCACTTATCAATTACGTATTATAAGATGCAAAGTAAGCTTTTTGGTTCATACACTGGCGAGTCAAAATGGCCGAAATAGCAAATCAAGTGACATGTAATTCTAAAAGTTATCTCACATTTTCGATCTTTGTTGCTAATTTGCTCAACTCAGGCTTTTTCTGACGCCACTTTTTTGCCTCTTTTCAAAGTCTATTTTATTTGAGTCTCAAAATACAAAAAAAAAAAAACAGAAGTTAGCATTCAATGTTACGAACTATCAAACGATATCAAAACACTTGTTTGTGTTTGATCATTTCACTCCTAGCATTTAGTCCAAAAAGGATGTTTGGCTATTTCCACCAATCGATATTTTAGAGACTTTTTTATTACATGGACCGATATTAACGCAAAGCGTTATTGCTCGTATTTAACAACTTCTCAACCGATGATAAATAAGTTCTTTCAAAGAACTATTTCCAATCAGATCTTTGACATTTATTTAATGTGTCCTTGACACATTTTGAAAATGAAACAATTACGCAAAGTCGTGTGGTTTGACTGACTTTCAAAAATACAGCATGAGGCCTCTGTAATCAAGACATGGCAAAGGAAAATTGCTTCAATGCAGCAAGCCCAACCAATAAAATTAACAACCCTATGTTCTGACACATTCCCACCCACTTGATCTTTAAAAAAAAATGGAACTGTTCCAATCCGGAACGAAAGAAGTTAAATAGAATTCACAGGAATTCGTGGGTGTGATACCTGTCTAAATACCGTGTAAGAGCCATAACAGTTGCCCTTGTCTCGTAAAAAGACAGTAGCGATTTTTTTAATGTTTGGGAAGAGCTTGGGCAGAAAAGAAACCGTGAAATGAGCATTCACATGTTCGTTATCATTAAATATACTGCACGTTAAAGTATTGAAGGGTTCTCCTAGAATGAAACGTTGTAGCGTCACAAAAGAGGACGAGATTTTGATGTTGAGACAAATCGTTAATAAATACGAGAACTCGCCTTACCCTATTTTCTTGAGACGCTATTCACATCACCCCGATCATTAGGAACTACCAGTTGGGCCATTAGGCAAATGAAAGCTCATTAACATATTTGTTTGGGTCACTTTTCTTTACAAATGCACCATTCGTCAGAGTTTGAAATTTTATCTTCTTCGAATTTCTTTTGTACAGGGTAAGCAAAAACATTGGACACAATTTATGACAACAGCCAGAGCTTTTTTGTGCTTGAATTAACGGGATAAGTGCTAATGTTTACTAACTCTTTTCAAGTCATCAAAATAATTTCAGCACTTGTATGCTCAATAAAAACATGTGTTTTTTCTCAGAATAAATCATGTTTGCTTTGGTTCATCCATCAATTGATACAACACTTTCATAACAAATCGATCAAGTAACTAAGATCTGGTGTGAAATTACCTTAAGATGTTTCCTTTAACTATCTTTCTTCAATATTTGTGTACCTTTTTTGTGTTTCATATAGTTCTTTGTTAGTTCTGGGCACTAAGTATGGTTGACCCTGCAGATCACCTATGTATGTATTATGCTATTAGTACTTACATTTGTAATCACTGCAAATTGAGCCAACATATCAAGGATCTTGAACCAAATCCCAATGTTTTCAGCTCGTTCAGCCACTGCTCGACGAGTTTCACAGACGAACTTTTGAGCATCCAGGCGGATTTCCACCCAATTGTTGAGCAAAGCGAAGAACGGTGCCAATGGGAAAGCCGCCACAAAAATGGTGATGAACCCAAATTGGAGCACTGGAACAAACAAAGGAGGGTTCGTAAATATTGACCATGGATAGAATATCTGTTTCCAAAGGCATAATGAAATAGATTGTAAGATTGCAACAAAATGTAATGATTACTTTATAAAACAATAGTAATTAAGGAGACACTCTTACTTTGTTTGGGGTCTAGGGTTGCAGAAAGAACGACTAAAGTCTGAACAATGATACTAAGAATGAGCATTATCCTTTATTGTGATTTTCCCAGAAGAGGCTCATTTTCTATCGCGATTTTCAGCTCATTGCAGAGACAAAATTGATGCCTTCTAAAATCGTTAAAAAAGCTATTTTGTCGAAAAACAGTGACTAAAATGTTCACTTTTTTGCCATTTTCACCGACTAAAAATCCTCTCCCTAATGGTGATCTTTCTTTAGCCAGAAATGTTGGCAATGTAGAAATAATTGGAAAACAGTTTAAAGAAAGAAACATTCATCCGTGAGGAAATACGAAACTCCATCAATGGTTATTCTGGCCTATCCATTATATATTTTTTCCGCTCATAGCCCTAGCATCAAAATTAGGTGGAATGAAATGTTCTTTGGCATCCACGGCTGTTTTTATTTGGAATCCCAAAACCTTTATTGGTAAATTGTAACAAAAGGAGACGATAAAGTACACTTAAGGTCATAATTGCTTAAAAAGTACAGGTGTATATCTGTAAATATATCTATATTCAGCTGATATTAGTACAATTCAATCACAAATGTAATGTGTCAAAAATGATTCTTGATTTCATATTGGACTCTAATCCGTGACAACCCACCATTGTTGGTCTCTCATTTCCTTTTTAAAGGAATATTACATCACATCGAAGATCTCAACTTGATTGATATTGTTCGTTTGCTTCAGTAGCTCTTTCCCATTGAGATTGCTCTACCACGCAAGCAAACCATTATTATTCAACCAGGGATATGTGGTTGATGGTCAAGCATTATAGAGCTTCGAAAACGCTAGATTTATTGTTTTAGAGAAGAAAATGCCGGTTCATTCCAACTTATTGTTACCCAGAACTTTAATATGATTTAGCAGCCCTATAAGTACGGGAGTTATGTTGAGGGAAACATCTTTTACAAAAAAATCACCTCCTTAGACGAGCTTTGAGAATTTCCTTTAGTGTACAGTAGAGATAAACGCACACTGAACACGTGAAATTGGCATATTTGAACAGATTCAAGGCAAAACTTGAGCTCTTCACTGCACTATAAGGGTCATTACTGGACCCCTCCGATCAGTTTTGTCATTAATGCCTAATTGGCTATCATCAAAATTTGACCAAAGTTCGGTTTCTTATTGCCATGAAAGCCTAACGTAACTACTTACTATCAAGTGTAATGCATGATCTTCCATCTTGTTGATACATCTTGAATACCCGCTGATTTTTAAACCACATGGATATACAAGGTATTTCAAGATTAATCAGTAGAGTGAGTATCACTTTGTCAATGGTTAGTTTCGTCTCATTGGGAGCGATTACGGTATCATATTACAGACATGCTGCCGTTAGCAGTCTAGACTTGCCAAAAAATGTCTCAGTTTTCAAGGGTCAGATTTTCGAAACAGGTTGCATTTAAGAACAATGGAATGGTTAAAGTATGTTGAGAAGTATTGAAAAGTAATTCAAAGACAAATGGAGGAATTGGAAGCCTGCAATTAAACAAATTGTTTGTTTTTAGGTTTAGTTGCCCCAGGAACCGGTCTCCATTAGAGACGCTCTAGTCTCCACCGGCCATCTTGTTGTTCAAAATCGGGCATTCCTGATTCAAAAGTTCGGAAGAACCCTCTCAATTTATGTAGCGAAATTTTATATAAAAGCAACAAAGCATATTTTTTTGCAAAAAGTGTTAAGAATTGCTATTACAACTTCAAGTTGTGCAGATGAGAAAGGAATGTTGCAATAACCAGGCCTGAATCTTCATTTTAGCTATCTTTCACGCTCATCAGAAACACATGTCTTCCGAACTTTTTCCCGCCAAAAATGATGACATCACTAGTAATTCCTGTCATGGTGGAAAGCAGAGGGTTACTTCAAGTGAGCGCTTTAATAATACCGCTAGCGGAAAAACAGGGCCATTGGCTGTGCTGAGTTGCCCAGCCCATTTTGGTGAATACAAGTTTTCCCATTTAGGTGCCAATTTGATGATTCTAGGTCCCTGGAAACGATCGATATTTCACATTAAGATGCCTAAGCTGGAATTGGGTCATTGATATGCAAAATTTGTTTTTAGGGTGATTGAATAAAACACAATCAACCAACCCTTGTGCTTTTGCAAAAAATAGGACTTCACATGGATCCAAACAAAAATTCAAAGATGCTGATTTGTGGATTTCAAAGAATCACATCAAGATTTCAAAATGTTGCCCATGCAGAGAAATGAAGTAGTTTCTAATGTTTATTTCTGATAATATAAGATTCATAAATCTCATTTGCTTGCAAATAAACTGCATATTTTCAACCATGTGTAAGAAGAGGAATCAAGACGAGTAATTGTATTTGTGATTAATTACATTTTATCCAGTAATTTAAATTTACTAGCCGTGCAACGGCACCTTGTGACCAAAAAACAAGTTTGTTCTCAATGACAAGACATGAAGGAAGAGAGCTTGTTGACATTCATCTGGCCTTGTTGACACAAGAATCATCCTATAAATTTAGGTAGAGCTGAATGCGTATGTCGTACCTCTATCTTTTTTGGATTCTCATTTAGATTATTGATCTTTTTTGGATTTGAAGTAGACAGAACCCCAAAAATACCGGAAGGTTTTAAACGACAAAAACGGAAACTTCTGAGCGATCCTCTAACATGCGTGTTTTTCGAACATCAAGTTCAAACCTGAATCTCGACCTTTATAACGTAGACCACAGAAAAAAATTCTATTTTGCTGTGGAGCAGAAATCCCAGACGTTTCGAGGAGTAAGGTCAGCTGAAGATAACCATCAGCTGACTCTACATTGTAAAACGTCTGGGGTTTCTGCTCCACAGCAAAATAAAATTATTTCCCGGGGCCTACTCATCAGGAACCAACGGAGTAATTCTTCCTAGATCTTTTCCAAGGACCATTAACTCAGTTAAAACCGGTTCAACATGAATTTTAATCATGTTACCTTTCGTGAGTTCTTAAGTTTCTAGAAGTCGTCACGCTCGCTGACAGTCTGTGCGAAAAACGTTTTAAATGCCGGAATTTAGCACACAGTTTCACCCAACTTTTTTTATTTTCAACCTCTTGCTTATTCTGTTCGGACACAAGCTGAACCGAAATACTGAACCAATGGCGAGAAATTGCCAAGATTGAAGATGTATTTTTTCTTTGTAAAACGCATTTTAGGAATAGTTTTTCTAGAAAAGAGAGTTCCAACTGGATATTGAGATCAAATGAATTTAAAACGTTAAAAACCGATGGTACAAAAGGTTTCGACATAGTTTACGTTTGCAAGTAAACTTGATGCATGTTACTCTCCATTTTTAGTTCCTTAATGCTACTATTTCGATTAAATTTAGGCAGTTTTTAATAATCAAATTTGTGAGGACGAAATAAATAATCAAGGTTGCACGATTAACAAACAATTATTGCAAGGGTAAAGTTGGGCAATATAGTTTCACACCTTTCCTTCCATGTTAACAAATTAATTTTGAAGAGATTTGAGTACAGTCAATCAAATCAATTCGTTAAGTCTTGATTTTTTTTTCTCAAACTAAAGAGGCACACTTAGAGGTTAATGCGGACAATGTATTTTCAATTTGATGAGATCAAACATGGCACTCTGAAATCTCAGGGGGCGAAGGAAAGAGTTCTGATGGTAGACGTCCCACAGTTTGTTCTTACTTGTCATCTTTTAATAAACGAGATATGCCATCATTCTAAGAAATAATATCACTATAAAATCATTCTATGAGTTTTAAAAAACCTAGCCTCTAGATTCATTTAAAATCTGACAGATAGATCACCAAAGAACGAACCAAGCAACATGGGGCAGACTTTTGATTGGGATGGCCACTCTTTGTGGGCACATACGTATAGAGCTGGATCTGTATCCAGTATGTCGATCACTTCTAGTGATGCACATGTTAGTGGTTGTGTAATGGAACGAGCATCGATTCTGAGTGAATGGACTACACATCAATCACATCACATCCGAACGTAAAGTTGAACAGTACAAAAAAACTTGACTAAAGCTCGAGTACAAGACGAAGCATCTTACTCATTGGTCAAGGCCGGAGAGTAGATCTTTATGGAACAAGCAGTGTCTGGTATTTTGATCTAAATACACATTTTCAACACACAGGGAGGCTCATAAAAATCATGATCGCTGCATTTCACACCCTTTCTGTGTTCATGCTTTGAAAGATTGGCTTTGAAAAATAATCAAATATGAAGCAACAACGTGAAAGGTCGGAAGTTACTGCACTTACTCAAACAGCTCTTATGTGGCCAAATCAAGTCAAATGAACGTTTCTCAAGTATACTCTCAAGTTTTCAGCCTTGATTTTTGTTGTTGTGATAGTTGACTCCAGGGTAATTAAACTGACTTGATTTTGGTGTACGTCAGTTTTAAATTCGTCCAGGTAACACACGATTTTTTAACATTAAAGACAACAAAAAGGCATCTCAAGAGAAACGACATCCTTTTTGTTTCAGTGCAAGGTCCGGATTTTCCGTAATCAGCTGAGACTAGTTTTTTAGACGCATAGATCGATCTCAAGATCATACTTGAAATCAAACTCGAGTACTTAAGTACGAGCTTGAGATCGATCTTTTGCGTCTTAAAAAACTAGCCTATTATTTTATCCACGAACGAATCTTGGAATTCAGGTTGCCTTCACATGGTTGTTGACACCTCTTAAAACTTAGGCAGCCACAAAAAGTTTTTCTAATTTGTCCTTCTTGACCGAAGAGAGGTTCATATCCATAAAGTTTGATCAATCCTAGCATGAACCTGTTAGCTCTCAAGCCCTATCTATATGCAAAGTAGATTTCCAGGCAAGTCTTTGTGCTAAAAAACTTTGCGGAAAAAAGATGGAGCCTCAAAAGAAGATAAAATCTTGACCTAGAATATTCAGAAAATATTGAAGCGAGGCAAAACTTAAAATCTATAGAAAACTTTAGTCATTTCTATTCAGCATTCATCTTTGCCCTCTCTTTGAAACTAGTCCATTCCATTCATTTTTTTTCTTTTCGAAGCCTTGTTCCCATCAAAACCGTGTTTGAATATCAATTTGAGCGGAACTAATCACTAAGATGCACGAGGAAAGAAATGAGGATGTGAATAAACCAATTTTCAAGGCAAAGCAAAAGCAAAACATGTGCTTAAATATTAATGGAACAAGAATAGATAGTCTACTTGAGCTTCCTCATCCGCAATCTTGTTTCTTGTTCCGTTGATCATTTTCTTTGTGAGCCGCAAGAAACCCATCATTATGATGGAGCAAGGAATGGACGGCTCACTGAGAAATCATATGGGTACATTTAGAATCGATTCGACTTACCCATTTCCAAATATTCTTGGAAGAGACCCTCATTTTCCACCAATTTATAATCCCGTTCCATCTGGGACTCGCCAATTTCTTGAAGGGAGCTCTGCAAACAAAAAGAGGATCCATCGAGAATTGACAGTAAGAATCATGATCTCGTTCAAGCTCGGCTTTTCTGACTCAAGAGAATGGAGATGCTTTTCCTGGAGGATCTCTGCATTAAAAGCGTTACATTCCAGGGAAGAGATAGAGATAGAATGGTGTTTTCTTATCTCTGAAGACCGTAAATGCTAAACCATGTCTTTTTTCGTTGATCTTGCAATGGTGACAAAGAAATGCACTCCTTTGGAAGCAAATGTAAGAAACCCTTCAGAAGAACTCTAGAAATGGAGAAGCTACAATTGTGCTCACATAGTAGGGACCACTGGAAGGTGGACTCAAGACTGTAATTGTCACTATTACAGTGATGGAAATCCAGACCTGTGTCAACTACTTTCAAAACAGAACTAATTACAATTAGA
The DNA here is from genome assembly GCA_010645155.1 of Tigriopus japonicus. Lineage (NCBI taxonomy): Eukaryota > Metazoa > Arthropoda > Copepoda > Harpacticoida > Harpacticidae > Tigriopus > Tigriopus japonicus. The sequence continues at coordinate 329,222 of CM021321.1, read as the reverse complement.
ATTAAATTTGTCTTATATATAGTGCAATAAAATTTCGTTTTTCAAAGCCATCTTTTTCTCATTTCGTTCTAAGAAGCAAAAAATGCAAGACAAGCGTAAAAATTTGTTTATTGAGGATCATCAATTTGATCAACATTTTTTAAGAGCAAGTATTTTTTTGTCGATTGTCGAACTTTCCTCAGTCTCTTTAGGCATAAATTTGATTCTAAGATTTTATTGAGCTGCAACTTCAAACACGTTGTTTCCACGACATAATGAAGATCTCATTTATGGAGAAAGAGGCAAATGAAAATAACAAAATTCTTCACCAACCTCATCGTCTTGTCGCACGAACTGGATTATATTTTGAGCTTTGTAAAATTGCGGTAACCTTAGTGAAAATATCTTTTGTAAATAATGCTTCAGCAGGACATTTACTGTTCAGGGAACGTTGAAAATTATGTTCCTTAGTGTCCTTTGGATCATTTGCCACTCCTGGCAATCACTGCGACGATTATGTTTCCCTTGAGTCAACATCATTATTTGGACATGCATGCCCTGTAATCATACAAGTACTTCGTTGAATCAATATTTGGTACGTTTGACCACTAAACGCCATGAGATGCAAAAGATTCCGTCTTTGTCATTTTAATTTTTAATATAATAAAGTCTGGCATAGCATAAATATCCAGTGCCTTAGTAAAAGTAAGTGAAAGTTGCGTTGCTTTTATGGACTTCTTTATACACACTGCACACTGAAACAAATTCCCTGTTTAAGCTTTCATCTTACCCATCAATCGACTGGTATGACAAGACATCTTACCTTTCGGTGATGCCACCAAGCCTTCATCTTTGGGATAAGAACCTCTTGAGCGTTGTTGATCATTTGTTTTCCTACCATGATCACGGCCAATTGTTGAGCCAGCTCAATCAAACACCCGCCGTTGCTGCACTGGAAACCCATTTGGAACAAAATCCAGTGAGAAACCATTCACGAATACAAATGCTACCGCTGCGAACTCACGTCTTCGTTGCGTAGGTTTCCAAAAATGTGCTTGTAATGGCCGGGATAACCAACAAAACGACCTTTGAAGAAAGCAATGTAGAAGATGGAAGAGTAGAAGTTGATGAATTGGAAGATAAACACTTTGAACGTGAGATTGTCATCAAATTCGGATTGGGTTCGATGCATTTCTGGAAAAGAGCACCGTGGTTGGTTTAGTCTCTGCCTTAGAGAAACAAATACGATAGCAGTAACATACGTGAGCCTTACTACTAACTACAAAAGCGATCATACTTGAAGTTTACTCAGGGCACACCTGCTCCAAGCAGTTGAGCATACATATTGATTGGGAAAGTTGGGGACCCTACGCATCAAACCTCAAAGTGGTTTAAATAGGTGGTACAAAAGTGCAAACAAGATACGGATTGCATGTTAACTCAAGGACCCTCTAGCAAGGAATGATCCCCTTTTGCAATCACCAAACCTTGCCCGCCAACTTAGGTTCTACTTACAACAGCAAAGAAAGTTCAGACAGTCAAGAGAAGAATAAGCTTCAAATTGTGTGTTATTTCATGGAATAACCCACTTGCTATTGATAGGAAAAGCTCTGCTTTAAGTTGTCATGATTATCTCTTCAATTCTTAGGCTCTAAAGAACGTTTTTGAGCCTTGCTTTGCTTGTGAATAGTGCTCCAAAACCCCCATGCTGCGGCTTTGAAGATTGATTTGGATGTTTGGCCAGGAATATGTATGCTGTGCCAAGGCAAACTAAGGTGTATGAACGGTACACTTTCCAGTAAGAACAATTCAATTACGTTCTTTTGCAAATGAGACCTTGCATATGTTGACAAGAATACGTATTTCAATTTTCAGCTCAATCGAACGTCGGAGTCAAAAGTTATGCTCTCTCAAAGTTCAGTGCAAATCCTACCGAGAATGAATGAACTTGCCCTTTTGTGGTAATCGTTTTACCACAAAAGGGCGAGTTCATTCATTCTCTGCTCTCTTCAGTACATAAGTTTGAGAAGGCACAACTTTTCACTCCGGCGTTCGATTGGGCTGAAATTTGAAATACGTGTTCTTCTCAATGCAAGCCAGGTCTCATTTGCAGAAGAACGCAAATGGTTCGTTTCTGCTGGAAATCATAATTCTCATAGCAAGCCTCCCACTCCATGATTTCCGTGCTTCTTGGCAGGTGCTACCTTTCAAAAATCTATTGATCTGAACACGGTGTTCCGAATCGCTTTTTAGGTTATAATCAAAGTACCCAATACCAAATCTTTTTGACTTTGCGCATTTTACGTACATTCGACCTACTAGGTCAGTTGTTGAGGGTTCCAACAATTATGGTGTAAGGAAAACTATTTAAGTGTCAATAACTATGCTTGAGTAAAGCCTCCAGGCATAAGCTACTGTACATCTGCTCAAGCACTGGGACTGTACAAGAGTTTGATTATTTGGATTGTAACCTTCTTTTCTCCCACCTTCCATCTTGATGCCCTCAACAACTCACCTTCTACAATAGTGATGGGCATGTCCTTTACAGAACTATTTATCTAAATGGGTTTTTCATCAACAGGTTTTTCAACATTTGCTGAAGATTTTTGTTTCTTTTAAATGCCATCAAAATTTCATAATAATAATAATATATATATAATAATAATATGTTTATTGCGACTCAAGGTCATGTCAGGTTGTATAAAATAAAGTAAAATATTGTAAAAATATTTATATGTGTTCTCATATAAATGGTTGTGACATGTCAAATGTTAAAAAACGTTATAATAGACAAATTATATTGTGGTATCACAGGTGAGTTGACTAGAATGGTTTCTTACACGCTTTTTTACCTCACGCCCACGAAAATTTCATAAAAATAAGTATTACAGTAGAACTTTAATACTTATCTTCGTTCACCTTTTACTCTATTCTGATTAACCAGAGTAAATTAGGAAGCACCTTTCTTTCCATCGCATTAAATTTCTCTCACACTGCATTCACTAATGTGAGTAGCATGTCACCTTATGACTTGCCAGGAAAATAAGCTCTGAGTGTTGTCTTTTCCCTGAAGGTCCCCAACTTTCTCTTACCCCATGTAGTGAGTCGAAATGCCAATTTCTCGTAGACTCTCCCCAAGGACATGATAAGAATCAGATTGACCATGGCTCCGGACATGCTGGCGATCACTTGGGCCATGGGACGGAGGGTCTCGTTTTGAAACAATGGGATGGACACTAGGGTTCGGTAAATGATCACGGCCAAGATGAAGATGAGGACAAGACTGATCTGGAACGGACATAATTAGGAAATAAGAGTGTATTCAGTTTTTTTCGTTCGGTGACTGCATTGGTTCAGTGAGCTCAGAAAAAATGCATTGCGTCGGGATCGTTTATTTTTAATGCGGGATCATGCATCGATTTTAAAGTTCCAGACGGCACTAAAAATCTTCTATCACAAGGGCATTGAATTTCCCTTTTTTATGGCCCAAGGAGGATAGAATGATGTAGATTTTGCCCATTTTATGACGCGATAAAGCTAATAAAACCTGTTGATGGTTATTTTCAAAGAAGTTTGGCAAAGAAATTGCAAGGTAGAAGTGATGCATTTCCTCATATTGTTGGTGGATAAACAAGTCGGTGAATTGTTTCGTTAAATGTGTGGATGGAAAATCATAATCAATAACTCGATAAAATAATTGACGCAGGCTTAACGAATCCCATCGATGGTTCTGTTTCAACCAAAATATTGCCTGCCTTTGTCCTAAAAATGCTTCAATGAAAATTGACAACCATCCATCACACAAGCTTGATTTGAAACCATTTCTCAAAACACGTTTTGGTGCAAGATTGCAATCGATTACATAAACTAACCCGCCCTCTAGCGGTAAAGATAGAGTAAACAAAAGGAAGCTTATGTGGACGAAGCTCTCGGATCAATGCAAATTCCAATTTGCTTCAAGCTTTTAATCCAAAGATTAAACAACGTGATTCGCTTCGAACAAAAGGAATTTGTCAACTGTCTTTAAATTAAATCCAACAACTGTGATAGTTGCAATGCCCTTCCAAAATACCGGTTTTCAGAACAATGTATAAAAGAAGACAGACTAATTTTTGTTACATAAGGAACCAATCTTACAAAAGAATATAACGAACCCTTAAACGTTGGTTTTATTGACACTCCGCAAAATATCATTCCCAGTCCCTTGATTGATTAACCTTTTCGAGATGTGATGAACAGAAAACCGGTAAGTTTAGACAGGAACCACTGTACGTCAGGACGAATTTCAAAAATACACACTGGGTCCGATCATTGTACTAAAATGTGAGGTTTTTGCAACAAGTGTATTGTTCCGTTGAATTTTCATTGTACTAATCGGACCCAGTGTGTATTTTGAAAGTAATCCTGGCTTGAGCCATCCTTGGTTTAGACAAGGACATCTTAATTTCTCGTTGAGTCATCCTTGGTTTAGAACAACGGTTTTAGCTTCGGCAAAGAGAAACAACAAAGAATAGAGTTTACGAGAAAATTCGAATGTTTTTCGTCCACTACATGCCTACAATAGCAATATGTAAAAAGCTTCAAATTAATTTCAACCTGTCTATATGCTCTAATAAGACAAAATGTAATTTCTAAATGAGCCGATTTTGGTTTTGTTTTAACACACTTTCAGCCAAACATTTTCAGAAGTGCTCTTTCGATCCATCTCAATTTCAATTCAAAGGGGTCATGATTCCTTCGTTATTCTCTCCTCAAACGCATAACTTCTCTTTGCAGTGAAAGGATGTTTCATGAAGGCTTTGTACGGGACATTGTAGTGTAGATGAGGGGCTCATTAAAGCAGCATATTAGATGATGTTCCTTCATTGTGCCAAGACCAAACTACCTTTGACAACATTGTGAATGAACCTGCTTGGCACACTCATAGAAAGCTAGCAAAATATGCAACACCAAAGGCCTTTTCAAAGCCAGCCATCTCTGTCTATAATGATTCTCCAAATCTAACTTAAACAAAAATTGATATGAAATGTTTAAGGTTTTGAAAACCTTCTTAGCATAGTAATAAAGCCAGCGTAAATTGATCCAACAAGAACCAAGCAAATTACCACATCATTTTGAAGAACTTTGCGAATTGCAAATTTGAGTTCAGAAGGCACCAGTTCAAAAGTTTGGCAAGGGCATGCATCTCACCAAGCTTATTCAACGGTGAGCCAAAAGTTGAGAGAGTGAACATTGTTCCTGCTTCTGAATATGAACATCACAGAAAAAAGGGTAATTTAAACACACCTGTGTTAGTTCAAGTGACAAGATACTCCACAAACGAAATTTGTTAGAATGTACATTCAACGTTGGCTACAGGTACCATTATTGTAACTGAAGACGAGTTTTAAAAACACAGCTGGAAGCAAATCACTTGAGCAAAAAAAATGATAAAAATGGCAAACGTTTTTTGGGCGGGAAAATAAGAGATTTTAGTGATTTATAAATGAAGGAAAGAGCCCCAAAAAATCGGTATAAGAAACAAGAGCAAAAAATGGACCCGTAAAAATCCCAATTGTAAAATTGGACCTGTGACATCGAAGTTGATCTTGAACTGCGATATAAAACGTTTTGTGTAACTGCACCTTGTCACCTTTTAGTATAATGTAGAATTGTGAGTGAGAAAAAGTGTGTTGCTTAAACGATTGCTGATTTATTTCAGTCTAATTATTGCTAGAGTCACCCTGTACATGGATGCACACAGATGTCCCAGAGTAGAGATACCGGAGCAGGCCGGTCGTGAAATTTCATTGTGGGCAGCAAGAGCCATTTATCATCAGCGACTAGTTAAAACTTGTCCAAACAAACCTATTCAAAATGCTCATGGCTCAAAAAAGGCAAATTAAAAAAAAAAGTTTTTTAGCCATGTGGCCTCCTGTCTATGCTTTGTTTCTCCCAAATTATACTAAGGTGCTCAATGAAGATGATAATTCACTTCACAGGCATTAAATCACACAATTATAAGATTTGGCATTAAATATTTGTCTTGCTCACTTTCATTTGTACTATGATCTTCCACTTAATTGGGCAAGTTTCTTACGATATTCTGCGGAAATATTTGCCTTTTCACGCAACTTCTGGCCAGTTTCAGCAATAAACAAGGGAAAAATGACGAAAATGACCTCTCTATAGACCTCTATGTGGATGCATTGCTTCATTCGTTAAAGTCGAAAAAACGTGAGCAAAAAACAAATCCATGTGAGAGGTAACCAGACATTCCATGAGCAAGAATGTCAAAGAAGAACTAAACATGAATGAAAATGAGCACTGAGGAAACAAAAAGGACAAAACACTTTTTTACCCCAAATTTTCGACTATGCTTTGAAGTTGAGTTGTGGTTCAAGATCATACAGCATGGTATTTTGAAAGTTATCCTCCTGTGCTTACCATGAGCAAAATTAACGCTGTTCCCGCAGCAATTCGCTTATATCGCTTAGATTGTGGAAAACTCGGTTCTCGCACCCCAGTGATGGGATTCTTCTCCAGGTATGGAGCTTTGGCAGCAAAATCGGGTCGTGGTCGCTCTTCTTCCTCTTGGAAACCCATGCAATCCCAGTGATGCGCCAAGGAAGCAGATTTCCTTTTCCAATATTCCAGAAATGTCACAGCTAAAAGCAAAACGGGGGAAATGAAGTCTGGACGGAGTTTGTTTGCCCAGAGGGCATCCTTTGGAAGTTGTCGAGATCTTTTAAGCGATTTTTGCATGACATTTTCCAGGCCATGAACCCAAAGAAAAATGCTTATCAAACACTCAAGGTTAGTTTTGAGGCTCATTTTTACTGGATAAATCATTAATTGTCCAAAGCATAGAAATTTAAATTTAAGTTTGTTTTTGTGACTCATGAATGTGAAACTACGTACATATATAATGTATCAATACAACAACTAGAGGATGATTCATACCAAATGAAAGGCCAACAGAAAAATGGATGAACCTCCAAAAGATGCACATTTTATCCACTTTTATACAACTTGGCTTTGATCTTAGCAAAAAATATTTAGATAGTTCCTTTTTTTAATTTTAGTGTCACGAAAAAATCACCATCGCCCATTGATTGGAATGAGGGCAAAATGTCTACATCCGATTACTTTTTGGAATATATGTCAGTCAACAGATGAAACTTTTCAGTGTTCAATGCCTTTTGGAACATTTTGTATTTGATTAGTCCAATTTTACAAAACACAACTTCAAACTATAAAGGTAAAAAGAAAAAAAAAATATTTGATCGATTAGTGTACATTTACTGAAAGGGACATGTTATATCTTTTTCCCAGCTTTGTACTATGTGAACATTTTTGACCATGAAAATGTTAATCAATCAGAGTTCTTCTGTAAACAATCATCCTTTTATAAAATTTCATTCTCCTTTTTTGTGGAAAGCTTTTGAGGTTCCTCGGAAAAAACAGAATGTGGACCATTTCTTGTACATTTCTCAGCTTTGTGGTCGAGTTTTTAGTATGACTGGCGAAAACCTCAAGCACGCCTAGTCGTAAGCTCCAAAGAGTCTGTTCATTTGAAAACTGTAAGCATTATTTTGTGCCTTCTTCCGTAGTTAGGAGTTCGCTTTCTTTTCCAATATCTTGAAAAGGAACTCTTTTTATGGGCTATCAAGAGCTCCAAATAAGAAAGTGGGTTTGGGCGCAACCGACCTTTTGCGGCCTTTTTCAGAAAGCCTCTAGAGAACAATTAGTTCATGTTTTTGCTACCGAAAAACTTTTTTCCTGCAAATCCTTGTTTTCATACGTCAATGAAAACGGTTCTGAGAAGCTCCCAAGCAAAAAATCCTAAGCAAAGTCCACTTTTGATGGATCAGAAGGTACATCAGCGCATATAATAATTATTTTTTGAAAGACGTTTTCTTTTCAGCACAACATCCATTGGTTGAATCCAAAATTTGAAAAATCTACAGAGAAGCAAGTTAAGAATTCGTTTGTTTACTTCTTCAAATGTGATCATTCTGTCAGGGTGGCCAATTTAAAACTTCACTCGCATTGTAGATAACTTAATCTCCTGAGAGCTTTCTTGGACATGGATCGCAGAGAAATCCCGCTGAGGTTGAGAAAAACTCCTTTTTGTACATCTCAGATCAATTTTGTCCACGCCAATGTATCGACAAAACAATGAATGGAACCACCCAAGAGAGTTGAAAGAACCGTGTGATCCCAGATAAGCTGGGAAGGCTCGGATTCCCCACGCATTTCTGCAAGATCAAGACCGGACAGATTTGTCCTCGAGAAGCGAGGGTTGGTTTTGTCCAAGGCTTACTGTATGCTATGCGTATTTCGCATGGTTTTTGTCAGTAGTTTCCATCTCCGCTTAGATCGCAACTCCTGAGCAAGTTTTAGAGGCTCATTGTTATCTGAGACACAATTTCGCCTCAACAAGTTTGGGATGATATACCGTGTGGGCACTTTTTGAAAATAGGAGGGACAAAAAGTTTGCTCTTGGTGACGAGTTAATATCCTCACCAAAAATGGAAAACAATGCTAAGTAATCTAAAAAAGGTAATTTTTGTCTTCAGTAATAACCTGAGGCGATAAGGAAACAGATTTTCTTTTTCATTACTAGGGACGGGCAAATAGTGTAAAAAGATTTTTGGTAACATAAACCCATTTTTCTGCACTTTTGCACTTTTCACCTTTATTTACACTTTTTATTTACGTTTTTGGCTAAAATTGACAAATTGTTAAGAAAATGTAGTGGCTTTTGAAAGAATTTTTAGTTTCAAGATCAAATTTTGAACTAGTCGAAAAAGCTTGCATTTGCAATCAACCATTCTTAGCACCTTGAAGAAATATGTGCATTTCAGACGCAAATCTCACACTTTATTCACCATCTTGCTTTAACTATAACATCCTGTTTACTAAACTAAAGATTAGACAAAAGAATATCATTGCATGCGACCAACAAATAGCAAACCTAAAGAAACTCATGTTTTTGTTATGGAAGGATCTACTAACAATTTAGATAGCAGAATTAGGTTTGCTGCCTACAAAGATCGCTATTTCTAAAAAAGGCCATTATAAACTTAAAATCATCAAGCTAAGGATACATCAATATAGCTGTACACATTGTTTAATTGACTTGAAGATATTACTTTTAAGTTCCAAAATTATTTGAGAACAGTTTTGATGTGATGAGACAATGAATGCCACATTTGAAATTGAGTTCTGGTAATTAGGCCATGGGCCAAATATTAAAGTAATGCCACTAAAAACATGCTTAAAACACATTTATGGCTATTTTCTTTGATGTAATTGTTAGGCACACGTGGGTATTTTTCTGTTCAATTTTGAATGTCTATTTTTGAACAACTTGAAGGACAAAAACGGAGTGATGTAAAGCCAAATAAAACAATTGCTAAATATATTTTGACAATATTTTAGGTACATACATCCACGAGACCACCTTAGGAATGAAAAATTCAGAAGATTGTTGACCAGAGTATTTTTCATGACTTTACATCCTTTTTGCCAGCGACCTTATTAATATAACTCTATTACTTGTGCGGCATTGTCTCTTCACCTCAAACTGGTCTAAAATGTCTTTAGAACTTGTAAATGCCTTCTCCTGTTCAATTAGGAGCCGTGGGTACTCCATGAATGACGTTTTAAGTCCAAATGCAAGTTATTTGCTCTTTTTGACATTTCTTTGCACTTTTTTCGACATTTATTTGCTTTTTTTTGACATTTATTTGCACTTTCAACATTTTTCTGCACTTTGTTTTGCACTTTTGGGCACATTTTTTTGCAAGTTTTGGTAACTAAAAGGGTAAGATTATTTGCACTTTCTGCCCGTCCCTATTCATTACTTACCGCCTTCAAATCAACAAATTCGCCTTTAACAATCAAATTGGTCATTGCTTATATACTTAATTAAGTTATGCGTTCCAGGTTTTGATCAAGAACCCAAATCCGAATCATTCTTTTTTTCGGGGGGGGGGCGGATTTCTTAATACCGCTACAAGATATGGGATTCCCTGTGAAGAGAGTTAATGATTAATATAGTTTATAAAATTACCGTTTATATGAAATTAGATCTAACAATGAGTTACTGTTGGCAGATCTGTACAACCCTTCTTTTCTATAATGTTGCAATTGCCGTTTCAGGTATTTGATAGGTTTTTCTTTCTTTAGGAGCAACTCAAAAATGCAACCATTATTATCCACATTTACTGAAATTTTATTCAAAAGCAAAATCTAATTTCGAACAACATGAGGAAAGTTTAGTGAGGATAAAAAAACTCTCTGTAAAGTCTAACAATTTTGAAATATCTGGAATTTTTCTTCTGCCTTCTCATTCCATCAATATTTCGTTAAAACAACCACTTGAGGCTGTTCACATTTTCTAGCACTTTACTTCACTCTATTCCAGGGGTCGGCAACCCCTTTTGTTTCAAGGCCCAACAATTTGTGTACACGTTGTCAAGGGCCCACAAATTACCGATCAAAGAGCTTTGGGCTCTCTAGTATAGTACTATGGATGTCTCGCGGACCCACCATTTTGGAACTTTCCCATAGGACCTGGGCCCACCAAGGACCACCATTGATCCCACTTTTTGGCCGCGGCCCACCAATTGCCGACCCCTGCCCTATTCCATATAATGTAAAGTGCAGGAAAGGGGTAGATAGCTTCAATTAGTGATGGACCGAAAGGACTAAAAACCGAAACCAAAAGTTTCGGCCGAAAGAGGGCTTAACCGAAACCGAAACTGAAAGCACCTGATTACAAAATTGTATAAATGCAAAATCCGCCCTAAAAATTAGAATGCTCATGTGTTCGATGCTGGGTAGTCGCAAATTTTGAAAAATCGGAAAACTTAAATTTCAAAGGTTTTTGGACCATTTTTTACGATTTTGTTGTCAAACTCCGTTTTATATAGTGCTTGTCTACTTTCGGTTTCGGTAGGCATAGCCGAAAACAAAACCGAAACCGAAATTTCGGCCGAAAGCACTTTCGGCCCTTCCTTCCACAAAATGGACTATATTAGTTACATTTCCAAAGCAAAAATACAACAAGGCATTAAATGAAGTAAGTGCGCTTCTAATCGATTTCTTGCCGGCAAAAGCCCGCACTTCTCTCGATGCACATGTATTTGAAGATAGCAACTGTCATACACCCGTTTTGAACTAACTGAGGTGGCACAAAAGTTGATTGGAGATCGCTAATAAACCTGTAATGGTTTTTTTTATTGATAGGTAAACTCACTTTAAGATTGGCACGATAAGCTTGACTTTTGAAAAGGAATTTGAGGTATGATCCATGCCAAAATTCATCTTAAAACACTCCAAGTTCCATTTGGGGTCCCTCCATGCATATCATGGGAAGTGCAAGTTATTGCCACAAGAAATCGACTAGAAGCGCACTTCCTTCATTTAATGCCTTGATGTATTTTTGCTTTGGAAATGTAACTAAAATAGTCCATCAGCATGAAGCATCAAATTTCACCAACTTGAAAATGTATTTATTAACGTACTCTTTTACTATAGTGATCTATCACTGCCATTGCAATTTCACATTGATCATCTGCGTCTTCACAAATTAATTTAAGCTGCAAATTTCACCAACTTGAAAAATCTGATGAATTTATTGGTGACAGTACAAGATTAGAAATTGAAAATATTTTTCAAAGCACATTTGATCAGTAACAGCTTTAAGATGTTAACTTACCCCAGAACGACATGAAAATGGCGTAGAAAACGGTGCCTGGATGGTCAAAGAGATAGGCAATTTTCTTATAAAGACAGATATCTGAAAGCTTCCAATAGTCACACTCTTCACACAGAGGACACATGGTGAACTGATCGCCATTATTGCACGTCTCCAAAGCAATGGTGTTTGTGTTCATGGTCAGGACACCATAAAGGAAGACGAGAACGCCCACAACTGCTGCGGGCAAGAGCCAACCCGTATAAAAACCTGAGTTAAGAAAAATAGTTTTAAAGGTGGATCGAAAGAACTTATTTGAGACGAAATGGCCCAACTTTTTATGCTCAAGGCCATTCGTCTTCATCAAAGCTCTTTATTTAACCGAAATTTGGCAGCACATTCCCAAGGATCGGTCTTCTGTCAGAAACAAAGCTTCATTCATATCAGAGTGCCTCACCACGGGGGTTTCACCAACTTATAGAGTTGATAAATGAAGAGAGCTCAATGGATCGAGTTAATGTTTAGTGTATTTCTAGTAAACGAGAAATAAATTGCCAAAATCTTTCTGTCCAAACTTGCTTTTAAAAAGCCAAAATTTGAGTCTAATATGAACACCTAACAGATCAGTATCAGTGTGCATGAAACGCCAATGCGACTTTAATGTATGAAAATGTTCATATGTTGCAATTATTTACAAAGTACGCTCTAGAGTCCTCTCTTTCAATTACTTTTTTGGGACTCGGCTTTCTCGATGCAAACTCATTGCATTAGTGCCATTTTTTGGGAGGAGCATGAAATGAGAAAGAAGGTGAGAGACAAAGTGAAGGCTTGCATGTGAATTCATGCAAACAAACGGCGGGTGACTTGTTTCTGGGAAGCAAAGGTTATCTTTTTTATAGCCAAGTCGCTCCACACCAACAATCCTCCCAAAAAATAGTAATCAATCGTCTCCTGCGGGAACCAAACGAGATGGGAATGGATTAGAATAACAAAAAAAGGTTCAAAAGAGCATAATGAATTTGGTTATTGGCCTAATACGCTTTACAATGATGCGTAGTTTGGCCACCCTGAAGTTTAAACCGGTGTTTATCCCATAAAAGGTTAGCTTGGCGGTGCAAAAATTGTTGTTGACATTGAAAAGGGAAATGGCAGGAAGCCATAAAATGTCGAGGTAGAACAACAACAGAGAGCCAAGTCTGCAGCGATAACACGATTGTCTCCAGGGAACCTCATTTACTCGCATTTCAGTTCCTCTTGGTAATTGAATCTGTTGATGGAAAAAGCGCCGAATTGCTCCTCAGACCTGATCACTATGGTTCCAATCTGATTCCATCTATCAATGCCAATCCCAGTGAAAGCTTTTTCTATCACAATTATCCTCAACGATAGTTTTCCTTTTATCCTTTTACCCAGACCCAACAACCAACGATGGTCTTCCATTCGGTCAAGTCCACACGCATGCATCAAGATAAACCAGATGACAGGTGTGGCTGGCTGACTTACCCAGCCAAGCGAAGTAAATCGCTATCTTCTCTCCGAAATATTCTCGAATGTGGTCCAATGGTTGGTATTTGTACCATTTGCCCCATGCTGCCCAGTAGTGGGACAGGATCTGGCGAGTGTTGAGCAAATTCTCAGGCGTCTCATCCCCTGGGTGCTCGAATCGTCCCTGAAATAGAAAACCGCATGGATATTCATTTCTGAAAGTCAGCTCTGAAGGGGAACATTCCCATACAGCACACGTTCTGCCAACCAAAAGAAAGTGGAACAAGCTACTCAGTGACCAAACCCAATCCCACAGTATACGAAAAGAGAAAGATCATTGTTCTTAGTTTGTTGCGGAATGTCGAAATCTAGAGAGTAATTTCCCAGAAAGTGTCTTCCCAAATTGGGCTTTTGACGTGCTAATGGCTTCTCTCATATCAGAATCAATGACAACAATGCTTTTTCAAACATGCTGGTCATGGTCATGATTTTTGGAGGAAAAGCAGTGCCAAACTCCAAGTGGTCCACTGAGTACTTGATCGCGTGCTGAGGGTCCAAGGAAAAGCCAAGGGAGAGCCATCATTGAAATAGAAAATCTTCCAAATGCTTGTTCATTATCCTGACGTGATTAGGCTTTAGCCAGCATAGCTTACGGTCTCTGACAGAGATATTCAGAGTAATATTCACCCCTAAATGTTGCCCAGCAAACCAAGTTGTTGCCACACTAATGGTTCGCGGACTGCTGATGCCTCACATGAGTGAGTTTCACTCTTGGGAGCTATCCATTATCATTTACTAGTAAAGAGTAAGGGGAACTATCGTGTGGAGAGGTACTCAATAGGAGACGTATTTTCAAAGAGAGCTGGAAGGTCCGTTTAGAACCTGGAAATCTGGGCACTTGAACGATGAAAAATCGTATATTGAAATGTCTCAGAAGACAAATAGGGCCGACAACCAATATCACGAGTGAGAAGATGGAACTATCAATCAACGCAAGTATACCTTGGAAATGGAACAATGACATTCCGTGATTCAGAATCAGCAGGCGAATGATTTGTTTTGGTTTATTGCGCCCACCGCAAAGTTTTTGCGTCTGATTCATGTTGTGCCAAAATACGAACCTTGATGATGAGATCTGCTCAACAAAGCAAAAAAGGACCCTCAGACACCTTATCCTCCAACACAAAAGAGAGCCTTTGCAGCATAATAATCTGCGGCACAGGGCCCTTCTTAAATAAAAAAGTTTCCTATTTCAACAAGAGACCTGACAAACTTTTCTTGTTGGACAAGTAGGAAGGTTTGTTACAAGGCGAAAAAGGAGCCCCAAGAATTTGGAAATTTGAGCAAATATGGCAAAGGGGATCTCCTTTCACAAGTGGCCCTTGATCTAGATTTCGGTGATCGAGGCAAGTTCAGCAACAAAATCGCCATTCCGCACATCATGGCGCCCTTGTCAGTTGAACCTCCTTGATCGAATATTGCAGCTGTTTATGGTGGTCACAAATTTGCAGCAGTGAAATGGGACCACATCAAGAAATGTCACAGAGGAGATAAAAGTTTGGCAGGCGATATATATGAGAATCTTGTTCCATCTTGGACCGCCCAAGTGCCGTCCATAGATCTCCCACCATCTTTTCATGGGGCGATGTAACTTAACGTGACGGAAGTAATTTATCTCCCTTCCTTAATAACATATCCTCATTCCATCCTAAAAAGTAGCAGGATTCTGGGACAAAGATGTGATCAAATCAATCTTAATAGGAATTGATCCCGGCCCACAGTATTTCCTTTTTCAATTCAGTTATTCCGTCACCCTGAGGCTAATTTCCTTTCATCAACATATTGGGTCCTTTAAGGAGCAGCTGACTGGGAGGGCACAGTACATAAGACTGGGAGGTCACCTTAGTAATACAGCTCCAGAAATTGCACCCTGACACAAACATGTGACCCATTTTCGAGCTTCTAAAGGTATATTGGACACATTAGAACAGAAATTTTGTGCATCAAAGCTCAAAGGCTGCACGTGATTTCCATTTCACTGGTTGCGCTTGAAGGACTCAATAGGCCGCATGTTAACGCACCTAATTCAAAAAGCGGGAGTACACAAAATCAAGTCAAATTGACGTGCCTAGAGTATATACTCTCGACAGCTGTTGTGTTTGAAACACAGGAGCTGGGGTGAGTATTTACTCAACAAACGTTAATCTGACTTGATTTTGGTGTACTCTCGCTTTTTCAATTAGCTGCGTTAACATACCAGCTATAGAGTATGATTCATTAAGAGAAGTAGCTCAACATCTTGACATTCAAAGACCTCCAAAACCAAAAGTGTCTTTCTAATTTCTAGGAAACTTTCTAAGCCTTGTCCCCAAAAAGCAATCAAGCTAGATAACTTCGGCTGCGTTTGAAGTGATTCGAAACTAAAAGTTTTCCGTTAAGCTCAAGGTTCATTAATTTTCCGAACAAGTTCACTAAGAACTACTAGAAGAAAAAAGGTGACAAAACTGGTGTGCCCTACCCATCTGAAAGCGCCAAGCTTAACCAACAAGAAACACTTACATCATGCAATGGAAAGGCTGCCGAGAAGGCTCCCTCATCCACCAGGCGTTCCACGCCCACTTCTCCTTTCTTTTCCTTGCCAAAAGGGGCTGTGGCCAGGATCTCCCAAACCATTCGAGATCGTTGTGCCCGGGAGAAAAACGAGTTGGGATCTTCGCTCCCCAAAAACCTGCAAAGAATTCCAGGTCAAGCTTTTAGCTAAGAGATAAAACAGATGGACTAACATGACAGGTTAAGATGGGGCGAACCTTTTATTTTCGGCCTAGATTGCGATTGCCATGTGGATGAAAATGTCTTAATGTAGGTTTTATGACTTTGTGTCCCCCAATGACGCTGGTTGGAACATAAAGAACGATTCTGGGGCTTCAATACTATATCTTATGAAACATGTTTCTGGAAGGGTTCCACTTCCTTTCAGCATAAGAAGGAATTTGTGTGCAAACCGATGGCGTGTTTGGCTGTGTGAGAGACTTTTAATCGGACTGATGGAAAGAAACGTCAAACCGACATGTATTTGAAACTTTGATGTTCTTTCAAAATGCAATTGCATTTCGTCCCTTCCCAATTTTTCTCCTCAAACTATGTATGACCATCAGGAATGTTCAGGAACCTTTAAGGATCCCAATTTAATGCCCAAGAAGTTTAGCAAACTTTTTGATATCTGGATGAAAAAACGCATGAAATTTAAGCAAACAACAATTTTGTGAGTTGAAATCGATATCTGTTCTACAGTAAATATGGTTCGACAAAACATTCTACTTTTTCAAGGCTCTTTTTCTCTAATCATTGGGTACAATTAAGATTAAGAGGATATTATTTGAACCAGAATATATGCAAACTCTGAATACATCAAAAGCATTAATTCCGGCGGAATCGAAATCCTACAAACTGTAATTACATTTGAAAATCCACTAGACAGTATGCAATATTTTTTTCCATCTTAAATTTACGAAATGATGAAAGGGAAATGACAAATCGTCTTGTCACTTTAAATAAACTTTTTACTCCCTTTTTACTTATTTTTGAAAGTGCCCGCATACACTTATAATTTTGTTGAGGCAAATTCAGTCTTCGACAAGATTACATTAAAGATCAAAGAGAATCGGTGTCATTTGTATTTGTTAAAACGAGAGATGTACCTCCAAAAAAACCCTCAATTTTGATCACATGTGGAGGACCACAAGTTTAAAGCAAGGCATAGATTAGCTGAAGCCTGAAGTTAGGAACAGTTGGTATAGACTTACTTGTCAACTTTGGAAGTCTTGAACGGGCATGTGTAGTAATCCAAAGGTTTGTTAGGCACTTCTTCGTACATTATGTTAGGCAATCTCAACTTTGAGAGCATCCATTCTGACCAGTTCCCTGAAGGGTTGGGATGAGCCTGTGATGCAAGAAATGGGGTTAGTTTAGTAACTTTGAATCTCCTTAGTCACGTTCAAGTGGAGCAAAGAACAGAAAAGTGATGGCAACTTTTTACTGGAACAGCAAAGATGGTACATACATTATATTAAAGGAAATTGGTATAACTTCAACAATACAGAAGAGGTCTTTTGGTCTTTGGTACATTGGACCAAAGTACATTTGATCTGAGGAACTTGCAAACTCCATGCTTTGGCTCAAGTTTGGAGATGAAAGAATTAAGTTAAATAATCTATAGGAACTGTATTAGATATTCATGGATCAGCTATCAATCATAACTTCATGGGATCAATGCTACGGAAATACCTAGGAAAGGAACAAAACTTGGAAATTGGATTTGAGATGAAAAGTTATGCATGCATTTATGTTCTTTTAGTATAGGAGCTTATTCGAAAAGCGCCCCCTGCGGAAGAAAAAGTAAGTTTCAATCTACACTAAGGGATTTAAGTTGGTTCCTACTTTCACAGACTTTTTGCAGCCCTTATTACGCCCACTTCTTCTAATGACTGATGCTTTTTTAACTGAAACCACATTAAGTATAATTTTCAACTTTGTTTTTAAACGTGTGTACATGGTGTTGTCAGGTGAAGAAGCATCTCTGAAATGAGCACAGATGTCTTAGTTTTCTGGATAGGTTAAGTGGAACATGAACATTTGTGAAGGTGATTGTAATCCCAATGTGTCTATTTAGAACTCAGTCATGAATGGTTCGAGAGCGTTTGTTAATACAGTATGTCATTCCAAAAACCAAGAAGGCCCTATCAATGGGAACAATGACTTGGCCTTACCGCAGATGTCTCAATCGCCCTTGTTTTGTCCTGCAGTGATAAAAATCAAATTGCACAGTTTAAGAGCAAGCCCCGAGGACATTATTTAAGTAATTGAATATTTAGTGGACAGAGAGTTCTGTAATGTGTTGTAGATGCATCTTCATTTGGAGCTTACCAATATAGCATTGCAATAAACTGATCAGAACCAGAACATTCACTTTACGTTATTTTTCACCAGATGGCGCAAATGCGCTCACTGCTAATCAGTTTCATATACATGAGAATGCCTTAAGCAAGAAACAATTTATCTGCCTTTTTAATAGCAAAATGCCCCTCATAACATCCGTGGTCCTTCAAAAGACTTCCCGTTGTGTGTCCATGGAATTCCAATTTTTGCCGAGAGATTGGCGTTGTTGGGGTTGCCCAAACTATCCAGGGGTCAAGTGGTTGTGAAAGGTTGCCCTTGAATTGCCCAAATACTTCCCTTCATCCTCTCCAAAGTCACTAGGTTGGAGGTCAAACAAAGAAAGACTCAGTGTTCCCACCGCCACCTTTTGATTTCCCCCAATAATCCGTCCAGTTTTAGTGTCTTGGCATCTTCCTAGTATTTGTTATTCGTGTTCTAAAATTGGATTATCGGAAATGTCTGGAGGAAGTAAGAAACAACTGCAAAGCGGGGAATCCATTGCATTCATCCTCATACAATGAGCAGTAAAGACCAAGACGATGGAAATCATTCTCATACTTATTGGGCCTGAATGGAACAACGTTATTCCGAACACTAACTGTAGCTTTTCAAAGAGAGTATTTAACAACCTAAAAATATTAACCTTTTCAGGTAATGATTTTACAAGATTGCTATTTTTCAAAATCAAAGAGTCTTTTATTCGTTTCACTCAACCCACTTCAAGGGCATAAAAAGGTCTTTTTTCGGAAACAACAATAGATTCTTAGAGTGGGATCCTCTAAATTTCTTCTGGGGATTATCTTTGGGTAACCCGCATGCCATCAACACATGAAAGGATGCTGGATATTTCAAACTTTAGTCTCTCCATATCGAGCTTTGAGGTCATTTCTCGTTCAAACTTGGAACCTTGGAACAACAGAAGATCATCAAACAAGCACTTGAGAGCTTTCAAGGCCAGATATTTCGCCCCTCGTCTGTGTTAGATCGTTTTGGAATTTATTGGCCTTGCAAAGCAAACTCAGAATCATTCTTCATGCCCTTTTACCACTCCCCTTGAATGGTTACTTTCAAGGCACCATAGACGGATGAAATAGTCTCATGTGTATACAGGATAAATATGGCCCCTGGAAACCTTCAAGATATATGTACTCTACGTGTAGGTCTGGCCTTGAAAGATCAGGTCCTATCCACATTGAAAAAAGGGCACTTCGGTCTTTTGGACCGATCACCAATTCCAGACTGAGTGGACCACCGCATTCCAGATTTAAAAAGAAAATCTGGACTGCAGAATCTTCTTGGATCCCTTGTCATTTTTACATAGCATTTCAGTGGCTTTCGAGGGGCGTACAAGGTCAGCTTGGATCAAAGATCCTCGCTCTAAAATTACGAAAAATGGTCCAAGGGAATGGAGGCGAAGGCCAGTCATTACTTGAGAGAGGAAAAAACTGTCGGACGTGTATGCATGTTTAGTGTCGCCCTAGTCAGAACAAAATTGTTGGAGTGTTGTTTTCAAACGGTTTCAAGGTCGTCAAAACCCATCATTAAGTTCCTGACACCGATATAAATGCCTGAAGTTTTACATTCCATGACAAAAGGTGCAGAATTATGGCAAGTAAACTCAGCAAAAAACTAAAAACTTAACTTTTACACCAAATAAACTTCAAAGAGGAAAACACATATTTTTTGTTCAAACAGCTTTCGGTCTCGTTCTTCCGGTCAAAATTACTTCGCCTACTATAGCCTAAAATTGCCTATTAAAACAAAAAGAATGACCCAAAAATGAATAGAGGATTTTGAAGAAAACCAGGATTATTGTCTCCTAGATGGCTGTAGCATAATTTAGCTCCTCCTGAACACATTCTGTTTGGGCGCCCTCTCTTGTTCTCAAAAAGAACAACTTGCCGTCAGTGCAAGCCTTCTTTTGGCAACAAAGTCAAGTGAACTCAACTTAAATTAAAGAGAAAAGAGACAATCAGCACCATCTTGAGAGAGAAACTTGTGGGTGCTTCTGATGAATATTTGGCCTTTATTCATGATTAATCAGCGTGGCTTTTTGATTTTCAAACACAATAATATTGTAACGTAGCTGAGGTCCAAAAGACTCAAAATATGAAAAGAACTCAACTTTAAGATGGAAGCTGCAATTTTGGCTACAAGTTTAAGTTGCGGATAGCTCTGAAATCAAGGGACTTTGCCTCCATCTAGTGCCGATTTTTTTCAACTTTTTGTTAAACGTCTTAATACCACTAGCAAAAATTGCTTTTGAGCAAGGAATTCAGTTTACCTGCCTTGTTTGTTGGTGACACTGGCCAGAAGTTGCGTGAATGGGAAAATGTTCCCAACAAATATGGAGAAGATTTGCCCAAACAAGTGGAAGAACATGGTACAAATGTCAGTCATAGATAAATAACATAAAGATATCTCAATTTTGACGTCGCCAAAAGCGCCCTCTATGAGGGATTACCTAACAACATTGTTAAAAATGATGGTTTCATAAGGAACGTCATAGAGTGCGCTACCTTGTTTGTAACGCAAATGTCCTTTTTGAAGTTTGATTCTTAGAGTCAATCCAGAAAATACAGCCTGAGTCATCTAGAGGTCACGGATCAAACAACTGTCGCCGTAGTTTGCCTGCTTAGCTGGAACTGAGAAGTCTAGAGCTGGTTTGTGTGTCATTACTAGGGACGGGCAAAAAGTGCAAATCAAAAGAAGCTTTTAGTTACCAAAAGTTGCACAAAAATCAGCCCAAAATCGTAAACTAAAATGCAGAAAAAGGTCGAAAGTGCAAATAAAAACAAAAAAAGCGCAAATAAAATTTTAAAAATTCGCCAAAAACTGAAATTTCTGAAACACAAAGCTTCAAATACTTTCTTGTCATCTCCTTGTTATTTTTCAATCTTGAAGAGCAAAATTTAGATATTGAAGTAGTAGTAATCAATACTATGCTAGCCTACGCTGGGAGCTGTAAAGTCAGATTTAGTTTTCAAGTTTGAAAACAATCTTACAAAAGTAAACATTTTCAAACGAGAAATAGCAAACTCTCAACAATTTGTTCATTTTAGGCCGAATTCGTAAAAAAATTGTGCAAATAAAGGTGAAAAGTGCAAAAAGGTAAATAAATGTGTTTATGTTACCAAAAATCTTTTTACACTTTTTGCCCGTCCCTAGTCATTACACACCAGAAACTAGTTTGCTTGAACAGTTTTCAAAGAGTTGCTATGACTGTAACGCCCACTCTGTCTACTAAAAAAAAAATATTTCAACCAGCCTGGTCTAGTATCTTGATCGTCCCTCTATCTAACTGTATGTCTCCAAGACTTGCCAATCTACAACGAAATGCTATTTCGAACAGAGTGAGAGTCGGAGCAAATTTTGTAGCTAGATTATTAGATTACAGACGTTCGTGTCTATCGTATCTCATGAAAATTTCAGAGACCAACGGGAATCCGTGGTACAACCATTCCGAAATGGTTTCCCATCAAGAAAGCACACCCAGACCTCATTAACCTAGCTGGCTTCATTACGCGCCTTCTACTTCTCGAAAGATTCGTTCTTAAAGGAGGGCTTTCTCACATTCAGGAGACTATCTAGATTGCCCTCTGAATCACCATTAAAACAATTGGAAGGCCTTTGTAGATGCTGTGGAAATGGAGGAAGGTACGTACAACAGCAAATAAACCTTGAAGTGTTGGCCTTTGTTCCATTCAATTTGGACCGAGACATTCTTGAAAGGACAAGTATACCTTGAGAAAACGAGAGCCTTGAAGCCTGACAAGTCGAAAAGCGATGAAATTGCACTTTTTCCTTCACCTTTTTGCCGCTCGTTCCTTAGTTTAGAATGATTGATAGACGGATGGATGGATGGGTAAGGTTTTGGGGATCCTTTCCAATGACTCAAAGTGATCAAAATAAATCATTGCTGAGCCAACCTTGAAGTTTTAGTTGAATAAGATGTTTTTTTGTGTGTGAGATCTCTTTTTGTTTTGTTTCCTCTGATGAACCCAATCAGGTTAGCTTCAGAAGAACGCTTGCATCTTTCTTTACGAAAACAAATGTTTAAATTTTGAATGGAACGAATTGGGTCAACAGAAACCTACCTAGCTTTGTTTGTTCTGTATGATTGTAGTATCTTTTGGGAACAAATGCATCATTGCAGTTTGGTTTTCTCATTAGGAACCAGGGCCCCAAACAACAAAAAACATTGAGGCAAACACCAGTTGCAGTCAACAAAATACGATATCAAATCCTGTTTTTAAATAAAAAAATCAATAGGTATGACAAAGACCCTTTCTCAAAAGTTCATTCAGTCGTCATGTTCAAAATTTGTTTAAGCGCACTGTCATAGAGCATCTAGTAAAGGTACTTGTCATGATGAGAATCAGTTGTGCTTGCGAGCTTTCAAATCAAGAGATCATTTCTGGGCCAATGATTTACCTTTGACACTAGTGAGCTTCATAAAGATATGCTACTTTAGACTTTGCCAAACAATGCTCCCTGGTAACAAATGACGAGAACAGTTTTAAACTAACTGAGGGTTTGGATAAAAACAGAGCCTCTTCTCGGAAGTGATTACCAGGGCCATCAAATTTGGTAAAACATATTGCCAAAATGGATAATTTTTGGTTATCATTTTGAGAAGTAATGTAACCAAATTGGATTTTTGTGGTTATTTTTTTCTCAATAGTTGCAGCAGAAACTGACCTTTTCCTATACTCCAATCATCTATTGACAAACGCAAAACAGCTTACAAAATTTTGAGGTTCGTCAGCTGTAAGCTATGAATATCTTTTTCTTGTTTTGATTTTCATAGAGCGACCGCACATTATGCGTTTAAATCTGCCCCCTCTCTATCGTTATTGAACGAAGACAAGCTTGATGAAACAAGTTTTTCAAGAGCCGAAAACTCGAACCCTTATTTCTTGCAAGCTGCTTGAACAATGTTTCTCCTTGTTTTGATACTGTCGCTTGATCAGCTAATGCAAAGTCAATCCACGAATAACACCTACTTCATTGCTTAGAAAAGCTGAAAAACTAAATACACACGGCTACAACTGTAATAAATCCTCTGTGAGTCTTTTAGTATTTTCATTTTGCCATCCTCTTCCCAGATCATTCTAAAGAGAACAAGCAATTTCTTTAGATTTTTTTTGAAATTTTCCAGTTTTTGTAAAAATCGCAGATTTTTGTAATTAAATTGTAAAATATAATTTACATGTACCTGGTAGTCACCGATGATAAACTAAATCTTTTTGTTGCAGCTAAAACATGTAATGTTACCTCGTTTTCTAACTTTGATTTTCCAGATGAAGTAACCTCTTTGCAAATTTTTTTTACCACAAGCAATTTTCAACATTTTGGTAATTTTGGACAAAAACAGAATATTTTGGTAATTACAATGTAAAATGAATTTTTCAACTATCTGGTGGCCCTGGTGATTACATTATTTGTTGTCATTAGGCTCCTTTCAACAACAGCTGAACGATAAGTTTTGCTGACGTCACACTCCTGTTTTTAGAGATCACCCATAACATTAATGCCTCCCCAAAAAGGACGAGGTTGCGTCAACTTACCACAAACATTGGTGTGTTTTAGAGGTGCTATCCTCTACAACAGGGTGTCGACCCTTGCTCTACGAGTAGCCCCTTATAATTTCTGATGCTAAAACGTTTTCCTAAAATTTCATGCCTTGGGCTTGCCAATAAATTCATAAATCGGCAACGGAAACAGATATTTTTTCATCTTCAATTTATGGCCCTCTCTGGCTTTACTAATAGCAAACCGGAAGTATTGGAATGTGAAGTAAATATTAGGCTTAAAAAATGGCCCATCTTTTAAATAAGCTTGCAAGCCAAGTTGATTTCCAGCAAACAAAAAAGTTGAAGGTGATAAAAGTATGATTAGTTGGCACTTTCCATGAAAACCTTCTTCTAAAACAGTGCACTATTGTGGCTGTGGAAGTCAATTCTACAATACAATTACATACAGTTATGACATGTGCAAAAAAGGTCTATATGACAGGATGGGCTTCCTTCAGAAACCATAGTGCAGAGGTAGGAAGTACTTCCTGTGCAAGACTGATGAAGAGACAGGTTAGACAATTGTGACATTCAAAGATGAAGCATGAAGATATTGATCCTAACAGACTGAGCTTGTTAAAATTGCCGCGCTATTTTACCACAACTTACTTCGGTTTGGTGTTCCTGGAAAAATGGATAGCGTTATCAGCACTCCTTAGTGTACCCACTCAATCACCTTTCTTTCTTTCATTCATCCATCCTAATTCAATTCAAAGCCTGAATCTAGAGCTTCCGACTTTGACCTTACCTGAATTGGGGCCCGAAGATTGAGTTCTTCAGCATAACGACACAAAAGTGGCCAAGGTGCATGGAGCCGGATAAAGTGAAGGGTATTCTTGGGCCTTTGAATGATTTCCTGAAAACCAAAATATATATAAGTTTATGTTTTCTCTTCATCCTTGGTTTACCTTTACCGGCTTGTTTTGGCAAGATAATGAAAACAGCTTTTGTCTGTTAAGTTCATTTGATTTTTGTGGATGACGTGGTCACCAACAGATATTATGAAAAGAAAACGACCAATTTTGACATTGAATCTAGATTTTCTATTGATGACTTGATTTGCCTCATTATTTATCCGCAAAAACCGAAGGTTTCACCCATTTATTTTCCATTCAAATGCTAACCCTCCAAAGAAAAATTGCAAAGTTATTGGACTTTGAGAAGAAGCCATCTAACTGAAGCTTCAGTTTATAAAAATGACTGCAAGTGGCGCTGTTTGAAGGGTTAAAGCTTGAAAACAAGTTGCAAAATGAGAGCATTGATAACTAATATAATCAGATATTTATAGGCAAGTGAAACCATGTTGGTCCTTGTCTAGTATTTTGGGTCCTCTTAAACCTGCTTTAAGAGGCCAACCCTTCAGTGCTTGAAATCCCCGAGTTTTTGTTAAAAGTAGTGATGGACCGAAAGGGCGCATAACCGAAACCGAAAGTTTCGGCCGAAAGAGGGCTTAACCGAAACCGAAACCGAAACCGAAAGCAGCTGACAATCAAATTGTACAAAAGCAAAATTCACCTTAAAAATTAAATTGCTCATATATTCGATGTTGGGTAGTCGCAAATTTTGAAATTTTGAAAAAACGCTTTCAGTCCATCACTAATTAAAATGATGAGGCACCAGATCTTTGTATTTTGTCCATGGATATTAAGATTAAGGATTTAACCTTGCAGTCTGATCCCATTTGAAGACAAGAGCTCACAAATAAATTAAGGTGAGCTCAAATCAACTGCAATCACATAAACGATTACCCGATAGATCAATCGGCATGGTTGCATTTTTGACATATAATACGCTTGATCACTATGTTTTGACAGGAATAGGTTAAATACAATAATTTGTATGTATGTACGTATGTTTTTAGCATGATAAGTGTAAATGGTTCACTTTATGTCAAGAAACATTTAGTTATAAATAGGGACAGGAACTTTAGACGAATAAACTTATTCGTCTTTTTTCGTCTTTATTCGTCTTTTTTACTCTTATTCGTCGCGATAAATTTATTCGTCTAATTTGGATTTTATTCGTCTTTTTTCGTCTAATCCGGCAATTACACTCAACTTTTTTCGTCTAATTAGTCAAAAAATTGATTTTTTGGTTTTTTTTCTCAAATTTTAAAGCAAATAGACACTTTTTTAAAAAGTTCAACTCCAAAACTTGGGCCAAAGTAATAGTTTGATTTTCAGTTGCGTTATTGCACGAGCAAAATATGATCCACACTTGTATTTTAACTTGTAGAGTTTCCTGACAGACGCAGAAAGAAAAGGTCACCACTATTGGAATGAAAGGCTATCTGACTATGCAAACAACTAATGTGTCAGCAAACCTGCTGCTAAATATTACTCTATTGAAAATGTTGAAATAAGGACGGTTGACCATTGACCATTTCTTGATCATTTGGCACTTTTCCGTTAGTTAATTTTATAGATTTTGCCGTTTTGCACAAGGGGGTAGCTGTTCCCCTCAATAGAGGATTTTAAACCAAGCTTGAAAAATTTGCCAATAGACGGCGTGAAAGAGTGGCCAAGTACTAAGCACTAAGCTCACAAGTCTTTTCTAGATCTCTAGTCTTTTCTCTTTACTGGCCCAACCTTCCCATCTATTGGTGAATTTTTCAAGCTTGGTTTAATGTCCTCTATTGGGCCACACATTAGGTCTACTTCATGGGCAGCAGTTTTAATCCTCTTTTTATCCTCGTGACCGGCAATTCATTAGTTTTTTTTGTCGTGTAAGTTAGTTTTTTCGTCTTTTTTCGTCTAATGTAGCCTTTTATTCGTCTTTTTTCGTCTAATCGGGCAATTTTATTCGTCTTTATTCGTCTAATCAGGTACTTTTATTCGTCTTTTTTCGTCTATTTTGACAGTTTTATTCGTCTAAACTTCCTGTCCCTAGTTATAAACATCGAAAAAGCTATCATATTTTTTTCTCGTTCCATGACCTTGGCTGCTTATTTCTAGCAAAAGACAACCACCAAAACTGGAACTGTTTCAAATCTCGAAACTTGACGAAATTTCTCGATCCCTAAAACAAGATCACTTTTCATGAATTTGCTATTGAACTTGCTACTCTTAGGATTGTTAGTAGAGCCGTAAAATTGTAAACCAAGGAAGTGAAAAAGGTATAATAAATACGTGAAACCAATGACCCGAAAATGCCAAAAAGAGACAAAAATTGCTAAAACAATGGAAAAATGCAAAACATACTAAGTAGGATGAATGGTGCCAAGATTTTTTGGTTTTGGGTCGAGATCAGTTTGGCAACTTTTTTGGATTGGATTGCTTCAGTTAAGAACTAATATCAAGATTTTCAATCCGGTTCAGATCCGAATCAGTGCAAATTCAGATAGGATAAGATTCAGCCCATATAGGGTCTTATATAAAGATTTCTAACATAATTGCATTCGTTTTCTGGGTTTTCACACAAGACTTCTGAAAATGGAATAATATTGAAGGCAAAAGCAGGAGACAAATTTTGGGGAAAATGATACCATTGAACTTCCAAGTAACATTTATTCAAGTTTTATTAGTCAACTCATTCTAGATCGATTCCAACTCTGGATCAGTTCCAGGGTTTTTGGATCCAACTCAAGACAAGCTGACCTCTGAATCAATGCAATCCAATAACTGGGCCTGCTCATGGCCCATCCGGACCCATCCCTACATGGTAACAAAAAGTAGAGCAAGAAAAATGGAAGTGGACGACACATTTCAGGTTTAACCTACATGTATTTTGTCAAACTAAACTTTAATTTCCACACAAACCACAATTTTTTCGTCGTTATTGTCAAAAAAAGCAAAAAATGTAAACAAGACCAAAACTGCAAATGAACCGAGGAAAACATCAGCGAAGACCTTTGCGTCGCCTGACCCAACTTACGTTGATTTCTAGCATGGTTGCCAGAATGAGATATACCGTGCTAGTTTTTAGCAAAATCTTAAGTCCTTTTCCTTGACAATTATCTTCTTTTGAGTGGCATCATTTACCTTAAATGGCACCCATTTTTGAGAAGTAATCCTTTTTGAAAAAAGGATAGCCATCGAAGAAACAGAGTTGACATGTGGCCAAAAAGTGGCATCAAAAGTTATGTCCTGGCAACCATGTTGGAAATCAACGCAAGATGGGTCTGGCAACGCAAGGTCTCCGCTGATACGTTTCTCGGTTCAATGGACGTTTTACAATTTTTGCCGCTCCTATTTTTTCAGAAATCTGCATCCTTCTTTTTAACAAACCCTTGAAATTTGATGTGACATCACTTCTCTTCGAGTTCCATTTTCGGTGCGACTGTTTTAAAGTGAACCCTTGAGTGTTTTGAAACGTCTAAGTTGGTTGCACTTTTTGGACACACTCACAAACGTGCACAATGTAGAAAGAAAGATTAGAGCTTTTATGCCCCTCATCACCTTCTGAAGATTCCTCATTTTCCTTCTGAATATGTATCGCGTTCTGAATATATTTCCCTTTCAAGAAAGTCTCCGCAGTGCTGAAAGTAGAAGTTCCTTCCTTTTTGGACAGTCATAGAAAAGGGAAAATGAATCTAGTACGTCCCCCTCTGACAGCTCGTGGCCTTGAAGGCTCTTTCAAAGGACGAGGTAGGTCCATAAAGTGAACTTGAGGCACTTAAACTCGATCCTTGTTCTTTTGAGGGGGTCACGAGGAAAGCGTCAAACGAGCTAGGCTTCATTTGACTAACGGAATTGATACATTTTTCAAGGCCAAGTCCTCTTTATTGAGGATTTTCATCCACGCTTATAAATTTGCCCATAGATGGCACTGAATGGCAGGTCAAGAATAAGGAGCTTGGAGCTTGTCTCTACTGATGGAAAAAATCCAATCTTTCAATCTTTCTCACGCGAGGTTGCTAGCTTTAGGTTTGCTATCATCTCTTACATAGTGCACCATCTTGTAAAATCAAGAAACAAGCTCCCTTTGCATAGTGTCCCTGGTCCAAAGTTTGAATAAAGCAAGGGGGGTCATTTGTGTCCACCCTCAGAAGAAAGCCTACTTCTTAGCCCTGAAGGCTAATTGGTAGGCTTACTTGGGCAACCTATCGTGAAAATCATTAGTGATTGGATTGTTCTCATCACTACTTGTTTTCACTAGAGCGTCTCTAGTTTTGACAAGACACTTCTTGTCTTTTATGCCATCTGGTGGCGTATTTGAAAGCTACGACTGAATTGTTCTTTGGCAGACTAATGTTCTCTTGAAGAAAGGCAGCCAACCTTGTTTGCTAAATTGTCTGGGCGACATGTGACACAATATAAGGCCTAAGAAGCAAATGGAACAATGTGAAAAGAGAACAAGGAGTCCCCCACTTGCTTTGCATAAAAGTGAGGGATTCGTTGTTGTCTCGTGCAACATTTCCTGAATGGATTTACATAAAAGATCCATTGAAGCCTTGTCAATTGAGGGTTTCCCAATCGATGCATCCAATGGGGACGTTTGGCAATGGCAATTGAGTATCATTTGTGGTTGACAGTTCTGAAGATACTCAACAATAGGGATGAGTCGAAGTGATGGTGATCGATTAATAGAAAAGCTGTCTCAAAAAAACGAGTATTTCTCATGTAAAAATCGTCGGAATAGAACAACTTTTTACAGGGGCAAGACTTTTTACGTGGATAATGAAAAATCAGTTACAAATGCTTTCGGTATGAAAGTGATCTAAAAGGTTAACTTTTGCTTACTTTGCTTATTTGGGCTCATGATTATTATATTGATTAGTATCTCCAGGAAGATTTGTTTCTCTTGTAGCCTTATAAATAGGTGTTGTTAAATCTAAGCCTAATATACTTTTAGCAATAAATTTGATTTTTTCCATCCTAAGGTAGTAGAAGGAGTGTAATTTTGTAATGCGAAAAAAACATGTGCTTCAAAAAGGAAAACCTTTTTGGTCGCCAAAAATATACATTCTGATTCATGAAAAAGAGATTGCTACTAATTGTAGTTTAAAAATCGCAAGGCAAGTTAGGCAACGTCATGTAACGTAAAAGCGTCCATTAAATTTAACTCTTAAGGCTAGAAACTAGCTCTATAATTGCCAGCAAGAACAAACAAATTGATTTTTTCAAAGCTTTTATCACATGTCACTGTGATGGCAATTTATGATTTTGAATCCTTTCCAAGCAAGAACTTCATTGGCAAGAGTTTCATAAATTCAATGAGTCATAAAAATGGGGCTTAAGTTGAAACAAGGTCAATAAAACTCATACATAGTACTTTGAAATTTGTTTGACTTAGTAAACTATGATGATAGAGTACCGTCGAGAAATGCGCCATCTAGTTCTTTCTTTTGGCAAACGGCTCGCTAATATCATGAGATGAAATTTCAGTTACAATCAAACTGAAGTGAAAACATTGTTTTCAGTTCAGCATTGAAAGCATTTCCACCTTCCTTATTAACATTTAGGGCCCTTCATTTTGCCCAAAACTAATGTTTTAATATTGTTATTAATGTCCAATCAATAGAAATTATGGAGTTGGCAAGCTTTTGCCCCCCAAAAAAGAACAAGATGACGCACTGCATGATTGAACTCTATTATTACAATGTACTAACTTGACCCGAATTGAGGCCGCATATTAATGCACCTAATTCGAAATGCGAGAGTAAAGCAAAGTCAAGTCAGATTAATGAGCGTCGTGCATATACTCACCCCAGCTCCTATGTTTGAAACACAGCAGCTGTCGCGAGTATATACTCAACAATCCTTAATCTGACTTGATTTTGCTATACTCTCGCTTTTCGAATTATGTGCGTTAACACACAAACTAGCCCCAGACTTCTCAGTTCTAGCTAAGCAGGCAGACGACGGCGACAGTTGTTTAATCCGTGTCCTCTAGATGACTCAGGCTGTATTTTCTGGATTGACTTGGAGGATCAAACTTCAAAAAGGATATTTGCGTTACAAACAAGGTAGCGCACTCTATGACGTTCCTTATGAAACCCTCATTTTTAACAATGTTGTTAGGTAATCCCTCGTAGAGGGCGGTTTTGGCGACGTCAAAATTGAGATATCTCTATATAATTTATCTATGGTTAACATGCGACCTATAGTTTCTACTACGCTGAAGGAGTATGTTCAAAGTATCAAATCTAGTTTAAATAGCTACTTTGCAAAAACGGCTTTTGTCGTGACCTTTCTCTTTATTTATTACATTTCCTCTTTTACAACCTCGTTGGCATTGCTTTGTAAAAGAGTAATTCAAGGAGTGCTTGGGATGCACATGTGTTTAGGCAATGCAAGAGGATATATTATGGATTTATGGGACCTGCTCTAAATTCAATGCGTTGTGTCATATTGAAGCCGTTCCTGAATGACAAATTGGAAATGAACGATAGTGAAGTTAAAAGAGATGTTTCCAGTAAGTTTTTATCTGAAGAGGTTTGCCTGCAAGAAACACTGTTTTAAGATTATAAAGTTGATTGATTCTAATTTCAGCTTCCTAAGTTCAAGAGACGGCTTGTCATTATTTGACAAACAAGTAAATTGAAGGATTTCTCCTACAGCTTCAATTCGACCCCCAACAGGATTCGAACCTACGCCGTCTGGGGAAGCACTTACACTCGGCTCTTATATGAATGCAATAGTACGCGTGGCCACTCTAGCTTCCTTTTTTGGTTTGACCTTAAAGGTGACCTTGATGATTTGTCTAGAACACTATCTCATTTGTAATATAATTCAGAAAATCTTTGAAACTTTTTCATACCTTAGATCAAAGCCGTCTTTTATTCGAGGATGTCTTTCATGAGAGAGAAGTATCAGTCTACGTTTAGGAATTGACCCAATTTCTTCGAGAACCCAATGAACCAAGACTGTTTCTTTGGGGGGAGATGAGGATTATCACTGATTGTTTTTTATTCATCTAAACCCTGCTATTGGAGAAAAAGAAGGAATGCTTGCTTGCTCGTGTTTGAAGAACAAATCATGGTCATCTTACGAAAGCTCTTCGAACATCGCATTCCAACATTTCCGAAAGATTAATGGATCGGTCCAAATCTTCCCCTTAGTCTCTTCACATCGGTAAATGTGTTGATAAAATCTAAACATCTGGCTTCATTTTAAAATACAGATGAGAAATATTGCTTGTACGTCATCTCACATAAGAAAAATAATATAGTCAGAATAGGTTGTATAGAATATACTATGAAGTGATTTTTATGCGTACAATGATAAACATTTGAGATGAGACTTTTTGCATTTATTTAAGTTTTATGCTTGTTTATTTTGGAGACCTAACTTTTATGCTGAGCATTTTGTGCAATGCTGGCATTATTCTGACCTAACTCGTCCCTTTTTTATGAAGCTTTTATAACATGCGTTAAATTTGCTATTAATCTTGATTTTCATAGCGAAGTCAAGATGGCCGAGCGGTCTAAGGCGCTGCGTTCAGGTCGCAGTCCTCTCCTGAGGGCGTGGGTTCGAATCCCACTTCTGACAAGTTAATTTTACGAACACCTTTACATCATTATTTTTTGGGTGGGTTGCGGATTTTTATTACCGTTACAAGGAATGGGAGTCCCTGAAAAGAAAGTTATGCATTAACTTTACTGCATAAGATTTAATATATAGATTGACATTAATATGAAATTTGGTCTACCAACAAGTTACTGTTGGCAGATTTGTACACCCTTGAAATATTTGTCCAATCCTGCGTTAAATACTGTTACAGGATCAGCTCCTACATATTCCCGACGAAGACTAAAGGGCAAAAGATTGAACAATGAAGGAGCCCGATAAAGAAGAGAGGAGGACTTCATTGTTCGAAATAGCCTGGATTCCCTTGGGATTTAGAGGTACTCTTAGAGCACAAGTAACACTAGTGTTTGACACTAGAAAATTCATATTCCCTCCTCGAACTTAGTTCGGCCCTTTGAAAAGGTCTAAAAACATGATTTTCCACTTTAGCTTCAGCTCCACGCCAACTCAATGAATACGATCCATTAATAATTCTGGAATTCACCGTCTCACAAGCCGGACATTGGACTCATAACATGTCAGATATTGGGCCTGCTCAAATCAATTCGAGTGGGAAAAGAGTGAACTAAGTCCTTAGTTGAGGCAAGGCCATTGGATCAATCATTCAAAATGGAAATACTAGAGAGTGACAAGCATAAGGGAGAGTCAATATTTGCTGAGGCAATCTCTCATCTCACACTCGTTTTCCCCTTCAAACCAAGAAGAGCTGGAATGACACTTCATATTTACTCGTGTCCGCAATAGAGACTATATTGAAGCTGAGTGGAATACCGCAATAGGGGTACTGGCTTTACTCCTACATCCATTCTATTTAGATTTTAGAAGAATACCTTAAGCCACTGGTTCTTTGCCATGTCGTTCGTTAAAACATTCTAGTTCCACCTTAAAGAAGGGTAATTGGTTCAATTCAACTTGGAAGATTTGTGGTAATTGCTCTCAGAGCTCATTTTGAGCAGCCGTTACTCTCAACGTGTCCGGGTGGGCCGATAAATCATCTTCAAGACATCTGAAGATGTGGACGTGAACATCATATTGAGGTTAAGCATTTCCGTTGAGAGCGTTATGTTAACTGAATAGGAGATGCCGACCTATTTTGTTTATTGTAATTTTACTCCCCGTGGCACCGCCACGTGTTCGTTTCTCTATTCTTCTTTTCAAGTAAAACGTCATGAACTTTGAAATTGTCGCAAAAGTAATGCCATCTACCGTTCAAACACTCAGTTTTTAAGAAGCCTGGTTAAAAAACAAATATGAAAGAAATTTGCACACAATTGACAAAATTTTAAGTTTTTATAAGTACACATTTAAAAACTACATAGATGCAGAGTTAGCTCGTGAGAAAAAGAGGGCAGTCTAAGCAGAAAGAGGGGTTTCAACAAGACCAAGCATTGGTCAAAGCCACGTGGCCTTGATCACCAATGTCCCCTCTCTTGCTGCCGCCAAAAAAAAAAGAAATTTCTTGAAAGAAAGAATTGAAATGAAGAGGATTTTCCTTTTCTTTTGTACCTTTTTAGTTTTCTTCAGCAGTGCCCCCTATTGACCTTGTTGGCACAACTGGGTGCATCTTTTAAAATACTCGTAGCAACCCGAAGTATTCTAGTATAGCATAGAATAAAAATGAAAAATTGGCACACCAGGGGGCATGACAAAGCAACGGGAGATGAAAGCAAACAAAATTGGTATTTAGTCTCTCTTTTGTGGATAGTTGAATGATTTTGCAAAGCCTTTTAGGGTAATGATTTCAGAAAATGACTTTGAGACCTTTTCTCATGTTCTGAGTTCCAGAGGAGCTTGAACTACGCCGCAAATTGTAACAAAAATTGCATGACATTGCATTGCATTCTCAACGGTTCTTGCACTTTTGTACGCCAAGGTACAAAGGTTTTGCAAAGAACGTCAATTGACGTCCATATCGCGCATTTTATATGATCTGACCATCTGTCCATTGGTGCTCTATTAAAAAGAACATTTCCATTTCATAAATATTAAGAATTCTAAACCATTATATTGGTCACCATCAAATGTTATCACAACTCTGAGAAGAAAGTACTGAAAGTTTTTCACTTACTAGTTCTCGCTTTACTTGGAAATGTGTTGGGACATGTCATAATTCAACGAGTAAGATTTGTTCCACAAGTGCAAGAAAGGCTCCCATGAGAGTGTTCTTTCAATGAAAGAATAATTTTGGCGATGAGAAATTGTTCTCTATTTTTTATGTAACATTATATTATATTATGTATTATTCATAAAGTATCAATATAATATAACAATATTGTACTCCACTTGAATTTTTATGAATATCTGGATGAGCACTTTGAATACGAGTTCCATACACTTTATTCAAGAAAGCGTCAAGTGACGTTCAGATTGTAATTTAGATATTTTTTCTTTGCAAACAGGGTGACCACTGACAAGCTTGACAGATCAATTGTTGCACACAAATTTCGTGTTTCAAAACTGTCTCAAAAGTTGCTCAACTTTCAATTTGACGAAAAATGCATTTGCAATTAAAAACCCAAAGCATTTTATTCAAAGTCCCCCCAAAAATCCTTGTTTGGGTAAAACGGGCTTTCAAGTGTCTCACTAATTACAGGTCACCCTGTACATTTTTTATTTGGGTGAAAGTTTCCTCTGTGTTAAGTAGAGGCCTTAAACGCTTTTAATACAGGAAAAACTTGCTTTCGCACAACATTTTGCCTCGTTTGTTTTTAGGTTCGCATTCATTTCCTTCTTCTTAAAACATTCAAGCGGTCATTGAGGAAAAAGAGGGAAACCATGCATCAATCAATCATGAGACAAAAACACATTTCGCAACATCTCATTCGAAATAATGTGTCTTGAAAACGTTTCCTATTGTTAATAGTTTTTTAGGAAACACATTCTAAACCCTAATTATGTGTAGACGAGAATGTGTTTTTAATAACAATAAAATATGTAAAATGGAAACGATTAGACAACACTTTTTTGCGAATGAGATGTTCCGAAATATGGCCAGCGAATTGTTGCGATCATGGTTATATATGTTTGAGCTGAGTTTTTTCACCTTTTCCATTTTCAATTTCAAATATATATTTTTTTTACTTTTAACGCTGTCTTACAGCAGAAATGAAGGGAAAAAATGAAAAATATAATCACTTCAAAATGTTTGATTGTCAATTTGTAACAATAGGTACTTAAGTTTTGCAATCTCAACTCAACATTTTACTCTGATCTTTCATCCCAGACAAGGTTCTTTCTTCATCCAGCTTTCTATTTCATTATTTAAGACAATTAGGACTGTTGGTTGTATGATTATCTAGAAGGGTCCTATATTACCAAGAAAAGCAGTCATTCTTTCGTGGAAGATGGAGCCATGAAATGTCCCAGGCCAGTTATGATATGATCCATTCGATCCCAGTCTTAATGTCATGCCATAGTTAGATATTGATCTCTCTCGAATGTCTCTTTGGTTCTCTCCACTAGACACAAATCTAATCACAAACTTCTTTCCTGATCTCATTTACATGCTCGAACAGTGTCTTTCAGTCTTAAGAACAACTGATCCAAGATCCATTAGATCTTCACAATCACGGTTCCATTGCTCTCGACTACTTTGATATTTTGCCCTTCAACTTGGCAATTCCGATTTCAAGTTCTTTGAAACCTACGCATTCGTGACCACAGGGGTTATTTATAATGCATGATTCGCCTTTTGGCAAACCTGGGATGGTCCATGCTGAACATGGAACAAAGGAAGCGAATATACCATTGACGTAAGCTCACTCTTTTATCACACCATGGTACCAAAATGTAAAAGTTTAGAAGTTTTTAGCCTTCATGTTTCAGTTTTGGGAGCCATACTCTTATTGGCACTACTCGATGTAATTCTCTAGGGAAATTTGGCTAACTTGGCTAAATATGACACAGGGAAAGTAAACGTAAACAAACTTTTGATATTAGAGGGAGTACAAAACTGACATTCATAATCCGTATTGGAAAAGGGAGATTTAATCTGTTGTGAAGCGTATTCTATAAGAATACATAGAACATACATAATTGGGAATTCACAATCTCGTGAAGAAAGAGCTTCTTGGTTTTCTTTGTTTCAATTCTTGTCCTTGGATATTTTATGAATTACAAAAAAAGGAAAATGAAATTAGAAGCAAAATTTATTTTATTGTTCTTGACTTGACAAAACTTGTCATAAAAAGAAAAAAAATCTGCTGCTTTAGTTTCTGTTCAACCAGTTATTATTCTGTTTAGCCTACAGAAATATTGGGCGCTTACTTTTGGTTTAATTGTCCCTTCACCGTTGAAAAACTGGATAATTGCTCGTTAATGACAAAAGTTAAAGGTGGTCCAAGTTCCTCACTCTTCGAAGTTGTACTATATATACGCACTAATTAGTTGCTCAATGCCTATAGTTAATGATTGTGAGTCCATGGTTGCTTTACACGAGCCTTCATATTTTAGGATAACCAAAATTGAGTAACCTTCAAGTGAGAAGGGGACATGCACTTGGTTGCGTTTTCATTCAAGCTTGAAAGGAAACCAGACCACATGGGGCTGTTTGAGATGAAAGTTTTCCTCATTCTCGAAGGATCTACATTGTACATTTTGTTCTACTCTGCATCAATCAAATGTCTGAAGCCTTTTCCCAGGAAAGAAATGTACGCCAAGAGGTGCAGGTGCCAAGTGCCAAGACCACAAAGCTGAGCACACGAGATTTGGATAGAGTTATCGCTTTTTATTTCTTTGAGAAAATAATGTTTTCCTTGATAATTGTGTTTGTAACCGCAATATGATGGAAAACAACTTTTTTGCAAGGAGGTTGTGTGAGTCATGATCTGGACATGATTAATCTTTCAGAGAGTGGACATATTGCTTTGAAAACATTAAATTATTCTAGGAAATAGTGTTTACAACCGCCAGGTGATTGGAAAACAAGTTTGGAATGAGGTTTTGTGAGTCATGTTACGTAACTTCCGACACCTTGTTTTTTTTCCCTAAAAAACTTGCATTTCTCAATGGAAAGGGGTTACTGCAAAAAGTGCACTTAAGACACCTTTTTCTTTTGGAGGGCAAACATATTCTAGAGAGTGAATTCATCGTGGATTTCATTAGGGGAAAAGCACATTTTTTTTCACGGAGGTTTTGTGAGTAAATAAACTAGGACACTTAAACTTAAACCTCCCTGAAATCCGTTCAAAATTTGTTTTGCCTTTTTGAATGAAATATATGAGTGAGTGCAAAAATTGCATTTTAGATCGACCCTTCGTTGTGTCACTCTTGGATGGTTGCTGACTTGGCTGTCAAGAATTCCTTCCCGTCTCTCTCAATGAGGTTTCCTTTTCCTGACATCAAGTTCTCCTTTTTCTGTTCCGGAATCAGAGTTGAAATAAATCTGGATTCCGTTACTTCCTTTCCTATTAGTTCAACTCCAAAAGCCGTTGCAAAGGCCGCCATTTGTCACGAGCATATGGCAATAAGTCTGTTTTGATCAGGCCATTAAAAGTCGTCAATAAGTTGGTGCCTACCTCTTCACTTTCCAATCCAATAGCGTGGATGGAGGCCATGAACTTTTGCCGCCATAAACTGAACTTTTGTTTCTTCTTCATTCCAGATTTTCTGTAATGGAACATGTTCCCTTGAGAATCTAGAGTGGTTAGCCGTTTCTCGTATTATCCTACCTCGGTTTGGCGTCCTCATTCAGGGCCTCAGGATCAATAAATTCTTCAATGACTCCTCGTTCCTCGTAGACTAGAACAAAATCAATTTTTCGCTGTTCGTCCGAGAAATATGTCGTTATATCATCTCGTCCTCCTATGAGATCCAAATCCACACCATAACGCAATCCCGTCGCATTTTGCACGATCTGAAGACCAAAATCAATAATCGTTGACAATGCAAAAGACTTGGAACAATCAGCTCAGTTTTGCCAAAACATAAACAGTGGGGAAGCCATGGAAGGAACGTGTTTTGGACCTCCTTTTTACCCTTCTTTCAAAGCAAATGCCAGGAAGAACCCCTGTAGAGGGGGCCAAAGAGCCATCTTCTTCATCGCTTTTTAGCCTCGAGGTACTAATTCGACGTGGACTCGATTTACTTGATTGGACCAGGTCTTGATGAAGGAAAGAAGCTCTATGCTTTTTGGTTGTTGTTATTATTGTGGTCCTACTGTCATTTATGATTGTACAATTCAGCTGCCCTTGAGTCAAAGGAAGTCCACCAACATTGAGATGCGTATCAGGAAATCCAACCGTGAATACAGATGCTGATTCCAGACTTACTCGGAGGCCTTTCTTTTTCTGAAGGTGTAGGAGCTCGGCAAAGCCCAAGATATTATCACTCGTGGGGTCGAAGCTCTCACAGGTTCCGGCCAAACCAGCCAAACCCATAGATCGTCGAGATTCCTGTCGAACGAAATGCTCCACCGGGCCTGAGGCCTCGATGCATTCGGCAACTTCAGCCTCATCTACCTGGTCTTCGGGATCGGGATTGGAAAGCGACTCCTCGGGGATTTTCTGCTTATTGTTAATGAATTTTTTATTGCACAACCATCGGAGAGATCCTCGTCGCTTTCGAGAACTTGACGGATACTGGAGTGCAGAAGTGGAAGGTTGCCCACCCACACTTTCAAAACTGCTGGAGGAATCCTGACTTTGCGCAGAGAGCAAAGGCTGTCGAGGCGAGGTTCCCGGTGACGATCCAAACATTCCCAGGCCATTTCGGCCTTCTATCGATCCTCCACCGACTAGAATCTGGTAGTCGATGTGGTTGATCCCGTTGCAATTCTTGTAGGGATTGGTGGTACGGGGTTCGGGTGAGGCATCGAAGGTGGTTTCTTGTTTTCGCAATGGATTTCGGGTGGAGGGAATTTCGGGCATGGACTTGTGATGAAGAGCGTGTGAGGGTTCGTGCCAATTCAAATCCATCTTGAAATCATATTGGATTGGAGGTCACAGAGAGGGAGCAATTGTCACAACTCGACGACATTGTTGACCGAGCCGGGATCTAAGGCCGTTTGGAGCAAAACAAACGCTTAGGAACATTTAATGACACGACTGGGCTACTTTGGCCAGGACTCTCACTCATCACGCTCACTAAAGTTACACTCGGAAGATTCTTCTTGGAAACACCAATAACAGGACACTTGGCCATGATCAAACCAACGGCTCACCAATCATTCGCCTATTTCCAGGATGACCGCGCTCGTTGAGTTGATTCCAATACACGAGGGAAGATTGGAACAATAATCATCTGAATTGCGGCCACATCACCAATAATGATTGGTCCCCAATGAATGGGACCGCACACACG
This sequence comes from Tigriopus japonicus, assembly GCA_010645155.1. NCBI lineage: Eukaryota > Metazoa > Arthropoda > Copepoda > Harpacticoida > Harpacticidae > Tigriopus > Tigriopus japonicus. The sequence goes on along the minus strand of CM021321.1, from coordinate 289,788 downwards.
AGCACATTTGTGTGGATCACTATCACCCTCGTGAACAACTCCAAAGCAACTAATTCGAGGAAATCCACCGCATCCAACTTTGGAGGAGCATTCTGGCCGCGAGTGGAACGAGTGGAACCCCACTTTGGACTCGACGAGGAGCCCCTCACTCACTCACTCACTCACACACAAACCCACACCAGAAAGTGGCCTTGCTGCTTCAAGCTCACGCGCCTTTTTCTCCGGCCTGATGAGAATTCGAGCGGAGGCACGGGGATCGAGCTATTTTTGGTTCCCGCAGAAGACGCCAAAAGATAACTTCTGGTTCGTCGGCGTCGACGGCGTGGTCTCCTTTTTGTTGCTTTCTTGGGTCTTGGCTACGAGGGCCTTGGCTTCCAGACTACATACTACTACTATGAAGGGAGTACGTATCCTACTAGTTCATCCAGTTCTCGGAGGAGTGACGGGACCGATGAGCGAGACGCCCGGACACAAAACCTCTTTTGGCCAGGAACCACGTGAAAAAGGTCCCACTAAAGGGAGAGGTTCCACGGCCTTCAGCCGAACGAGCAGAGAGAACACGTACGTACGACAGCACATACACACAGATATATAACTTGGAATGCTGCCTGCCCTCTTTGGCGTTGATACTCGGTTCCGTTCCAAGTGTCCCGTTACGAAAGCAAGGCCTATCAAAGAGTCGGAAACTGGGAACAAAAAGGCCCCTGTTCCTCCGATTTGGAATGCAAGTGGCTCTAATGTCCTTTAGGTTTGTGGCTAGGTTATGGAATGTGTTGGGGGTTCGGCAAAGGTTATGATTAAACACTCGACACTCCAAGGTTACGGGAACAAGGACAAGTGATGGTAGTAATCTCGGTGTCAATCTTTGCTCGGAGTGATCTGATGTCTCTTACCTCATTGTCGATTAACTGGTTGGTGCTTCCATAGTTTGAGTTGGTTGCCATCTTGAAGAGCGACAAAGTGGAACGATCAAAGACCACTGAAGGCTGTCTGTTCTTTGGAGTTCCAGGTCTAACCTGACCGCACGACAACTGTTAAATAAACATGACACACTTTGCTTCTCACTCGCTCTCTTGGTCTTGTTTTACTTGTATCATAAAAAGTCTTCGCCTGAACCCTGGGTCAGAATATTCTTACATTCTTGTACTGACTCACTTACCTTGGGAATCATACGAACATGTTTCACCTCCATTTGTTAGCCCAGTAATGTTTTAGCCTAGAGTCCTCAATGAAGAGATCTGACATCGATAAGGGCGAGTCTCATGTGATTTGAAGAGATCATCAACCATCATATGGTTGTCACGAGGTACTTTTATATTACGGAAAAATTGAAAAAAGTATGCATTTTCAGTTGATTGGACATGAAAAACTTGTGTAATGTCCTTGGGTGTAGGATGAAGGAGTGATGTTTTTTTGTAGAATGACTTGTAAAAATGGTTGGAAATTGAACACCTCAACAACTCAGAATGATATGGAGATTAAAGGACCATACCAAAAAATATATGCTTGTCTTATGCTAAATGATAACACTCAAGGGCCGTCATTTTTACGTATATGAAGGAGGTCAATTCTTTAGTTTTGATGAATCTTAGGTGGAAACCTGATCCTCTATTTTAAATCAATTTTACTTCCTTATTGAGGTTCTTTTGTTTTAGGGTTAAAATTTCCGGCTTTTACTATTTTGTTCTTATGTTATATTAAATCTTACACATCAATTAGCAAGCAAAGTAGCATTTGATATGACTAGATAAAACAATCAATCATTAAGTAGACAGAAGAGTCCCTTCTTTTTTCAGACAAAGGTTGAGAGCCATTCAAATTAAAATGAATTAATGATCTTTATTCATTCAATTGAAAACATTCCTCTGCTCTTGGCAACAGTCCCCAATGATTATAATTAATGAAAATCGGGATTGTCAACACCGCTAAACCCAGCACAAAAGATTTTTTTTCAACAAAAGCTTATAAAGTATTGACCATTTTTTGTCTAGGCAAATATGAAGATTATATCAGCCCTTTTAAATTCATGTTACTCGTCACCACCTCCAAATTTTCCTATGGTCAAGCTCAAACTTAACCCGGGATAAACAAGATAAATGGGAATAGCTTATTTTGTGGAAAACATGAAGCAAATTTGCACTAGTTTTGATCAATGTTGATATTTGGCGGATGATAATTGGTCTCATTGCTCTTTCTTACTCATTATGTTTCCGAGTGGCTACCAATATGAAATATACAGTCTCAATATGAGAAGAATATCCATTTTTTCCGTTTGTCCCAAAAAATATGTGGTCGGAATTAGAATAAATAAGATTTTTGCCTCTGCGCACGTAGTGCATAGATATAAAATTAGTAAGATTAAAATAATTGTAAAAATATCACAGATTTACATAGTTATCACAGATTTTGACTAGAAATGACAGAGAAATTTTACTAGAAAATACTTGACATCACGAAGCCTCGGTCGGCCACAGCATTGGCTCGGTCGGCCACGCCATCGTCCGGCGGTCACGGCATCGTCCGGCGGTCACGGCATCGTCCGACGGGCATACTCGGGAGCAGGATACAGCAAGCACATAAAAAATTGGACACATTTGTGGAACCACCAATGCACGTGTAACACGCACAAACTATTCAGATGTTAATGTCCATACTCTCTCAAGGGTATTCTTTCACAATATTCTTGCAGAACTTTTCATAGGTTCTGGATTCAGGCATGGATCACAAATTTAAATCCATTGGATTGAGATCAGGGCTTAAAGGCCACTCCATCTCCCTTCTCTTAATGTCATGGATGTTTTGTTGCTCCTGGCATCTGGGCTTCTGACACTTATGGAAAGACATGCAATCTTTCCTTGCCTTTTTAGAGATGTATCCTTTATCTTTATAATGGTTTATTGTAATTCTGACAAACTTTCTAATCAAATTGCTCATTTGCATAGTTTTCAAAATCTCCCGATCTGATTTTCCCTCTTTGTGGAGCTCAACTACTGTCGTTTAAAGAATTTTACAAACTCCATGTAACGGTCATAACGGACCGTATAGGTAAGCAAAAACCTCCGTTAAGGAGCAGCTGACTGGGAGGTCACAGTACATAAGACTGGGAGGTCACCTTGGTAATACGGCTCCAAAAATTGTACCCTGACACAAACGTTTGGCCTATTTTCGCACTTCTCAATGTATATTGGACACGTAAGAACAGAAATTTTCTGTATTAAAGCTCAAAGGTTGCACGTGTGTTCCATTTCACTGGTTGCGCTTAAAGGACTCTGTTGTCTAAAATTTGTTTCCTATTATCAGCAGCCATTGTCTGAACAATTTTGGAGAGAAATTTGAAAACCATGGAAGATGTTTTCATTTAATAAGATGGGTTGTACGGGGAGGGGCAGAAGTATCCAGACAAAACTTGGATGAAGTATATCTCCTGAAGCAAGAGGAATATTTTTATTTCCCGCGTTTTTGTGGTTTGACCAAAAACCGGTTTTGAATGTTTGTTAATTTTTTTTTGTTTAAATCCGGAAATATGAAGCCCCAGGAACAAAAGCGTAAAGTGATTGCTGAATTGCTCTTGGCCGGCAATGACGCCAGAGCTATCATCAAGTCAACCAAGTACCCCAGGGCCACCGTCTACGAGGTCGTGAAGAGGCTGCAGTCTGGCCGGGGGACAGGCCACGCCCCCTGCGGCCCACACAGGGCAAAAAAGCGGACCCCCCAGGTTCTTGGCGGGCCTGAGGAGGTCCATCGAGGCCAACCCAGCTGTGTCCATATCGGCCCACGCAGCCAGGCGGTCCGTGAGCAAGAGGACTGTGGCCAGGGCCGTCAAGGAGGACCTGAACTTGACCTCCTACGTCAGAGGCAGACGCCACCTTCTTACCGAGAAGATGAAAGCCACCAGGCTTGAGAGAGGCAAGAAGTTGCGCAGAATCTGCAAGGTCAATCCAAGGACGGTCAGACTTTTCTCAGATGAGTCAATCTTCACGGTGGATGGCGCGTACAACCCCCAGAACAACCCATGGCTTGCCGAGAACAGAACCGTTGTGCCTCCCATCGTGAAGACAAAGAATCCTGCCAAGATTATGGTCTTTGGCCTCATCAGCAGCGACGGGAAGGTGATGCCAGCCCATGTCTTCCCTCCCAAATTCAGGCTCAACGCCGCCGGGTACGTGGAGCTTCTAAGGAAGGTCGTGATGCCCTGGCTGGCAACCACCTACCCACCAGGAACCAAATTCATGTGGATCCAGGACTCTGCTCCGTGTCATGTGTCCAATGTTTCCATGAACTTTTTGAACAGCAAATTTGACGTAGTGGTCAAGAAAGACGAGTGGCCTTCAAACAGCCCTGACCTCAACCTATGCGACTTCTAGTTGTGGTCCGAGCTGAGGAGGAAGGTCAACAAGATGCCACACAACAGCCTGGCGTCTCTGAAGTCGTCGGTGAAGTGGAACATGGCCTCCTTCTCCACGGCTGAGGTCGCCAAAGCCTGCTCGGCCTTTGTCGGCCGCTTGGACGCCGTCATTAAGGCCAACGGTGACCATATTGAATAAAAATGTTCTTAATTGTTGTCCAAACTTTTTTTGTTAAATACACAATTGGCTAAAAATAGCTCTTGATGCTGTAAATTATGTTCAAAGTTTTGTCCAGATACTTCTGCCCCACTCTGTATTGTGCGTGTGACACATGCGTCAGTGGTTCCACAAATGTGCCCATTTCCATAGCTCTTTTCCAAGAGTTTCGTGTTTGTTGTGGCTGATTCTAAGTGCTAAATTGCTAGATATGAATGATCTACAATGCCAAACCTGTGGTCCCAGACTTATCAGCCACGCTGCAGTACTGCATGTTGGATATTTCCACTGATGCATTTGTAGGGTAATAACATGAGTAGTAGAGAAATAATAGTTTCGACTTTACCTCCTTAGGCTTGCAGAACGTGGTCACTAAAAAATTAGGTTTTATCTACTTGAAATCAATGTGTCGTCCAGAAAATTCAGGGGTTCTTGATTTATCCCTTGATGGATTGTATGTAGGCTTAATCAACGGTGGGAATATCTCTCGTATTGAGCTCTCTAAACAGTTCCAAATGAGAACAAGTGTCTGTCCACTTGAAAGACGTTCCAGCTCTATGAATATAACTCTTTATTCTTCTCAACATGAAGAGTACAACAACATAAAATATCACTTTTGACCAAAAAGCTAGGTTTAACATTTGTTATGGCCATGAGAACCACTTAAAGCATGAAATTTAGTTTGAAATCGACTTCCAAAGTATTGCAAATTTGAATCCGAATGCCCATTTGTTATCTGCTTTCTATGGAACACTGTTCCCACTCGAATCATCTCCCAAAAACAAACTGTTCAGATTGCAATCATCTGACGTCCAGAACTCTTCAAACTGATCTTTTGTGTAAAACTGTTGGTAACCTGACTCTTTGAAGTAATTGATGTGATCACAGAGTCGACACATGGTAGAGATGGGAAACTTGAACTCTCCAGTGTCCACATAACGAAAGAATTGGTTGTAACTATGGTCGTTCAAATCCAGTTCGTGCAAGTAATTGGCCAATTCTTGAGGGCCCTTGAAATCATCGATATGAATAAAAGAATCCACAGGGCCTAGAACTTCGTAAGCCTCCTTTTGAGCACCCATCACTGAAATTGAATGAAAAGAAACTGTTAGTGCACCAGATCCTTTAAATGCAATCTTTTGCTCAAAGCTTGCAAAATCATTGAAACTAAGAATTATAAAGGTCACAATACATAACCTAACCTAACCTAACACAAAACATACATAGATTTTGCCATCTGACACCCAAATCAATGCAAAAAAAAATAATTTCCTCATGAAATCGTTAGCTTTGCTTTCAGTATTGAGTGATGAAACAGAGTTTTCTTTTTACTTTTTTTCACTTTTTTCTCTTTTTTATCATCTTCAGTGTTCACCTTGGTGTTGGAGAGGTTCCAACCAATAAACAAATAAGTTGTAACAAGCGTTCATGACTCGAAAAAATCTTTGCAAACAATTTCAAGCCGTCTGTGACAATCTAAACAAAAAGTTTAGGGAAGACATCTGTGAATAAATTTACTGTTGATAATATTGCAAGGTCATACTTGATCATGTCTTCTATGTTTAGTAATCGAAAATTTTGCAAATGGGAAAACTGAAGTTTCAGAGGTGTTTTGGACCAAAAAAAATTTCGGTGTTTTTGTGAAACTCCATTTTTTGCAGTGCATGTCTGTTTTAGGTTTCGGTATGCATAACCGAAACCGTAACCGAAATTTCGGCCGAAAGCTCTGTGGGTCCATCACTTTTAAAATCCAATGTTGAGCAAGGAGTAGATAACGAGTACATGACTTCGATGCCAAAGGGACATTCAAATGTCCACACTTTTTCCAATCAAGCTCGGAAGATCTTGCGATCTTTTCATTCAGATCATTGTTTTTGTCTTTTTGAACAAATATACTGGCGATGATGGAGCCCACAAAATCTCGCTTATTTACAAAGTAATAACAACAGTATTTCATAATAAATTGGCATATTAAGACAAAAAGAGGTTAATTGAGAAACTGGGGGTATTCTTGCTTGTAATCTACGATAACAAACTGATTATGGCCAAATTCTATAACAACTCTTATCTAACCTTGAACGGATTCCTTTTGTTTTTATTCTACTCCCTTAAAGAGATTAATAGCAAGGAAAGGTGATAGTTTTCACTAGTTCTACTCAAGAACTACAAAAGGTTCTGCTGTCCAAAAATTTATAATCCCGCTGATTTTTGTTCAATTGTAACGCAACCTCCATGATTTACTATTTAGTTTAGAGGGATCTACTTTAGCTTATGTAAAATCGGGCGAGTAATCTCAATTTCCTGGAATTGTTTGCTTACCTATGGGAATGATGGATTGCTTTTGAGCAACGTCAAAGTAAGTTGTCGTAACATAATCACGACAACTAATCTCTTCAAAGGCCAAGACGAATTTATAATCACTCATGACCCCACGACGACCTTCGTTATGATGCGTACTGTAATCCACCTGATGGACCTTTCCACTTTGATCATAACAATGACCAATGATATCCAATGCAATCTTCTGACTCAAATCCTTGGCGTACTTCATCCGATTATTAATCGAATGACACGGACCATCTATCAGCCATAAAACCTTCCGAGTCTTGCCTTGAGCGAAATTTTTCCTCGCCATTCGAGGACTTGGATTCCCTTCGGACAACCAAAAATTGTACGGAGTAAAAATATCCGAATTTGGCTTGTACGTCATCGTGAAGTTGAACCCATAATTCCTGAAGGTCATAAAATTCAATGGGAACTCAAAAGGGTTCCTCATTGAGAAAAGGACCCAAGCTAGATCTTTGGAACGCATATCAGCTGCTCTGGTCCACCAAGAAGGATCCTTTTGTAAACTGGCAGCTTGAACGGTGAAGACAACCGCATCTCCCTTATGAGGAACAGACAATGGAACCGATTGATTCGTGATGTAATGGGTCTGAACCCGGCAGTTCCGAAAATGTGGACACTCCTCGAATCCAATGTGGAACTCATGTTCGTGCCAATCAAAGGATTTCTCCTTGACGATGTGGATCACACGATCTTCAGTGGATGATGGAACAAATCGTTCACTTCGGGACAAGATCTCAGGTGGTTCCAGGACCCGATTTTCTGCCGATGATTCGGATGTGAAGAAATAGGCTATTGACAGTACATTGGTCAAAAGCACCAATGAAATGGCGATCTTGATCGTATCAGTGGTGAACCATGTGCCCGGCTTCATGATGAATAACTGGCCAAGCAAACTTTCTTCGAAACGTTCTGCTCTGATCAAAACACGGCATGCTTGAAGTCCACTTTCTTGCCGAGAAACGAACAATGGTACATGTATGAACGACATACTGCGAGAGCAGAGAGCAAACCATTTTCGGGAGTTGGTCCGCTGGTCGATTCCGTAGCAAGTCGTTCGTTCACCCCCGTGAATGCTGAGTACATGGACGTTTCACCTGTAACAACACCTTGTGTTGCTTCTTACTTGTAGGGAGTTAGATGATGGGTGGAAATGATTGTATATTCGGATTTGATCCGTTTCTCTCAGGTTATTTTGAACAATGTGGGGTGTAGACAGATGGGTGGATATTTAGATTTAAGTGGAGTCATAGACGTCTCGAATGTTATAGAATGCACACTCCACACGGCGCAGAATTGAGCTGGAGCAATCATTTTTAAAGTTCAGAGACATTTGAGATCAGTGCACATGTAATTGAGTTCCGATAATTAGGTCATTGGCCTGAAAAAATGATATAATGATAATAATTATAATCATCTTTAGTGCGAGATTTTTAGTTCTCGTTGGATGCATTTTTGGTTAATGTGATAAAGTACAATTTGACGCTCAAATAACTTATGGAGGGGCCCATTTTAGGTTTGATCGACATGGATATGATATTAAAACAAGGTTTAAAGCAACTTTCTGGCTATTTCTTTTCACCCATTCCTAAAGTTGTCACATGGTTGAATGTACCTGAAATATTGACGAAAGTTCTAATTTGAGTTAACAAAAGTCCGATTGCGTCCTCCAAGAATTGTGTTCGAAAATAGCCATTGCAAATTGAACGGCTAAATAGATTTCACCAATATCTTAAGCCATTATCAACCTAAGTGTGAAACTATTTATAAATTTCTGTTTAAGCATGTTACAACATTAAATCAATTTTTGACCCGTGATCTAATTATCAGAACTCAATTACGTATGCTGCATTGGTCTCTTCACCTCAAAACTGGTCTCAAAAATCTTTGGAACCTAAAACTGATTTCTCCAACTCAATTAAGCACCGTACCTAACTATTCCTTAAGACGGTTTCCCAGAGAAAATGTTAAAGAACCCCGATTTCTCTTTTCCATTTGTACTACATCTAAAAGGTCAATAGAGAAAGCATGAATCAACTCAAAACGTATGTTCTAAATCGTTCTCTAGATGCCAAGCAATTCAAATCCCCGGTAAAGATGCAAACTATTTATTTAAGAATAAAAAAACTTGACATTTGTACGTTCAAAACTTTTTGCAAGAATGGCTTTTTGATCCAAATGGCTGATAGTCTGAAAATTACTGTACAACTATTCTTTGGCTAGTTTTAAGTGGAGCACCCTGCACAACAATAAAATCTTCAAAAAGATTGAAAAGGCGAATTGACCTCATCTTGGCCTACTGTACATTGAGAATTTGGAGCATTTTTTTTTGTAAAATGCTAACCAATTCTTCCAAATTTCGTTTGCAAAATGTATCGAAAAAAATGTATCTAATGGGTGGGAAGTTGTGAAAAAGGCATTATTTTTTCACATAAAAGGGCAATTTCATGAGACAAAAATATTTTACAATTTTTGGTAGAAACCCACATATTTTGCCCATTTTGAGGATGTCTTTCCCCAATTGATCGATAATTCGACGAAGAGAATCAATCTAGACATTTGGGAAAAACTTGACGCTTTTTATTTCTTAATAGAGTACGTAGAGTATTTTTTTTTTTTCAAATATCCAACGGAGCATTTCCGTTGATAAAAATTGGAAAAAGTGTCGTCCTTAATGTCGTTCCATCACTCAAGTGTGGAGGGTACAGGGTGTGATACAGGGCTTAATGCACTTTTATGTTTCAAAATATGACCATGAGAACAGGGATTGATCTATTGTGGTCTTCTCCTCACTAGTATGAGGAACTGAATTCTATTTCGACGTTAAAAGTTATCTATAAATCACCGAACATTTTTTCCTCATAACCATGAACATAAAATTCAGACTTTTCTTTTAATCGTGAATTTTGCTTTGTTTAGAGAATTAGCTTTCCATCATAAACGGAATGTGACAATAAAAAGGGGGCACTATTTAGAATTGGAGGATAATATTATCAACCCTTACATGAATAATTTTTATGGAATAAATATGTTGGGCTATATCCGGTTTACGACCAAAACTTGATGTAAGTTAGTAAAAAATGACGAAGAGTACAAGATAACATTACACTATTGAAAGAAATCACATATTTTCAATTTTTATCATATAAAACGCTATTTTGACTCCTTAAAAAAAGTACTGTTTTGGCCACTCAAGAACACACATTTTCCTGCTCTTTCCTTATATCTTTTGACAAAAAACATCATTGTCCCCCATGTTGGGACATTACCCCAATAGTCTTTTTTTAAAGCTTGTTTTGAGCCACAGCTCGATTATTTTCTTTGTCCAAAAATATCCGTACAACCCTGCAATCAGTTCCATTCACGAGTCCCTAAACAACACAATCGATCATCATTTAAATTCATGTTCAATCTGAGGTGTTGTGTTGACGCTCTTGAAAGTTATTAGCTGACAACAAATCAGCATGAATCACTCAGAGTGGTGCGATGTAATCGAATACTTGCACTAGAATATGTTTAATGATAAGGTCCGGTTGAGGCGGATGCTTCACACGAATGAAATTTGCTTGTGCAATACAACTGCTCTAGCTGAAGGAAGGACTTTTCTAGGCCTTTGAAGATTCTCAGCATCCAACGTCGGAATGTGCAAACGTACTTACGAAGCAGATTTACGGACGTGCAAATCAACTCATTCACATGTTACAAAAGCAACGCCGACCTCATTATTGGAATCTTTATAGAGCTATATCACTTTGATTTATTGGCACTTCCATTATGAAAAAATGGGGACTAACTTTGGCTTCATAAATAAAAAGTAGAGTGTTCAAAGACTGAGGCAACATTGAACTTTGGTTCAAGATTATAGATGTATGGTACTTACCAACAAACTACCCATCTTGAACACATTAGTTGCAAGTATTTTTTTCTTCAAAATCAGCAATGGACTGACTCGTAAAAAACCGTTATATAATAAGTATAAAATCTCCTTAAGAGTTACGAAACTCCATCTGAGCCTTATTTGGATACGTTTCATGTTGTTGGTTAGTTGATTGCATACCCTTCAAAATGGAATGCAAAAGTATATTTTAATAATGAGCCTTTTTGGATTTTACTTTGCCTAGTGTGTCAAATGAAGTTCGCATTCCAAGCTTAATCACAGTTATCAACTTATCATAAGAGAGATAATAGGCAGTACGCCTTGCAAACTAATATCTCTCTCCTATTGTGCCTTGCAGTTTAGTTAGGAAAGTGTGGTGGCTTAGCTGCAAATTATTAAATCCATCACCGATCCTCACTTTTCAACCACAACCAGGAACTTTTCACTTCACAATCATTGGCGCCAATCATGGCGAACTACAAGGACGAATCCGATACTGAGAGTGAAAACTCATTTGTGGAACAAATTGTTGATCCCGGCGAGAACAAGGGTATTGTGGCCATGGATAAATGGGATGCCTTCACAGTGAGCATTGACCTTCAAACCCTCTCTTTTTGGTCAGAACCTACATTTAGAGTCTTTTTCTCTAGGCTACACCTCCAGCGATTGATACGGGTTCAGAGGCTGCGATGGTTTGGGTGCGGAGGTTTGAGAAACTCATGTTGATCTGCGCTTACATTCTCACGTTTGCAATAGTTCTAACGGGTGTGGTTGTGGGGAAGGGAGTCTCCATGTTCATGATTGCACAGGTACGGAAACTTGATCCACATTGGAATGTTGACGTTATCTCTGAAGGCCTGATTGATTTAAGAGCGAGTTGCTTGATATTTAGGTGTCACCTGTGGACTTGCGGGTCCTTCCTTATTGCAATGAGGGCGGGCAAATCATTGATAAGACCAAGGAATATGAAATCCAAAAGGACCGAGCCCTTTATGCGGATTCCATTGAAACTGAACAAGTCGCTTGGATTTGGTGCATATTCTTTGCCTATGCCGTTCCTGAAGTCTTCGCCTTCCTCAGATGCTTTCGGGTGTTGCTTTTCAAGAAATGGGACCGCCCATTTTTCCTCGATTTTCTTTTTGTTGCGTTTATGGAAGTGCTCCATGTGATTGGACTCAGCATTCTAGTGTTTCTAGCCCTTCCTCAATTGGATAGTACCCACGCCTTGGCCTTGACCAATTGCTTGGCAGTGATTCCAGGAGTTATGCTACTTCTTTCCCGTGAACCTAGTCGTCCAAAAATCGTTGAGAACATTGAGGGACAAGAGGAGCCCTCCAAGAAACTCAATCAAAGTGGGCAAATGCCTTGGATCAAAATGGGCTTTGATGTCTTGGCCATTTTGGCCCAGCTCAGTGGGGCCTTGACCTGGCCCATCCTTCAATGGACCAAAAATTCTGATACCGCTGAAATGAAGTATGCTTGGGCTGTACCTTTGGGAATCATTCTAGCTTCAGCAGGATGGTGGGAGTGCTTTGTGACTGAAAACTCAAAAATTCCCTTCATCCAGAACTTGTACGATATCCGAATGCGTATGATTGATGGAACCAGATATTTTACCTACATCTGGATCTCCGTCATCAAAGTGATCATCTTTTTCATCGCCATGTGGCTGATCGTGATTTTCAATGGTGTTCTAATCGAACCCTTGAATATTTTCAACAAGTTCACTGAGTCATTCAATCAACATGGATTCAACGTCACCGAAGTCGAGGATCAAATCTTGGGAGGCTCAAAAGTTACGGAAGATGCATTTGAAACAAGATACGAGGCAACTCTCATGACTGACAGACTGGTTCCTCTGCACTTGCTCTTGATACAAGTTGGTTGCACTTATGGAGCATACATCTTCTCCAAGTTTGCTTGCAAAGTTCAGATCCAAGAATTCAGCTTTGCCATACCGGTTTCCATGGCTGTTCCGGCTTGCATGACTCTGGTTTTAGTTGGTTGCGGATTCCGTGCTGCCGATGAGTGCGCTTTCCATGGTGTTGTGCCCGATTACCTCTTCTTTGAGTGTCCAGCCATCGGAGACTACTTATCTTACCTTTGGAACGAACACATGTGGCTATGGGCCTTTTGGTTCGTGTCCCAACTTTGGATCACTCTACACATTTGGAACCCCAGGTCAACTCGTTTGGCTTCCACAGAAGAAATATTTGGCTCCCCAATGTACTGTTCGTTGTTTATCGACCAGTCACTTACTCTGAACAGAAGGCACGATGGCAACAATGAGTTCACTTACGAGGACATGCTGGCGGACGAGCAAGAGGAGGCCATATTCATGGACGATTATGAGCACTTTTCAGGATTCATGAACGAAGCAAACAAGAAGAGTGACGTCAAAAGCAAAGACAAGGTGACGAAGATCTACGGATGTGCTACAATGTGGCACGAAACCAAGGACGAGATGATTGAGATGTTGAAGTCAGTCTTCCGAATTGATAAAGATTATGCCCAACGTAAGGTCAATCAGGAATTGCATCAAACCGTGGACAAAGACTTCTACGAATGGGAAACACACATCTTCTTCGACGATGCCTTTGAAGTTGACGTGGAATATGAGAATGGACATCGAAATGTAGTGAATTCCTTCGTCAAGTTACTGGTTCGAGTCATGGATGAAGCCGGCTCATATGTGCATGGCAAATCCATCAAGGTCCGTTGGAACCCAAATACCTAAACGATCCTCCCATGATTCTCAATTTCGTGTTTCAGGTCAAGCCTCCCAAAAAGTATCCCACTCCTCATGGTGGTCGATTGGTGTGGGTCTTGCCGGGCAAAACCAAAATCGTCTGTCATCTCAAGGACAAGGATCTGATCCGACACAAGAAACGGTGGTCTCAATGCATGTACATGTACTACTTGCTCGGATTCAAGCTCATGGAATTGCCCATCTCCACTATCAGAAAAGAAGTGATTTCACAAAACACCTATATCTTGGCTTTGGATGGTGATATTGATTTTCAGCCTAATGCCATCACCCGTTTGGTGGATTTGATGAAGAAGAACAAGAAATTGGGAGCGGCATGCGGAAGAATTCATCCCACAGGTAAGACTATCATTTTGCACCTAAGGTATACCATGTCCGCCTTGTGCATCCAGGGACAGTCAAAAAAGGCCAAAAAGAAAGGTCTTTTACTTTCCAAAAGTTGTAGGAAATAAAAAAAGGGCAAATTATGGTCAAAAGCAGACCAAACTTTAAAAAATTGCAAAAGATGAGTTTTTCCGTTTTCTTTTGTGAAGAAAATGACAAATTGTTGATGGTGTCGTATAACTGCGCCTTAAAAATTTATAGATTTTAGACCATTTGCTAATAAGAAGTATTAATGGTACGATGTATAAAACCATATAATAATACAAGATTGCGACACATTAGAATGACATACCAAAACAACGATATATCTTGACACATGTTTAAGTTAATAACAGGCACATGTTCATCGAAAAAAATAGTGTTACTTGGGGAATGTATCTTTAAAATTGTGTGACTCTTTAATTAATTATATTATGGATCAAAATGTATCAATTCTATTGATGGTTGACGGAGTCACCCGAGGTACATACCCTTTATTTTCAAAAAAAAACATCATTACTATGACCTCACATTTGGAGGTCAACTATTCCTGGAATACTACTTGAAGAAAACAAAATTTTGAGTAAATACCTGTATATTTGACGGTATTTAAATCCCATATCAACTTTATCATCACGTTTTGTCACATTTTACACACATTTTTGGGCCCCCTTATTCACAATAACCAATTCCGCAAAAAAATATTTTTTTTTGCATTTCTTGTCTGCCCCTAAGTACTACTTACCAAACAGTCTTCCTAGTATCTTGATTGGTTCCAGGATCGGGTTTCATGCAATGGTACCAACGGTTTGAGTATGCCATTGGTCATTGGCTCCAGAAATCGACAGAACACGTTCTTGGTTGCGTATTGTGCTCTCCAGGATGCTTTTCATTGTTCAGAGCTGAAGCTCTCATGGATGACAATGTGATGAAGATGTACACGACCAAATCGGAAAAGGCCAGGGACTTTGTGCAATTTGATCAAGGAGAAGATCGATGGCTGTGCACTCTTTTGCTACAAAAAGGATGGCGAGTGGAATATTCAGCTGCTAGTGATGCCTTCACTGGTAAGTTTGGCCCAGAGGGCTAACAGAGAAATGTCACTCCAGTACAGCCAGTGGAGATTTGTTTTGAACACACTTCATTGATCTGGCAGCTAGGGTGTTAAGTGACTTGATTCATCATACATTGCTCTTGTTTGACCAAAGCAGAAGAATGAGCAATTTTGTCACCAACTTCCTCAAAACGCAAGTTTGGGTTGTGAATCACATAACTTAGTGTGTTCAACGTCACGAATATTTTCAGAGTGTCATTTTTCTATTAGCCCTCTAGTATGACCAATACCAATAATGGATCTTTCATTCCTTTCATTCTTTTTATTACAGCTTGTCCCGAAGGTTTTGATGAGTTTTATAATCAAAGACGCAGATGGATGCCCTCGACCATTGCCAACATTTTCGACGTGCTAGCCGATTACAAAAGTGTGACCAAGGTCAACGATGACATTTCCATCTTCTACATTGCCTATCAGGTATGAATATTATGATTTGTACAATCATATTTTCAACACTAACTTGTCCATGCATGGTTAGATGATGATGATGGTTGGAACTGTTTTGGGACCCGGAACCATCTTCCTTATGATTGTTGGAGCATTCACAGCCGCCTTCAGTATCTCGAACTGGACTTCTTTCCTGGTGAACCTGATTCCTCTATTGGCCTTCATGTTTGTTTGCTTTGTCCTCGATTCCAAGATCCAACTTTTTATGGCCCAAATTATGAGCGCAGTGTATGCTCTGGTCATGATGGCTGTTTTGGTGGGAATTATGTTGCAGGTAAGCCAACTAGGTCGAGATTTGTTCTATCAAGGAGAATGTACTTCTTGAAAGTGGACTAAAATTTAATTTTTTTTCAAACTTCTATAATGATCGCTTTTGATTACCACTAAATCACTTTCAGATCCGAGAAGACGGTTTTCTGGCTCCGACCACGCTTTCTATAGTTTTGGTGGGTGGCTCTTTCATTCTGGCAGCCATCGTTCACCCACAAGAGTTTTGGTGCTTACCCTATGGACTGATCTATTACATCACCATTCCATCCATGTACTTGTTATTGGTCATCTATTCTATTTTCAACATGAATGTGGTCTCCTGGGGCACCCGAGAAATGCCTAAGAAGAAAAGTAAGGCAGAATTGGAGGAGGAAAAGAAGAAAGAGGAAGAAATGAAGAAAGAAACCGCCAAGAAAAAGAAAGATGGAAGTTTGCTCGGATTCTTGATGAACCAGACCGACAAATCGGAGAAAGGCAGCGTTGAGTTTTCGTTTGCCAATCTGTTCAAATGCATGTGTTTCACTCATGAAGAAGCTGATGATCCCAAGAAGCAATTGGTCAAGATTGCAGCCTCTTTGGAAGAGGTCAATGCCAGATTGGGCAAAATTGAACATGGAGGCCCAGGCCAAGGAGGTCTTCATCCATCTGGTTTCAGAAGACGATCCAGCACAGGTCGACGAATGACCCGAGGATCCTTTGGAACTCCGATGCAAATGCCTGTCACTGAAAACCAAAGCGTGGGATCGATTCCTGAGAGCGAACAAGTTATGGAACGGCTTGATGACTACTCTGATTCCGATTCCGACTCAGGGACAGATGAAGATCAAATGTCCGAGGATGAAACCAACAAGCATTGGCTTTTGGACCGAGAACTGGGACCTGGCAAGCAAGACGCGTTGACTGGAGCTGAAATCAATTTTTGGAAGAAACTGATCGAACGATATCTGGAGCCATTGAGGAAGAACGAGGCGAAAGAGGCCAAGCAAGCTAAAGAGCTTTTGGACTTGAGAAACCAAATGGTGTTTAGCTTCTTCATGTTGAACGCCGTGTTCGTGGTTGTCGTGTTCCTTCTCCAACAACAGAAAGATCTCCTCTTCATTCGTTGGCCATTAGGAGCCAAGGCTAATGTCACCTACATTGGACCAAAGGTAAAAATATATGTTTTTAATCATTCTTGTAAGTTACATATGTAAGCTCTCTGAATATTTTAGACCAACCCCGTGGTTGAAGTTGATTATGAGTACTTGGAACTGGAGCCAATTGGTGTCGTGTTTGTGGTATTTTTCGCTTTGGTGCTTATTTTGCAAGTGATTGGAATGATGTTCCACAGATGGGGAACGATGAGTCAAATTATTTCCACTACCAAACTGCAGAGCCGGGTAAATTTTTAATTTCTTTGCTAGAAAAATTGGCTGATCCGTTGTGATTAGAGTGAGGGGAAATATTTCTTTCTGCCGTGGAGCAGAATTCCCAGACGTTTTACATGGTTGACGCTCGGGATCGTCCACTGACATTACTCCTCGATTGTCTAGAATTTCTGCTCCAAAGCGAAAAAAATTTTTTCCCCGCACTCTAGTTGTGAGTTTTGATCATAGACAAACCATATATTACTGAATGACGTCATAATTGCATGTTTCCGGTGTGCTGGTATCTAGGGTAAAACAAACAAAGCAACAGGAAGTCATCATGAAAGCCATCAGTAAGGCTCGAGAAAAAGTAATTTTTTTATTCAGAAATTCCAGAAATTCCAGACGTTTCAACGTTTCAAGGAGTAAGGTCAGCTGATACTACATTGTGAAACGTCTGAGATTTCTACTGCACAACCAAAACGAATATTTTTCCGGGCCCTAGCCATCAGCGTTGCCAGGTGGTAGTTTTTGTTGATATTTCTTTGGTCAAAAAGCTTGCCACAGAGCTTTTACTTCTGGAAAGGCAAGAGACAAACTCCGAGTCAAAAATGGCAGCAGCCCCAATGAACAGCAAGCACCTCAGTATTTTATAACACAAATTCCCTGGTCTTTTTGCTACCCCTTATGATGCCTGAGTCAAATGGATGGATTGAATTTGTATCGGCTAATGGAGCGACAGTATCATAACAAGGACAATTGTTGTACAGGTAGCTTGCAAACGTTAAGGGTTCATGTTTTTTGCCTTCGAAAAACTAGTTTCATCAATCTCGTCTTGACTATGATAGAGACGATTCCTAACGAGCATTTACGCAATAAATGCGTTCAAACGCATTTATTGGCGGTCAGCCTATAGAGTCCTTTAAGCGCAACCAATGAAATGGAAAACACGTGCAACCTTTGAGCTTTAATACGCAAAATTTTTGTTCTTACGTGTCCAATATACATTGAGAAGTTCGAAAATATGTGAAACGTTTGTGTCAGGGTGCAATATTTGGAGCTGTATTACTAAGGTGACCTCCCAGTCTTATGAACTGTGACCTCCCAGTCAGCTGCTCGTTAAAGGACCCAATTGACTGCAGCTGACTGGCAACCTGCTTTGCATTCAATGGGAGCCATTGAACTTCAGCACTCTTCTGTGTCTGTGAATTTCATCTTTGGGAGTCCGGCTGAACAAGCGGAAACATTTAAGTTTACTCACCCAAACCTTGCAAACATGATTTCATAGCAAACCCAAATGGACTTTCTTATTGCAGTCGGTCACAATCAACGACGAAGTCGATAATAAGGGCCTGAAATTGGTGAAATACGTATCGGAAAGACCAGAAAAAGAGGAGAAAAAGACCAACAAGTTCAAAGGCAATGCCAATATGGGACGACGAGGAACAGTCCACAATCTCCTTATGAAGCAGCAAGAAAAGGCTCAAACGGGACATTTGGACTTGCAAGCAGATATTAAGCGGAGATTATCGGCAGTGGGTGAGTTGGCAAGTCTTCCACTCTCTCTACCCATGACAATATTATTTTAATGCGGATGTTTACCTTGACAGAGTTTAACGATCCTGTCATGAGGAGATTGTCAGTCAGCAAAGAAGCCGCCAGTGTTTTTGAAAGAAGGAAGAGTTTTGCTACAGAACAAGCTCTCATAAGAAGACAAAGCATGGTAGAAAGGCGAAATTCCAAGCTCAGGATGAGTATGGATCCGGTAAGTGCAAGCCTGCAGTCTAAAACTTTGGAAAATGCGATCACATTTAAGAAATATCCTTTTCTAGGGTATTGTCAATGGCGGCATGGTTAATGACGACGATTATTCCGACGGTACTTACGGTAGTAATCCGTCCGTCCATTTTGAAACCATTCCTTATGAAGATGATGAGGACAAGGGCACCATTTTGTAAACGATGTGTATTAGTCAGTTTATGTGTCTTATTTTATCACTTAAAGTTAACGATGATTGATTAAAGTTATGTAAGAAAAATATTTTGGAGTTTTATTAGAAAACGGCATCGGCAGGTAGTAAGAGAAAACATTGGCGACATTTGTATATATAAGGCTATATCTTTATCGACGTCAGTGAACACACCTCATGTGAGTAAAGAACAAACCCTAACAATTCATGCACCTTTAAGAAGGGTCGATGTGGGGAGGAGGCACTCCGTGGTAAGATTGGC
Organism: Tigriopus japonicus; assembly: GCA_010645155.1. Classification (NCBI taxonomy): domain Eukaryota; kingdom Metazoa; phylum Arthropoda; class Copepoda; order Harpacticoida; family Harpacticidae; genus Tigriopus; species Tigriopus japonicus. The sequence continues at coordinate 270,465 of CM021321.1, read as the reverse complement.
TATGAGGACTCGTCACACTTCAAGTGGGTGGAGATGAGGCACTTCTTAGATCATGTCAATTTTGAGGAGCACATAGTATTGTCCTTGAATAACTCGTCTGCTAGAACCCGGGGAGATTCTCAAGTATCCATCAATTCATGCATTCGGCCATTTGCACTCTGGCAAGACTTGATTTTCTCAAAGTGTTGCGATTCCAAAAGAGAGATAAAGAGGAGGGATTGGGGAGAAAGCCGTCATGGGAACCCTGAGTCAAATTTCGCGCGCCCAAACAAGTTTGTCAGGTTCGCAGTGGAGTCAGCTGTTGAGAGACTTCCGGTTTCAAGTTTCTTTTGGTGGTCATCGGATGGGACATGGAGATTTAACGGGTAGAGATCCCAAGAGGGGCGTGTCTGAGATTGCTTGTGGGGGATGGATGGATTGAGGGGGATATATATTATTGCACTAGAACTGAAGGTGAGCAAAGATTGGTTTCATGAGGGCATTGTAGAAAATTAGTATATTGATTGCAAAAACAAAGAGTTGCTAAGAAATTGCGTCATTCCACGGACGCTGCTGTTTAAAGAGAAATATATGCACATTATAGACTTTGAAAATTCATTTTTCGTTTTTAGATGAGCTCCTTCGACCAATTAGATGGTTGGGAGAAGTTGGAGATTCAGTTGAAGTTTTCATAAGTTGGAAAAGGTCAAATGAATCTTGGGTTTGAGGGGGATTTGGAGAGTGTGATCAGGGCAGACCAACATCATTAACATAAAAAGGCATCTCGTTTAATTTTTGGTGGGTAGAGAGGTTTGATAAGTGGTAAAAGAAGATTCCTTGCTTGCGGGGTGGTTTAAAACAAAATTTGGAATGAGTAAATTATGGAGTATTTCAGTTAGAGCCGGAGAATGTACTCAAGATGATTGATGTTGAAATTAAAAATTGACGTGGGGAAAAGAGAAAAAATGGAGAGCAACACTTGTGTCATTATTGATGTATGGGCTTAAAGACTAGATTAAGGCTAGAACAAGGCTTATTGTACGACGGCCTTGGCTGGATCTTGAAAATGAGTGACTGTGTTGGTATTCTTTGAGCTGTGGCTTTCATAGTTTAGGCCTCTTCTTCTTCCTCTTCCTCATCATCGACTTCTTTTTCCTTATAAAAGATCTCCTCAGACTCACGGTCGCAGATCAAAAGCACCAATGACATAAACATGAGGATGAATGAAGCCCATGAAGCACCATAACCGAAACCAAAGGTCCAAACGCGACGTTTGCCTGAAACAAACAAAGCACACTATTAAATCATGAACCATGGATGTCTGGAACACATCTGGTTAGGTTCACTGCAAACAAGTTAGGTAGTACGGAGGAAACAAATCCGGACAACTGGACCACTTTCACTTCACACTTCAACGAACCGGTAAAATCGAGGTGGTCGGGAATGCCGTTGTTGTTATCATCGTCATCCACATCGTCATAGATGCCGTCGTTGTCGTCATCCAAGTCTACAGAATCGGGGACGCCATCGCCATCAGTGTCGAGCTCTTCATCGTCATCGAGGATGCCGTCATTGTCGTCATCGTCGTCCTCAGCGTCCAAGATACCGTCGCCATCAGTATCACCATCCTCAGCAGCATCAGGGATGCCATCGCCATCATCATCCTTGTCTTTTGAGTCAGGGATGCCATCGCCATCATCATCGTTGTCTTTGTCGTCAGGGATGCCGTCACCATCAGAGTCGTTATCAATGTTATCAGGGATGCCATCATTGTCATCATCATTGTCTTGGGCGTCAGGGATGCCATCATTATCGTCATCATCGTCTTCAGCGTCAGGAATGCCATCGTTGTCGTCATCATTGTCGATTTTATCATCCACACCATCGCCATCTTGATCATCGATGTCTTTGAGCAGATGCTGGCCCCAGTTGTCGTCTTCGTCGAGAATGCCGTCATTGTCGTCGTCTTTGTCGATTGTGTCGGGAATGCCATCGTTATCATCGTCTTTGTCGAGAATATCGGGAATGCCATCGTTGTCGTCATCATCATCGGCATAGTCCATGATACCATCCCCATCAAAGTCGATGGATCCAGAGTAGGCCAGGACGGTTCCACCGTCATTGATTTCGTATTTCTTGGCTAAAATCAGATGTACGTGTGGATCTCGAAGGCTCAAGGATCAATCACACATAATACGTGGTCAAAAGTGATTGACAAAATGTGCGCTTTTTTGTGAATCAATTTCGCTTAAGGCCAAAAGGAAGTGACCACCTTCATCTCGGGGTTAAATTCGCGAGAGGCATGGCACAAACTTTTTACTTCTCACTTATTCAAGATCTCGCCATCTTATTTTTGATTTTTTGCCAAATTTCCTTTCTCACGTTCATTTTGAAATTTAACCAAGGAATATTGATAGGACCTTAAGGTTTCGCAACTTGGTTTTTATTCACAAGATCTAATTCTTCCTCTCAAAGTGGCCTCAAAGAATGATTTAACCTTATATCTTACCTCCTTTGAGTTCCTTAGAAAAGGACACTGGGTAGTAAATCAAGGCCACAAGCAAACAAACGCCTGGGAAAAATAAGATAATCCTTTCTAGATGTTCTTAATGAGTCTTCAAGAGAGGTACTTACAAGCGATGACAAGCGAGTAGATGGCGACTCGATAATATTTGTATTTCTTGTTGGGATCCGTACTTCTCAAACCAAGTCCAGTCAAGAGAGTACCAAAGAAGTCTGTGAAGCAAACCACAACGACAAGGCCAGCGGTCACCCTGATGTAAGCTGTTAAAACAAATGCAAACATGAGGATAGTTAAACCATCAAAGCAATATGTGGCAAAATGGGAATTAAACATTTAACTTTAATAAATTGGCATAAGGATTTAAAATTTGAAATGATTTCATTGGTTGGGAGGAAATGTTTACCTGCATCGTGAGCTCTATGGCATCCGGGAACGGGTTTACAACCAAAGGGCAATGGTGTGGGAGATCCAGCATCGACACATTGTTGCCACAACCCCTCTCTCCAACCCTGAGCCATGATCCAGTCTGTGGTGGCACAAGTGGCCACCATGAAGAAGGTGGTAATGAAGCAGCATGTGAAGGCAATCACCTACAGAGGAAGATATGATATATCTAAGTGTCAATCACTTAAGTTTTTTTAAATCCTAACCTGAGTGTCGCACATAGTTGTGGAGAAACTGTAACCTGGACTCAAGGACGTTCACTACTATATATCTGAGATTTGTTCCCAAACTCCAACTGATGTCACTTCCAAAAAATGAAGCTTTGACAAATGGAACTGTCTCTCCAACGTTCCAATGGCGAATTGAGCGCTTGGCCTTGGTTCCCCTTTTCCCCCTTTTTTAACATCCAGATGGGAGTGGAATGAAAGAGGTTTCATACGGTTTTTATGGACTTTCCATCCCTTGGATATCCTATCTAGACATGTACTTCAAGTAACATGATCATTCCTAGTTCAGATTTAGAGATCCACATCCTCATTATGTCTGACATTTCCATCCAAGGTATGAAGGGGAAAGGAAATTTGCCCCAAGTGTAGGACATAAAATGTAATATAAAAGAAGACCAAGAAATAATTCTGATTGAGCAACCAGGCCAACCATGCTCATTTTCATCCATTCTGACAACGTTGTTGATGTAGCCCGAGCATTGGCATCCTTGCCAATGTTATGGCAACATTCTTTGCTTGTCGAAATTTGAGAATTAGACTCTTGAAATTGACCTAGAGTTTTTCCCTCTGTCAATCACTCTTGGGTCGTCTTAAGTGAGAGAAGAGCAATAGAAAAAGAGAGAGCCCAGAGTTCGGAGCAAGTGTGAGAACAACTTTGCATTCAACATTCCCACTCCAGATGATTTTTGGCCCAGTGCCTGATTGAATTTTTACCCTTGGCCAATGTGCTGTTCCATCAGCCAGCTTGCTTCAATGCCAACAGCAGTCCCCTGGAAACGAAACGAGAGCTTCGGGAAGCTTCACGATCGTGCAGCAACGGGGGAAACGGACGAACGGGCGTCAGCACTTCAGCAGTGAGAAGGGGAAGAGGCTGTTAGTCCAGGAGCTTGAGAAGTCCAAAGAGACAGCGAAAACGACAAGGTTACCTCGCTGAGTCAGGATTGTCCCGAGACCTGGACAGTTCCCACGTCTTTTGGCGTAGACTGAATATTTCAAGACAGAAGTCATGCAGGGCTTATTGGACAGGGGGGGGGGATTTCATATGATCTTAGGGCGAATCAATGTTGACTTGACTGAGTGGACTACTAACGGGCACGTGCGCAGGGAAGAAACCTTGATTGATCCTTACCTTCATGGGACGTGTCACCGTGATGGTTTCGATGGTAATAGCCATTTTGGCCGGTGGATGAGAAGCTCTGGAATGACATTGGGATGATTGAATTTAATGACCAGCTCGAGTTTCATTCTTGGGTGCAAGAAAACGAGCTACCTAATGCATATCAATCCTTTAAGTACATGCGAATGAAACATTTGGAAATTCCTCGGCCCTCGTAGTACGGGCCGTAAAATTCATTCTTGAGGAGTGAGTAATCCTGCATCACTGAGCAAGCTGACCCCAGGAGCAATCCTGAATTCTCAAAGGATATGGTCAACCCTCGGAAAAAAGTAGCAAGACCCTTCAAAAATAACTTTGGCCGTCAGCCCGTGACTTAATGATACATAAAACTGATTAGCCGCTTGCACGCCATCCAAAAATGTCGGAACTGTTTCCTCTATTGTAGCTTTTTCCCAAACCTTTCTGGATTACCTGCTTGTTAAAACAACGTGCAAACCAAGAATTAGCTCCTTCAATGGTCACTTACTGAAGTTATGAAACACTCAGTTCTGGTCAAAGGATCGCCTATCTGGTTTCTTGAATCTCTTCGTGACAACCCTTAGGCCATTTCCAGGCTACACTGCCAAGGACTGTCCAAAAACACACTTCTTGGCCTTTGGTACGTTCAAGTGGAAATCTCCCCCTCTGGATTCACCACTCTCAAGATGCCGCCAACCACTGTGCTACCTCACTCATGCAACAAACTCAGAGGACAGATCTACTTTGTCCTGATCAGCAACCAAGACACATTCAAGCTCGCTCTTCACTCACTCAATGCTCCAGGCTGTCCTCCGGAGGAGATTCTTGAACATGTGCACTTCAAGCAAAGGCTGCTGCATCGTGGGATCACTCGGGGTAGGAGGGGGAAAAAGAGAAAGTTCCAGCCCAAATAGGTGGATCACAAAACGTGGGGACGAGTGCCCACAAGTACTCCTTGGACTCAATTTGGCCCAAGTATGGGGTGACCGTCTTCTCCCAGGTTTGGTTCAACCACCATTATCAAGATAGGGGATACATTTGGATTGACATGGTTCATGGTTCATATTGGGTGCGTTTTTGAAGTGTTGACCATGAATGATTTTTATCTTTGGTCACCCTTTTCGTAAGTATCTCCCGTTTGGAACACCTGCCCAAACGTTGTCCCTTAACATGAGGAGGACATTTCTCAGGTGGACTCAGCTCTGCCTGTCACCTATATTTCACGTTGGGCAAGTGAATTACAAACGATTCCAAGGTCTCGCTCATTCCAAGGACTTTCAATCAGTATTTCACTATCTAATTCTCACTTTTTGGCGCAAAATACTACACTAGAATCTCAAACAGATCCAAGTTTATACTCTGTTGTACTCTGTTAAGAGTGACGGTTCCATGGAAAACCGTCTTGTAACATCCAGACTTTGGTGACGATCGTTCTCGATAGGTAATATACGAGCTTTGAGTCTACGGTATTTGTAAAGCATCAAGTAAGTGGAGTGTACTAAGTAAATCGAGTGGGAGCTCAAGTAAAAATAACTGGGCCATTGTGAAGTTGCAAGGCGCCGGCCTTCCACTCACTCACTCTCGTGTCCTGGCCAAGTTCAGATCTGCTCGAATATGTCGTCGAGGCTTCTTCTCTCTTGAGACGAGGCAATGGGGATGCTGGGGATGTGTTGAGAAACTCCAACTTTTTATTGTAAAGCTCTTTATGTAACAGAGTTCTACTTTGACGAGTCCAATGTCAGTGCTTTTCGAGTTCAGGAGTTTCTGTTAAAAATCTGTTGAATTATCTTTTTTTTTCATTTTATCTGTGAAAACAAATAGCTTAAGACTTTAATGTACAGTGTTTCAAGAATGTCAGAAAAGCTTTTGGCAGAAGTGAAATAATAGAAGCTAAGCCCATTTGCTCATCTTTTTGTATCCTGGCATACTAGAGACATGTAAAGTTTGTGCACGATTTTTGAGCTTTGTGGGCTAATCAGGCTGCGCCACAATTGTTGCAAAAACTACCGTGATCCAAGCTCTTCCAGTCTTTCCAGAGCTTAGAATGCAAAATTAATCGTAATGAACAGAAATCATTCGTAGATCTTGGCTTTTACTTCTTGTGTGCAACGCTCAATTTGAATCAACATGGTAGAGTAACTGGCATGCGAAAAAGCAGAGCTTTGCATCATATTTTTATTATGCTTAAGGGTAGTCAATACCTCAAAAACTGGAAACACTAAAAGCAGATGGCGTCTTAATGCCGATTTAGGGAACAGTCTACCTCTCAATAGGTATAGAAATATTGGGGTTATGAAGAAGAGCATTCTTGTTTCAAGATTCCGTATTCCGAATATGTAGATATTTGACTGCAGAAACATATCAATTTCATTGACTTCAAGGTCTTAAATGTGACGACCTTTACTTTATGGCTAGAAAGTAGGCGGATATATTTTGGTCACTCTCTTTTTTTAAATCGGCAACATTCAAACTTTTCCTTCACCCATTTTCTGTAGAGACGCTCTAGTGAAAGACGGGCGAGGTTGAGACCGGCGACAATGACGTCATCCAATTTGGATCATGTGATTGGCTGATACCCTTTTGGGCGCTGTTTTCAACATTTCTAAACAGACGGATGCCTCAACAAGCTGTCGCTCAATCCAGTGCCTCCGCATCTTACTCTGAAGCAGAACGTTTGTGTTTTACTAGAGACTACCCTAATGTGTTGTAAGATGGGTTGATGCTTCCAACTTTTATTTTTCTGCTCAAAACCCAACTTGAAAGTTTGTAATTTAAGACTCTGAACATTGGGCAAGGTCATTGGAAAAGGTTTTAGTAAATATTCCATTTGACGATTTTTTACGTCCAAAGCATGGAGAGCCTTTTTATTTGGAAATGTTTTTAGTTCAAAAATTCATTTACTTTTCTCCATGGCGCTTGAGTCGAAACCCTGCCCGTCTCTGACAATAAAGCGTCTCTAATTTTCTGTACGAGATTCTGTGCTTGCTTCATTTAGGAAAAAAAAATTGAATTGGCAAGTAACCTCCTTGGATTTTCCTCGCAATAATTCAAGTTGCATTTGTCAATTTAATGTCTTCAAAGTGAAGCATGAGAGGGTCAATGACCACTCATTGGAGGTAAAAGCAGCAAAATTTATTTCAAAATGTTTCACTGGAGACACCAAAAATATTTTTCAATAGCACCATCATTTATTTGTAAAATACTTGCTAAGAACTCGCAAACTAAGTGAAAGACTCGCTAAGAACTCGCAAACTAAGTGAAAGACTCGCTAAGAACTAAAGACTCGCTAAGAACTCGCGAACTAAGTGAAAGACTCGCTAAGAACTCGCGAACTAAGTGAAAGACTCGCTAAGAACTCGCGAACTAAGTGAAAGACTCGCTAAGAACTCGCGAACTAAGTGAAAGACTCGCCCTTCCTTACCCGACCTTAAATAATTACTTTAACTAATCCCATATCTCTAGGTTTATCTATTTTTCCAAGACACAAGGAAAATTTCAAAAGAAATCAGACTTTTAAATTTTTTTTAGTTGCTCTTCTATGTGGTCAGAAAGCGCTTTATCGACAATAATCGGCACAACAGCGACGTAATGCAGTGCATAAATCTCATCCTAATCAAGAGTTATTACAACCCGAGGCAACAGTACAACTGGGCAAGGGGTTGAATTTGCAGATAATCCAAGCTAACAACAGCTTTTGGGAACAAATCTATTGTACCGTACGGGGTGAAATCGCCGTGATGAAATGAAAGCTGTCACCTCGAAACTTGTAATTGCAGGTACTCTCGAGGACTAAAGCTCACATCTAGTCATCTACACCTACTACGGATGTTCGTAGAAGGTGAAGAAGCTTTTCGGAAAGACACAATGGGAAAGCTTCTCTTTCATTGAGGGACACAAGATCCAAAGATAAAGCAAACCCTCTGAGACATTGCCAAACCTTAAGGTTCCGATCAAGTACGTTTTGAGTACACTTTGACAAGGTCAATATCCTTTTGAGATGACTTTAAAAAGCCATTTCCAATGTCCTGGCTCATAAAAGCCATGTATTAATTTCTAATTATTTCGGTGTTTTTTCCATTTTTGAGCGACAAGGCTTCAAAAACAGACTTCAAATTGGAAATAAGTTTTATGTTTTCTCTCATTTGAGGCTTAGTAAGCTTTCTTTTTTTCACATCCTGATCAAGAACACGTAGCTCAGTCAATGTCTATCAATGTCTATAGATAAATCGTAATCGGAGTCAATTTCCATCAGTGACATAAATATGAATCGAAATTTTCTCGGCAGCTTTTCCTTGGCAGGCTTCACGGGTTTCGATTTTGTCTCGGTTGGACTGAATTTGGGGCAGAGAGGAAGGCATCACTTTGGCCAACAATTAACGCCACCACTTACAATTTTGAATGTAGAATTCATTGATGACAGTGCGAGACGGACCGAGGAAAATTGATAGCTAGACCGTACACACTGACAACTCTTGTCTCAATCCACGTTACACGGGCATAAAGACAACTACAGTAGAAGTCAGGCAGGCAAGCAGGCATTCGGAGGCACCGTTGATCCATTTCACAATGTTGGCGTTTTGAAGACACATGTTCGACAAATCCTGAGCCAAGACAAAGGGGGTGTCGCTTATCCATTACTTTCAAAGAGGGTGGAAGTGTTTAGGGTAGCTTTAGGGCAAGATTTGATTTTGAATTGAGATAGGCTAGGTTTTCCCGCATTCAAGAGCCTTGTTGGCCTTTGTTTTTGCTTCTATATTTTTCTGGCCTTTTTTTCGACATTGTTCATTATTAGGACCCGGAAATATTTTTTTAAATTTTAAAATATTTTAAAAATGTTTCTCTTCTTTTCCTCGATTTTTTAGATGTTTTGACTGTTTCAAGGAAAAAATAAATATTTTCTCAAATATTCTAGTCAAAAAAATTATTTCGGGCAAAATTGAGGAAAATTAGTGAATGACCAATACTCAATAGAGCTTGCCCAATTACAAAAATCTCTACAAAATGCCATTTGTTCTAAGATTAGACATTCATATCCAAAACTAGTCATATACGAAAAAAACTGCAATGTTAAATCAATTTCATGTCATGTTTGCCTCCCAAAATGGACAAATGGGTCAAATTCACCAGAAACAAATTTGGAAAACCGGTACACACAGACAAAAATACCAAATAATGAATGGCTTTGTCAAAAACTTATTTCTTAAATATTCGGCTTTTTCCAAATATTTTAGGCTTTTGAAGAAAATATACATTGGATGTTTTGTCACTTTTTTCCAAATATTTTTCCGGGCCCTATTCATGATGAATGCAAATCGCTTGCAGTAAAGAGAAAGACTGTTTCTTGTGCTTGTTTTGGACTTAGTGGACATCAAATCCCGGTAATTAAATGAATAGAAGAGGTTTGATAAGTAATTCTTGCTCTTATCAAAGACCACTTTTCCTTCTTTGCTTCAAGATCAAAAAAAACGCAAAGGAAAAGGTCCTTCACTTAAAAACCAGAATTTCATCTGGATTATTTCTCGTGTGTTTTCTGACAAAACAAAAATGGCACTCTCCTTCAATCATTTAATGTCGAGACCAATACCAAAAAAATAATCTCAGTACTCACTTAGTTCATTGGTTATGGTCATGATCGATTTTTTTCGTACATATGAGCAATATTCCTTGCCCTTTTAGGTTTAAAATCAATAAACTTTGAACAAATGGGTTGCGGAGCTATCGTGGAAGTCTCTAATGATAGGGTTGAGAGACATCTGCAATATAAGGTATGCAATATTATGTTTTGTAGACGTCAGATCTGTAAGAGTGAAAATGTGGTCCCGTAATGGAACAACTCGAAAAATCGACAAGAATACAGAAGGCTAGCAGCCGAATACTTATTCTTGAATAGCTTTTTTCGCTGCTATCAGGTATAAAGTGTTTGCGCTTTTAAGGCAACGATATGAGTGGTTTTTGAAAAATCGCCCAATTCACAGTATTTTTGGCGAAAGCTATACCAATAAATTATCTGTCAACCACTGATGTGTTTCGAGTTGTTTTTTTGGCAGAGTTTTGCTATTTTGGGTTTTAGGGTCAAAATGCTGACCACAACTAAACTTTTCAGCAGACAATTGACCTTTTCAGCCGTAAAACATGGCTGCACTGTCAACTCGAAACCCATTTTTTTAGGTAACGATGAAACTCGAAATCGAACTAGTTCGAGTGTTGCCAAACTGGTCCCTGTTTAGGTCTTTTCAAAAATGTATAAACAATCTGCCCTTTTTAACTGTGATAAACTTCCGTGTCAAAAATGACAGCACTCCTGGTTCGAAACACATCACTACTGTCAACCTCTAGAAAATCGCGACAAATTTGAAGGCACGTATGCTCCGAATAGGGCAATTGAAGTGTGGCTTTGTTCTGCCTTTTCATGGAGCGAGAGCGTCGACATCTGCCACGGCTAGCTCGCACTGTGCATGCACTTACAAAGAGACAAAACTTGGCATAATTCAAGAAATTGTGCAAAATATGTTGCATTGACTTGTTCTAGCAATGTACTGATAGTTTAGCTACATCAAATAGGAAATTATGTTACAAGTTTGGCACATTTGCTTGATAAATGCTGAATTTTGTCTCTTTTCAAGTGCATGCACAGTGCGAGCTAGCCGTGGCAGATGTCGACGCTCTCGCTCCATGAAAAGGCACAACAAAGCCACACTTCAATTGCCCTATCCAATCTTGATATTGGCAAAATTGGCTGAGCAACCTCAGCACAGCTAACGGCCCTGTTTTAACGCTAGCGGTATGATTTAAAACGCTTTCTTGAGCAACCTTCGTGTGTGTCCTTATTGTGAATGAAAATGGGTTCAGGCTTCCTTGTCAAAAATTCTATAAAAAAATCAGACATGCACCCCAGTGCACGCAGATGTTTGATGCTCTAATTTTGTGAAAATATTTCATGGTAACATCGGATGACATATTAACTGACATTTGATTTGATTGGGGAAAAAAATTCCCAGCTGAAAATGGGGAAAAACTTTTTTTTTATTGAAATTGTCCAAAACTGCCAAAAGAAGTGTTTTGAGCTGAAAATTGCAAAAACAAGTTTTTTTCAGCTGAAAATGGCCAAAAATGTTGTTTCTACTTTTAAAAGGTCTTGGTAAAAACTTTTTAATCATCGCTCTAGTAATTACTTTCACATCCCATCACGAAACACACTTGTGCCTAACAGTTTTGAAATTCTAATACTCTCATCATCTAATCTCACCAAACTTAAGAATTGCCTCAAATGAAAAAGGAGCTTGAGGACCAAAAATTTGTTTGATATCCAAATATTCCTACGAATAACGTTGGGAGGACCTTTCAGTCGGACCTCCCGTGCCCATTTTAAATCTTCTTTTTGATGAACAAAAAAGAGACGACACTTGAAATATCAATATCATGTGGAAAAATATCCACTTTTTCTTACACACCAATTTTGTTATGAATCAACTTGCTAACTAACACATTTGAGTGCAAATGCATCTAAAGTGAATGAATACTTCATTCGCGAGGTCGAATCTTCACCCTCTATAAAACGCGCATCACATTATCTTAAAACACATGTTTTGTGCACTCACCCAATACCGATAAGGACATCATTGGGAATCGGTTTCACAGTCAAACTTTGCACTACACGAATCATGCCCAACAGTGTAATGGAACATTAGTTAAGAATTTGAAACGTCTAACTAATAGCGTGGTTTATTTGGGAGTTCTCTTCAACAATTCGTGGAATTTCCCCTTCCCAAGGACGTCTGAATCCCTGAGCTGCTCTCCATTTCCAATTATCTCTCGTCTTGTAGCCGAGAGTTTTGCAAATACCGGAGCAACATTCGTCAGACTTTTTGCTGAGTCCGTACGTAGTAGAAGGGTGGATTTCAAAGTTTTCTTAGGCAGATAAATAGTTTGCAATCTCATGGGGCTTATCAGAACCCTGAGGTGCTTTTCATGATGACAAGTGTCTCTTGAATACGCGCATAACCTAGATCTAACCTACCTTAAGGCTGAAATAGATGAATCAAATAGGCATTTTTCTTTGTAATCCAAATGTTTTTTTCACTGAGCAATTTTACTTGAAATTTGAAATTGTAAGCTTTTTTAGAGGCTACATGGAGGATATTGGAGGAGGTATGTAAATGTGTTTAAGAAATAATTTAGATTGTATTGAAGTCAAGTCAGATAAACGTTTTTCACGTTAACTCTTCTTCAACTTAGGTTAGTTGTTGACGGCATTTGGAACTAAAATTGAAGCATAGTGGAAGCAAAATACTACCAAATTGAAATAACCATGTCCGAGTGTAGCCTCAGTGAAAAAGTATACTCAGCATGGCTATTTCTGATTTTTCCTTCTATGCTTCAACTATGCTTCCATTATGCTTCCAAATCCCCTCAACAAATAACCTCTTGTTTTCAAATGCAGCTGATGACCCAAAAGTATACTTGAGGACCATTAATCCGACTTGATTCAAAGCACACCCAGTTGTTGCCTTAAAACTTGAGTGTTTCAGACTTGATCAGACAATTTAAAACGCATGAATCATACACATCAATTCAACTTTAAGGGTTCAAACATCTTGAAGTTTTTTTCTTCATCATCTAGTACCATTGAGTTTGCAAGTCAAGTAATCAGCCAAGAACCACGTCCAGAATGTCAAGAGTTCTTACCCAAAGCTACCACTCATCCTTCAATACTCCTATGGACTTCTAAGAAATTCAGAGAGCTCGAGCACTGGATCGCTCACGCCAACTAAGTCTCACTCCAACAGGTATCCATCAAACAGCTCTTGAGGGTCCGTTGAAACGCTGGTTTTGGTTTGCTTTGGTAGAGATCAACTGCTATCTTTGTTTAGGTACCTGAGTCCTACCAATCACAAGCCAGTATTGCTCGTCATGTGATTCATGAAGCAACGGCCGAGAAATTCTTTGAACTAGGGACCAAACATGGATACAAATGAGGCAGAATTGGACCAATTCAGCACCAAGGGCTGCGAAGAGGTTCTTAAGGGGTTGTTGGTAAATATCCAGCACCTCATCTCCATGAGGAACCATGTCCAGATGGGTAATCTCAAATTTGAGTCCCTTTGTCATGGAGTGGCCTCATCCTTGCAAGAAATGGGATTGAGATTGACCAAATTGTCGGAGGAGGATAAGAATCTCCGAGAAGATGTCCTTTTGTGCCGGAAGAATTTATTGGCTTGTGCCAGTAATATTGTTCTCAATGCCAAACATCCATTCAAGACCTTCCCTTTCTTTGATGGCATTGTCCAAGTTTGCCAAGAAGCACTCAAGATCACCGAAATGGGCGCCAAAAGAAAGGCGGTCTTGGCATCAGTTCCTACTTTGGAGTCTTTGGAGATCCTGGAAAAGAGTGCTAGCTACAAGAATTTGTTTCTGAACATCAAGATCTTTGGGTCCAAATTGCACGTTTTTTTGGAGTTGGCAGCTACGATTTGTGGTGAACTTAAAAGTGAAAAATGCCGAGGAGATTTGATTGCCCGCGCTGAAACGATCAAGAAGCTTTTGCCATTAGTGATTCAATCCTTGAGGGAATCCTTGAGACATCCGATGAATTCGCACACGCGATCCAGTCGGGAATTTTTCTTTGGAGTTGTTCGGAACGCTATTGCAGAAATGGTCCAATCAATCCATGATTCAGATCAAACCAACAATGAAATCGGATTATTCATCAAGAAATTGGATTCTGCTCTTGAAATCACGGAGAAGATCGAGAACTTGGATCAATTTGCCGATCTGAACGATGATATTGAGTGGCTCATCAAGTTCTCCCTATCCGTGGGCAAAGTGTCCAAACCCAAGGACAATAAGGACATTTTAGGCATAGGTCATAATCTAGTAAAAGAGTTAATGAACGTGAAGAAGGCTCTCGAATTAGAGGGGCCAAGTAAAGATCTCAGTCTGGCCAAAGATGTGGCTCGAGAGATCATTGAAGAGTTGGAGCAAACGGTGAACAATGCTTTGCTCAAGTTGATTATTGACTGCTTTTGTTCTGTGGCCACGCCATTAGACGAACTAATTCATCATGTCCTCAATTCCACCGTCAGTCCTCCAGATCGTCTACCGGACGACATCGATGATCTAGTGAGTGGCTTTGACGACAGGGCCGATAACTTGTTTCATATCGCCCATTTCACCACGTTTTGCACCACCGATGCCAAGAGAAGTCTAGCTATCCACACATGTCTCCATTTACTCCAAGAGCTCGAAAAAGAAGTGGTACCTGCCGTATTCAAGCTCTATTTCAACCCTGAAGATCACGGAGCTCGAGCTCATTTGAAGGCCTTGCGAAGTCTCTGGAGTCAAACCGTGGAACAATTGGAAACTCATGTCATGGGCATTGTGGATGCAACCGCATTTTGCTATGTGATCAACGAAGAAGTACGAGCCGTGTCCGGGATCATTAAGAAGGAACAGTATCGACAAGACCGAAAATGGATCCACCTGGCTGGAACTAAACTCATCCGAATGTGTCAGCGAGCGGTAGACTTTGCTTGGAAAGATTGCTCCCAGTCCACTGAAGATCCATTACCCGACGACCATCCCATTGTCAAGGTTGAACGAAGTACCTGGGAACTCCAAGCTGCTCTTAGATTGGTTCTCGAGAGCATTGAAGACCTGAATTTGCACAAAACCATGATCCGGAGGGTTCAAGTCTTGGCCACGTGTCTAGGGATCATGTCCCATTACTTAGTGAACAAAAATGAAAGCGTCCTTTCCGCCTCCAAAGTGAGGGTCTTGACCTCGGTCAGTCGAATCACTATCAGCAAGGAATCCATGGTCGTGAAAGAAGAGTCCGATCAATCCAAAGCCAATAATGGTTCCAGATTGTCGGGCTTGAGTTTCAGGAGTGTCAAGCGGAAAGAGAGCCTGCTCAGAACCAGGAACATCGATTCAGATGTCGAGCGATGTGTCAATGAGAGTCTAGCCAAACTGAAAGGCGACTCTTCGGCTTTGATCCCGTTCCAAACGCGAAAAATGCTCAACGACACCGGTTTGAAGCCTGTTAAGAAGTCTGGTTTCGACTTTACCGAGATCTTCGACCAACTCTCGGCTTTAAGTCAAGATATTGCCACTACTCTGGAGAAAGATCAGAACCTCGTCAAATCAGATCCACCCAAGGTCAAAAAGAGTACCCATGCGGATGTGTCCCTCCGTCAAATCGCCTTCAAAAACGCCGCCAGCAAGGAACCCCTGAAGCTCTACTCTGAAGACACTTCCAACGTGAAAATCATAGCCTCCAACCATGGGATTGGATCACCAGAACGTCTCAAAGACATCAAAAAGGTCAACGAGAAACTTGAGAAGATCAAAACCACACTGTAACACTCTGAAAATAAACCGTCTCCTTGCCGCCATTTTTTACTGACAGACATTTTTATCGAGGTTTGGCGATATCGGGCACTTGGTCAACAAAACTGCGTCTTCTTTGTTCAAGATCTGGCTCAGCTGTCTCTACTACACAAATTCACCTTTGAATAAAGAAAGAAAAAAGAAAGAGCTCTAGGGGGGAGTTTTGCCATTTTTTACACCGCCCTCATGACCAACGTCCTCTCTTGACACAGTTTGCTCTTCAGTGGGCGTTTTTAGCTTCGGTTATTTTCAAG
The DNA here is from genome assembly GCA_010645155.1 of Tigriopus japonicus. Classification (NCBI taxonomy): domain Eukaryota; kingdom Metazoa; phylum Arthropoda; class Copepoda; order Harpacticoida; family Harpacticidae; genus Tigriopus; species Tigriopus japonicus. The sequence goes on along the minus strand of CM021321.1, from coordinate 254,514 downwards.
ATCTTTCAGTCATTCACCATTCCCCAACCATCCATCTACCATGAATCTGTTTCATTTGAGCTTGGCTACTCTGATGCTCATCACGGGCTCCATTAACACGCTCTCTGTCAAGTAAGACAGGAATAACTTATACTTCAATAAATTGTCTAAACCCTTGATTTTCCATAGATGGGCGGACACAATGACTTCGAAGAGTTCGGATGGGCAGGAAAGAGGGTTTAATCATCCATTTCTGCAGGCTTGTGGTATGTTCTTGGGTGAGATGATGTGCATGGTGGCTTACTATGTGCTTCGTTGGCGACGGAAACGGGCTGAAGCACGAGCTCGAGATCCGGATGCGCCCCAAGAACTCGGTCCTCCCGAGACCAATTTTAGCCCTTTTATCTTTTTGCCCCCTGCCATGTGTGACATGACTGCTACCTCGATTCAATACATCGGTTTGACGCTAACATACGCCTCCTCGTTCCAAATGCTGAGAGGTAAGATTATTTTTTATCAGTTTGGGGTAAATGTTGAGGTAAAAGTCTGCAATTTCTGCCAAATGAATGAAGACTTTAAAGCTGAGAAGTCATTTTTAGATTTGACAACCATGGTTTATTCTCTTTCTAATCAAGCTAATGTTGAAGAGTTGTCCATTTTCCAATTCTAATACGTTGGTAAACCTTATGTCATACAATTTTGTAAAATTGATGATAGATATTTGTTTCTTTTGTTGTTACAAGGAATTTCATTTCTTGCAAGCAATATAAAAAGTAACAAATAAACCTTGAAATGTGAATGCACCCAAATAATTGCTAAACCTGAAAAAGGGCAAGTAAAATTACAAATGGATTGAGAAATACATATGTCTCTGTTTCTTTTTGGGGGAGCAAAACACTTTCCTCTTATGCTTTGGGTTCCTTTGATTAGTTAAGAACTTGTCGGTCCTTATTTCTTTAGTTGCATTTCTGTTTGAAATTCGAAAACGGCAAATAAAAACAACATTGGCTCAAAGATGAGACAGATCTTACAAATAATCCCGGTGTTTTTAGAATTTAGATATGATTCGGTAGAAATATACATTAGGGACCTAACTGGGTTTCATGGGTTTTAATGTTCTCAAATTGCTTTTTAGGGGCTGTGATCATCTTCACGGGATTGTTCTCGAGAATATTTTTGAGGAGACGCTTTCAGTGGTTCAAATGGTTCGGCATCGGGTTGATCATCATTGGTTTGGCTGTGGTGGGCATTTGTGATATGATGTATCTCCATCCCGCCGACCACAAAAACGAAACGTTGGTCGAAACCACATCAAACTTCGAGGGTCCATTGTTCCATGATGAGTATTATGGTGGATCCATCCGAGGCTTGAGCCAATTTACCTCCGAGTCTAACAAATCCACTTCGGATGTGCTTCTGGGTGATATTCTCATTGTTTGCGCCCAAGTGAGTCCCTTTAGCTTATTTATTTATTCAGATCGTTTAATAATATTCTAGAAACCGGTCGATAAAGGAAAACTACTAGAATATCCAAAATATTATATGAAACAACGGGTTAAAGAGGGATACTTGAGACAAAAGTTGCTACATGGCAAAAAAAATGTCTATTTGATGGCCATTTTGTAAAAAATATACAGCACAACGCAACCTTTACCAAGTACATGCCTTTACCCATTTTAAAGATATTCATGTAATCCAAAGCATCCATGAAACGATTTGCATGCAATTTCAGCTTGACCCAGATTTGCAAGCTGTAACTAAAAATATTTATGTTTAATGTACTCCTTGGAACTTTTGATTGCAGTGAATATGAAAATTGGTCAGTTCTTTTTTCAACCAGGGAAATGTTTAAATCTACGAGAGAAGTTTAAAAACAAGCAATCATGGTTTGATTTGATTGGTGAAATAAAAACAGTTCAAAAGAATGAAATTGCAATAAGAAAATTTAATGATAACTACTCAGAAACATCCAAGAATAACTTCTTCCCATGACTAAAATATATATTCACTACAAAAGGTCTCTCGATTTGTGTGTGCTTGACTGACAATATTCTTACATTCAGCTTTGGTTATATTCCAAAAAAAGCGTACAAAAATATTTCAAAATCAGAACTAAGAATCATATTCTCTTTACAGGTCATTGTGGCCACTCAAATGGTATACGAAGAGAAATTCCTGGCCAAATATGACGTCCCACCTCTTCAAGCCGTGGGTTGGGAGGGTACTTTCGGATTCCTAACCCTAGCTACCCTTCTCATCCCCATGTATTTCATTCCCGTGGGCCCCAAGTTTGGCAACAATCCCCGACACGTGCTCGAAGATGCCTACGATGGGCTCTATCAACTGTTCCATAATGGCCAACTCATGACAGCCTTCTGTGGAACCGTGGTGTCCATTGCTTTCTTCAATTTTGCCGGCATCTCCGTGACCAAAGAGATGTCTGCCACCACTCGAATGGTCTTGGATAGCGTTCGAACCATGGTCATTTGGGGGGTCTCTCTCATGGTTGGATGGCAACAGTTTCATGCTCTGCAATTGCTCGGATTTGCACTTCTCGTCTCGGGCATGTGCATCTACAATGACTTGGTCTTTGGTAAGTGTCCATAGAGATTCTAAATTATGAAGAGCGAAGATTAACAAAAAAAAATTCTTCAATCTGTAGGAAAAAAATGAGGCTTTCAAAACACATTTGAACTTATTTCTGCATTCCCTAGAAAAGGGGTCGGCAACCGTTTTTGTGTCAAGGCCCACTGTACAGATGGTGGCAGGTTCAGGGGCCGACAAATTAACGATCAAAGACCTCTGGGCCCACAAGTACAGTACTATGGATGTCTCTTGGACCCGTTATTCAGGACTTTTCTCATTGCTCGTGGGCCCACTAACAATCACCCTTGGGCCCACATGTGGGCCGCACCCCACCGGTTGACGACCCTTGTCCTAGAAGTTGAAAATTTGGGGGTTTTGCGCACTTTTCATTCTTTTTTTTTTTTCAAAATTTAGATTCCACCCAAAATATGGGCATCTAATTTTTCCAATCGACCTTAAATGAGGTTGCTTAATCTTTCACAAGTGAAAGAGCAAGTCCAAGAAATTTCGAAACTTTAATTGAAAGCAAAATGTTGGCACACGCATGTACAAACGTGAGAAAATGAACACAAGGCCTAAAAAGTGGCAATTGGAAAAGAAAAAAAAACAGGTTATGAATTTTTAAAACTTGTTTCAGCATTTTCTAGAAATGATAAGAGGGAAAAAACTTTTTTTTTGTGATTTTTAGACCTAAAAGCGTTATTTAAATTACGATGATAAAGTCGCCAAATTTTAATCTGTTGAAGAATTTTTGACCTTAAATTTAAGAGCAAAATATATTGACATGATCTCTAATGATATATAAAATAATAATAAAAGATGACGTACAGTATTAAATAAAAACAGAGCCGATCATTTAACTTTAGCCCAAAAAGAGTTGACAATGTGAGAAAATAATAATAATAATAATAATATTTATTGCGAACAATTTGCTCATTGGATACATTATTGGCGGTAAACATTGTTTAGTCATTAAGTACATTGTGAAAAGTGACAACGTGGTGAGCCCATTCTGGTTTTACGTGGCGCCGTTCGAGGCGCTTATCCACTATATCCACTGGACTTAGTTGTTAAGTAGGAGGGGGGGGGGAGACCTGGGATCGAACCCATGAACCCGAGCATAGCTCGGTCGCGCGTTAACCAACTGCGCTAAACCATCATCTCTGTGTCATATTTTTGTCATATTCATACTCTTTTGTGTCATATTTTTAGCCTAAAAACCTTATGAATTTTGATCTTTTAGCGCCTTGTATTCGCCATCTTCGCGTCCGGTTTTGTACTCGGCGAGATCCTTATGCCAATTTGGATAATGAGAGTGAAGAAACGGCCCCAGTGGAACCTGAACGAAGCATTTATGAGAGGGAAACCTAGAAATGGTGCCAGGAACAACTCTGAACTTGCCCTCATCTCAAACAAATCCTATTTGTTTTTTTATTAGCGTCACATTTGACCCGTACACTCATGATGTGGACCGGTATTCTTATTTTCGTTCTAATTCTCGTGATACCACACTTGTATGTCATACTTGCCCCCGAAAAAAGTATTTGAAATATATACATACAGTAGTACTTTTACAGGTAACCTTTTTATGACTAGTAAGTACCCAAGGAGAAGTTTTGTTAAGGATGTTAAAACGTGGAATACAAAGGATTCATTAAAGGCTGCCTTGTTCGATGGGAAAGGACACTTGAAAAATGCTTCTTAGCAATCAACGACTTTAAAAAACAAGATTTTGCCCAAATTAAAAGAGAAAAGATTTAAAAAACGAAAGAGACATTATTTGCAATACAGTTTTGAACTCAGGAGAACCTGAGCCTCAAGCTTATGTAAATCTAAAGTTTCTTTGCTGTTAGAAAATATATGAAGCATTAAAAATATCCAAATTTTCATTGAAAAGGCTTGATTTTTTATGTTTGTATTTCTCCTCCTTAGTTCTCTACAAATTTGAAATAGAACATTATTAGCTTACTGGTCAATATACGGCAATTATACGGCACTAAACCAAACATTAAAAGTCTTAACCAGATTATGTATACTATGTTTTATTCCTTGTATAAGTCAAGTCAGACGTTAGATAAGCCGAAATTATGCATATAACTCATTAAGTTTAATGATTATTCTATATTTCCAAGCAAAAATGTAACATTTTTTGACAAAACTTCGGGTATTTTTAATGTTTTGTATACTATTTAACAGATGAGAAACTTGAAATCTACATGGGATCAATCAGTAGGTCGTCCCAAGTTCAATATTGTATTGCATATAGCTTTCCCATTTTGTTTTAGTAAAATCTTTGTTTTCAACAATGTGAATCATGAGTAGCAATGAGGAAAAAGATTTATTGCTCGACGGTGGACTACAATTCATTTGGACGAGATACATCTATGCCTCTCTCTCAATATATTTGTTTTGTTTTTTTGGGGAGTCACAGCTTTGATCTGAAGCTTGTTGGCTGGGTGGAGAAATTGGTGCTCCAGCAAGAATTGATTATTACCTCAAAATAACCTCAAAAAATTAATCGGCTCAGTTAAACTCAAATAACTCAGCAACTGAGCAACATGTTTTCAAGCAATTTCGATTCAAAAGGTATCTAAATGTGCTCTAAAAGTTTACTAGCTAGATTTTCAAAAATCAATATATTCAATAGGTTTTAGAAATACAACTTTTAATCTAGACCTGACTTCGAGAAACTCAGTAAATTAAAGTTGTTCCCCTTGGTTTCCTGAGTCTGAATTACATTTCATAGTGTTTGGGAATTTACATAGAAACTTGATATGAATTTTTCAGTACCGGGTTGCCTTATTAGGGTGTTAAGTCTTGCGCTTAATTTAATACATAGTCTACTGACACTCAGCATGCCTAAAGATGCTCATAGGAAAGAAGCAAAACTAGGCCAAGCTGTTGGGGTTTTTTGAAGCTTCGATTGTTTGCTGTTGTTGTCGCCACCATCAATTCAGGAAGTCCAAATTGCAAAGAAATTCGATTTTGCGATCAGTTTAAGTATATCAAGCCAATACCGATCTATTCAGTTGTCATATTGCATAATAAGCAGTGCTCAAGTTATTGGGTTAGTATTTTTCGGATCTAAAGACACCTTTTCTTGCATTTTTTCTCTCAAGCTTCTCGGTTTGTTGGGCATTTTTGTTGGGAGTTCAAGCAAATGTAAGAGTAGAAAATTACACCCACTGAAAACTTACAGAGAAGAGTATCAAATGATTAGTTTTACAAGTGTGATTTCTCTCTTTATAATTATTTGATAAATTATTTCATGATTGCCAAGTCTTGAAAAATTGCTTGTATACATGAAGTTTGATCAGAATTCTTGGCGTCATCAAGTTGAAAATATCCCACTTTGTAGTAAAACTGAGAAAAAAAGCATAAACATGTACACTAAAATGTCACCCAATAAGTGCCAACATGTTACTCCTACAGTGACCTCATCAAAAGGATTCAAAAACATATGCTGTTTTGCATTCACATGTCATATGTGCTCTATGGATTTAAAAATGACTTCTTAAGTTGAAGTAAACACAATGCTAAGGATGATTGCTACAAATGCATCACAAAATGTACAAAGCTAACTTAATTTGGGGGAATCACCAAATAGAAATTCAATTTTCAGTCTCATCAAATGATCCAGATCCAGAGCATCCAGAGAACCAACTCTTAAATTGGAGCTAACTATCTTCTGATCTGGGAGACGACTCATCTGCAGCACTAGATAAACCTAAAATACCCCTTTTGAAGACAACAAACTGAGGTGGCTCAGAGCTAGCACATTCGCTCATCACTCTGTGAGCTGACATTTGCGCCTCCATGAGGGGTTTTGGTTCAAACGGTTTTCAGTAAGCATAGGTTGTTTTTCTATATTTTTAGATATGTTTAGGTTAGGCTTAGTTTGGTTAGGTTAAGCTAGCCTAGGTTAAGTTTAAGGTTAGTTCAGATAATCTGTGCTCTTCCTGTCAATATTTTGTCCATATCTATGATGGTATGACTCATCTCACAGATCAGAAGACATTCAGGGGCCATACCAACTCTTACTTCAGATAACCTAAACGTCTGGGCTTAAAACTATTTGACAACTATGGATTGCTACATATCTATAATGATAATAAATTCTAGGTTCCTACACTTGACATCTAAAGAAAGAAAATGTGAAATTGTGTCCTCAGATGCCAAGTGTAGGAATAGTTAGGTTTGCGAAAGAGCAAGTATAGGGTTGCCTCGGTTGGCTTTGTATATTTTGTGATGCATTATCTACAAAAAGAACTTTTTAAGTACTATTTGGGTTCAAGGAAAATTTCATGGAGCAATATTTCTTTAGCAAAAGAAACCTCACATTTATGTTCAATGATGTGCCCTAAGTTGTATTTTCGATATTAGTCCTGAAATGCAGCGGTCCGTAAACTAGTTTTCACTTTCAAATCAGCGTTCTTCTACACAAAAATCGTCAACAATCTGTTGGAACCATGTCCAAATGGGATCTAATCATTATCATCCTCATCAGCCTCTCCGTGATTGAAATTCAGGGCCTGAGACATCGAGATTCGGTCAAGATGAGGTTTGATTATAGTATTTTAACTTCAAGAAAGAGATCCTCTTAGGTTATCGGTGAGTGTTCCGAATCTGTTCCAGGAGTAAACGAAGCTCGATATTTGACCTTGTGGATCCGTTCAGCTCGCCTCAACATGGTCGATATTTTTTCCATCGCGGCCTGATCGATTCGGCCTTATCACAGTACATAGATCAATGGAACATCGTCCACGTCGATTTCGTAAGTCTCACTTTTCTGTTTCGACTCTTCTTCATTTCATTCATTTCCAAAAAAAGCTCGTGAAGATTGAATCCACGTTTTTGTGCCATCCAAATACTTAATTTTTAGAAACCTGAAAAACTTCTGTATCTGTTCTGAATTCTGCGTTTTTTCAGGTTTATCATTTTTCAGGAGAGGTCAAAGTCCACTAACAAAAAGAAAAGTTTCGAACTGAAAAAATGAGCCCAAATACTTTGACCAAAAACCAGGACTTGATATTTAGAACCCTGTTAAACGAGATTATCATGGTTAAAGATTTTAGTTGAAAAAAGTGACCAAAAACAACAAAGCCGACAAGAAGGTTTCTTGCAGTTAGCTTTTGTCGTTAATGGAACACTGTAATCGCATGCGTTTTCTTTTCTTACCGGTGGAGCCACCACCCCAACTTCAATCCGCCTGTCTTAGCTTGGAAGAAGCGAGAGTGCTTCAATTCAAACGTGATAAATCCCTCCTGTGAAAGGCCTTTGGCCAAAATGAGAACAGAGTTGACTAGGGTAGAGACATATCTAAGCCATTAAACAATCACTCTCAACATAGGTTGACAAAATGCTGAGGATTTTACGATCAAAATGATAGCGATGATATTACCCTTCTTCACAGTGCAGCCCTAGTTTGCCCATCTGCCAGTCTGCGCTCCGTTACCTTAGCGGGAAATTTCAAAATTGCTCGCTCTCTTCTCGACGGCAGACGAGACGCGGCAGCTGAGGCTGGAGTGTGAGGAAAAGTGAAATCATTACTATCGTTTTGATCGTAAAATGCTCGGCATTTTGTCTACCTATGTTGAGAATGATTGTTTGATGACATACATATGTCTCTACCCTAGTCAATTATGTTCTCATTTTGGCCAAAGGCCTTTCACAGGAGGGATTTATCACGTTTTAACTGAAGCACTCTCGCTTCTTCCAAGCCAAGACAGGCGGATTGAAGTTGGGGTGGTGGCTCCAGCGGTAAGAAAAGAAAACGCATGCGATTACAGCGTCCCATTACAGAACGGAGGTCAAGTAGTTGTGAAATAGATTTGGTCAAAAATTATGTATACATTACACCGACTTGAAAAATTGTCACATTGCTAAAGAAAAATTTATCGGAACATAGACCAACTGTATTACTGGTACAGAATTCTTGAGAATTATGTTTATCAATTTCAGAACGAAATTGGAATATGCCAATATTGTTCATCTTGTTTTCGTATTTCTTTGTGGTCTCGAACTATGACCGCATCTAATATCATTCATGTGCATATGATTGACAATCTTCCTCCAATTTCAGTCTAAAATCTACCGGGGTCTTCGTCCATTCTCCGAATTCCAAATAGGGAAAGCTCGACTCCAAGCCGAAAAATTGGGCGGAAAACTTAACGGCGACTATTGAATCCCACAATACTTTATTCTTTTGTGAATGTAGATATATTTAGACTTGAAACTAGACAAAAATCAAATCCTGACGATTATCAATATTAGAAATAATAATTCTCCACTCTGAGATGGTCAACTCGTGGCTGCAGTGCTATTATTTGAGCTAGGTATCTTGGATTTGTTGGCGATCTCAATGATTTGAACTAAACATCGCCCAAATTCTTCCAAAATCAGGGCCTCCACTTGAGCCTCATCTTGTTGATTCCGCTCTGATTCTTCTGCTTGGGCCAACAAACATTGACACGTAGCCTCCACAACTTCAGGATTGATAAAACTGAAGGGTTGTCTGAAAAAAAAAAAACGATTCCAATCAAGTCACCATAAGCAAACCAATACGGTGACCAAACAGCTTTTCATCCTGTTCGCTTGTGTAGGATTATTTCTTGTAAGAAATATGTACAATAACAATATTGCAAACTATATTTAGCTGATTGAAGGATCACTGAAATTCCTTAATGTTAAGACATCAATAATCAGTTGTGGGGAAATAATATGCATTGTGGGGTAATAATATGAGTTGTAGGGAAATAACATGTGTTGTAGGGACATAATGAGTTCGAGGAAAGTAATTTGAGTTGCAGGTAAATAATATATTTGACTTGACCTGGCTGGGCTTGTCGGAAGTCTCATAAGGGGAGGCATTTGGCAATAAAATGAATAATCTTGCCCCTTTTGTGATAAAATATTAGCCACAACATTACTACCTCATTGGCTCTGTGACTCAGTTGAAAATTGACTATTGATCTATTGTCAATAATAATAATCTTCATTGATAGATTCATAGTCCAGAGAAATGCAGTGTCAACATATGATTCTAAGGAAATTTCCTCGCCTACCTTCTCTGATGAGGTTACATGCAGATTGTGAATTTTTATGTGCTTCCTTGTATTATACCATAAGACTGGACAACTTACTTGGAACCGTTGGGATTCTTGCTGAAGGCGCTAGCGCTAGAGGCCAAGCCTTGGCCTAATTTGGCCTTGAGACTGGGCTTGATCTCCATGTTTTGTCGAAGGCCAGTTTCCTTCTTTCGACCCGTTTCTTCCTCGACATTCTTGCATCCCATGCACTTACATGCATCTGTGCACGGGATCTTGGCTTCATAACATTCGCAATAGTTCTTCAAGCATCCAGAGCGTTTGCAATTGCAGCCTTTGTTGTGACGTCTCTCTCCATCATTGGCCAAACGACCAATCTAAAACACAAGAAAAATAGGAAATAAGAAGTCTGAAACTTGGATGTTTCCGTCATGATAAAGTTTGATTGAAAAACTAACAGATGATTTAGTACTTTTCTCTCTTTCAGGACGAAACTTTTGTTACACACTGTACAAGAGAAATATTTTTAAGGTAGAAAGGTACTACAGCACTGGTATTAAATACAACAAATTTAATGTGTTATACTACATGACCGTGACTATATCAAAGATTAAATTTTTGGGTGCCACAACACCCAATTGGAATGAAAGGGCTAAAGATATTCACAACTTTGTCTTCTTTTATTACTTTGTGATGTTATAAAAGTGCATGAAAATCATCAAAACAACTATGGCCCTTAACATTGCAAAGGAAGAAGTCGTAGGTTTCACACAAATGCCATGAAAAAATCTTCATCTTTTATATTAAGTCGCAAGTCAAAATGATAAAAATATAATCTAATGCACACTTAAAATACATGGTTTTGAAAAATGCCTTTTGAATCATGAAACGGGCTTGTTGGTACGTGTTCAATTCAAATTTAATGAAATTCTGTAAGATTTTGAAAGATCGCTTTTGGTCCAAATTGAGCATTGTTCTTCGAGAAAAATAATATTCACACGTCTAAAGACACGTCTGTTTAGTAGATTTCCTTAAAATTTCAAATGAACATTCAACTTAGTGATGTGAAGATAATAAGATCACCGTTTTTTTAAAAAATATTCTGAGTGTGATTTAGTTAATACTTGTTATTATTTTGACCTGTCGTGCCAAAACAAACAAAAATTAAGAATTTTCAAAAACTTAATGAGATCAAAAACCTACATAGATTGCTTGGGAATTTGAGTTTTCATAAACCCGGAGCAATTTTTTTGCTTTTAGGTGGACAAAAAATGGACATTTTTGTCATTCAAAATTTTCATTTTAATCATACAAAATGTCGTAAATGTAAAGGGCAGTTCCAGACAATTGGGTATTGTGACACCCAAAATTTAAAGGCTCACTGTACATAAACTATGACGTAAAAAGACTTAAAACTTCGCCCACACCTGCAAGAACATGCGAAGTATTAAAATATAAAAGGGCAATTTAATTTGTAGTGTACAACTAATTTGACAACACATTTAGTACTTCGAAAATTAAAAGAATTACCTTTGGAATTCTTCTTTACCTAACTTCGTTAAGTTTCGTTCAAATTCCATACTTTTAAGACGAGAATTAAGGTGTTTCTCTCATGAGCAACTCTTTTTAACTGAAAAAAACGTTAAAAATTCCCGGGGCGACAGAAAATCAATTTAAAACAAGAATAGCGTTTGGTTGTTATAACACCCAAACGTCCTGAAAAAGTTAAGGGAGTTTCAAATCAATTTCTTTTCATGAAATATCTCAAAAAACGTCAAGTAATGTGAATTACATGACAAACTTATTTAGAATCGGTTTTATCCGTCGTGTTTTATAAAAAGATGAGAGCAGGTTGCTTTTCAACTATTGTTTGTGTGTCTCTTTCAAGAAAATAAAGGAAATGAAAAATAAACTATTGTAATGTTTGAACAAATCTTCTGAACACAAGACTCTAGAATTGAAACTCTCCGTTCTCATTCTCTTCGACTTTACATGTTTCACTTCGCATTAACAACAAATTAGTTTTGCTTTCTATCATTTGTTTCACTACAGTTCCGATGCATTTATTGGTTTTTCATTCAGCCAAAGCTGTCAACTTTAGAAAAACTAGGAACTCCCCCAAGCTGTCATTTATGAATCCAATACATGCAATATTTTGGCCAATACTACAACGTCTTTTGGAAAAAAATATCAAATTCTAACGATTGTTGCAATTGCTCTTACTGATTTTCTTGGTTTTTGAAAATGCATCTCTAATCTACGTTGCCCAAATTGAGAACGTTCCCTGTTAAAAAGGAGAACACAAATCTATTAACCAACATAAATCTATTTACCTTGGGTTTAAATGCTGTTGGGTTTCGGTCCAGACATTGCTTGATGGCTTTTTGTCGGTCCTCCTCATGGTCCAAATTGTTGAAACAATTGACACAATTGCAATTGTTGCAGAACTCTCCATTCGCGAAGCAGTCACAATACCTACGATGCAATAGCAATCAAAAAATCCATCTTCCCTATATCCATATCAGGAAGAATTTCAAAAATACACCTTGGGTCCGATAATTGTAGTAAAATGTGAGGTTTTTGCAACAAACATATTGTTCCGTTGAATTTTCATTGTAGTGGTTGGACCCAAAGTGTATTTTGAAAGTAACCCTGGTTTGAGCTAAAGAAGCTCATGGGATAGAAGCGATGTCACATACAACTTGTTTGGCTTTTTCGAAACTTCAAATGTTTGCTGTTGTTGTCGCCACCATCAATCAGGAAGTTCAAGTTAATACGAAAGTCGAATTTGCAATCCATTTACACAGATCATGCCAGTAAAGATGGATCCAGTCATTAGATCACAAAATAAGAATGCTCTAAGCCCTTCCATGGATATTTTTTTTGGTCATAGGCTCCTTTTTGTTGTATTTTTTTTCTCTTGTACTTCCTGGTTTGTTTGGCCTTTTTAAAGCCTCATGATTAGGGACAGGAACTTAAGACGAATAAACTTATTCGTCTTTTTTACACTTAATCGTCGCAACAAATTTATTCGACTAATTTGGATTTTATTCGACTAATTTGGATTTTATTCGACTAATTTGGATTTTATTCGACTAATTTGGATTTTATTCGACTAATTTGGATTTTATTCGACTAATTTGGATTTTATTCGTCTTTTTTTCGTCTAATCCGGCAATTTCACTCAACTTTTTTATCTAATTAGTCAAAACTTGGAATTTTTCTTAGATTTGAAGCTTTTTTCTCGAATTTGAAATAAAATAGACACTTTAAAAAAAGTTCTACGCCAAAACTTGGGCAACAAAATATGATCCACACTTACATTTTAACTTGTAGAGTTTCCTGACACAAAGAAAGAAAATTGGATTGAAAAGGCTATCTGACTATTCGAAGAATTAATGTCAGTAAATCTGCTTTTAAATATTGCTCTATTGAAATAAAGGCGGTTTTGACCTATTGGCTTTTTTTAAATTTATATGTTCCACTGACCATTTCTTGCTTATTCGGCACTTTTCCGTTTGTTAACCTTGAAGATTTTGCCATTTTGCACAAGGGTGCAGCTGTTTCCCCTCAATTGGGCCACACATTTTGTCTACTTTATGGACAGCAGTTTTAATCCTCTTTACAGGCAATTCATTAGTCTTTTTTTGCCATGTAAGTCAGTTTTTTTTTCGTATTTGTTGGGGTTTTTTGTCGTATTTGTCGGGGTTTTTCGTCTTTTTTGTCGTATTTGTCGGGGTTTTTCGTCTTTTTTGTCGTATTTGTCGGGGTTTTTCGTCTTTTTTGTCGTATTTGTCGGGGTTTTTCGTCTTTTTTGTCGTATTTGTCGGGGTTTTTCGTCTTTTTTGTCGTATTTGTCGGGGTTTTTCGTCTTTTTTGTCGTATTTGTCGGGGTTTTTCGTCTTTTTTGTCGTATTTGTCGGGGTTTTTCGTCTTTTTTGTCGTATTTGTCGGGGTTTTTCGTCTTTTTTGTCGTATTTGTCGGGGTTTTTCGTCTTTTTTGTCGTATTTGTCGGGGTTTTTCGTCTTTTTTGTCGTATTTGTCGGGGTTTTTCGTCTCTTTTGTCGTATTTGTCGGGGTTTTTCGTCTTTTCGTCGTATTTGTTGGTTTTTTTTTGTCTTTTTGTCGTATTTGTCAGGTTTTTCGTCTTTTTTGTCGTATTTGTTGGGGTTTTTCGTCTTTTTTGTCGTATTTGTCAGGTTTTTCGTCTTTTTTCGTCTAATTGGGCAATTTTATTCGTCTTTATTCGTCTAGTCAGGTAATTTTATTCGTCTTTTTTCGTCTAATTTGACAGTTTTATTCGTCTTAACTTCCTGTTTCTACTCATGAAAAAGCCACTGTCGCTAGTGTTCTGACGACGCTTCTATCACATGAGCTTCTGTATTTTGAGCCATCCTTGATCCATAATATGAACGCTAACTTACAGCTTAAGGCACTGGGATTTGGTACAATTACACGGTTTGCGAGGCCTCACTCCCGAGGGTTCGTACATTGCTGAAGGCTGAGGAGAGGCAGAGCCATCTGACTCCATTGAGTTGGTACCACCTTCATCAAAAGAAGCCGGTAGAGGGAGTAAGTCATTCTGATGAGATTTGCTACGGTCTTCTTTGCGATTGAGAAAAGCCTCATAGAGGGCGTTACTGCTCGCATTGGACTGTAATAGATGTAAATGGAGAAATGAACCACATTTCCACATTTGAGCCCTATTTGTGGCCCATGATGCTCATGAACTTCAGGACAAGTATCTAAAGAAATATGTAGCTTGGGATAAAAATTCTCTTGAAAAAAGGTTCCGTTTTTGCAATCCTGTGAATTACGTGAGGTAGCAAAAATACAGGTTGACTGGGCTGGTAACTCGTGAAAATTTACGATTTTCAGAATGATGTTCAGAAAAATCGAAATTGTCTTTTTCGACCTTTCTAAGTGGCGCAATTCTAAAAACATTTTAAGCCTGGAGAGAAATACGGTAAATTACAGCTGGATATTAATCTATCAAATGAGTATATTTCGAATGGTTCTACGTCTTTTCTAAAGCTCAAATCTTCTTCTTTGCGCACTTGTTATTTGAAAGAAAACTCTTAAGACAAGATTTTGGCATAAGGCTTTGAGGAAACAATGCAAACCCAATAGGATTTTTAAATCGACAACTTTAAGATAAGGTTGGTTCTTACTTTTCTCTTCCTTTAAGACGCAGTTCAGGTCTAGTTTTAAGTACTTTTATTTTTCATTCATTCGTTTAACCATCCGACTTGGAAACAAATGAAACCTCCTTCGATCGTATGTTATATCGTAGTTGGTGATTGTTCTTTGATGTAAAAACAGTATTTGCTCTCCATTTAAACTTCCATCATTGTTCTAAAACTTGTTTTTTTTGTTGAAAATTTACCACTTTTAACTCAAACAAAATAAGTTTTTGTAGCATTTGTAACAAACTAACTTGAAATAAAATATTCCACATAACCAAGAAGCACGGAAATCATGGAGTGGGAGGCTAGGAATGAGAATTTTGATTTCCAGCAGAAACGAACCATTTGCGTTGTTCTACAAATGAGACCTGGCTTGCATTGAGAAGTACACGTATTTCAAATTTGAGCCCAATCGAATGTCGGAGTGAAAAGTTATACCTTCTCAAACTTATGTAGTGAAGAGAGCATAGAATGAATGAACTCGCCCTTTTGTGGTAAAACGATTACCACAAAAGGGCAAGTTCATTCATTCTTAGTTGGATTTGCACTGAACTTTGAGTGAGCATAACTTTTGTCTCCGACGTTCGATTGAGCTGAAAATCGAAATACGTTTTCTTGTGAACGTATGCAAGATCTCATTTGCAGAAGAACGTAATTGAATTGTTTTTACTGGAAATCATTGTTCTCATTGCTAGCCTCCCACTCCATGATTCCAGTGCTTCTTGACATAACTAAAGAAGCTAAGACATCAGGACTCCTTTGGAAAAATAAAAAAGACTCAATAGACAATTTCTTTACATGCGAATGTACTTTTACTTTTTTATAGAAACCTTGTCTTCCTTACAAGACTTAAAAAAAACCTTATTTGCACTCACGACCAATCCCTAAACACCAGGATTCATCAATTATCTGAAGCCCTCTGCTTCCATAAATAATTGAAGCCCTCATCAATCCATGTTTTCCAATATTTCAGCTTCTTCCTCTTCAAGCTCCAATTTCCCCATATTTTTAAATGGACCTTAAATTACCTGAGACTCGAGCGATTGTGCCTCAACCTTGACTGAGGGAAGAATGGGGCGTTGCTTTTGAGGACTGGGCGGAACCGTCAGTTTTACACTCTTGATGGACACAGGTATGGGCGTGGCCTTCGCGGTTGCGGGCAATATGGGCGTGTTGCCTTTGACAGAGTACGTCGTTTGCTTTGGGACCTTGACCAAAAAAATAAGCCATCATTACATCTAAAGTTGGACAACATGTGTATACTCTTGAATATTGCTTGAACTTCAAATTTTGAGACTATATGTGGTAATTGATAGTAATTTATAGTGAAGTAACATTCTTTTCATTATTTGGTAAACATTTTAGCTAGTGATGGACCGAAAGGGCTCATAACTGAAACCGAAAGTTTCGGCCGAAAGAGGGCTTAACCGAAACCGAAACCGAAAGCAGCTGATTACAAAATTGTTGAAATGCAAAATCTGTCTTAAAAATTAGAATGCTCATGTGTTCGATGTTGGGTAGTCGCAAATTTTGAAAAATCGGAAAACTTAAATTTCAGAGGTTTTTTGGACCATTTTTTTTTATTTTGTTGCCAAACTCCATTTTACATAGTGCTTGTCTGCTTTCGGTTTCGGTAGGCATAACCGAAACCGAAACCGAAATTTCGGCCGAAAGCGCTTTCGGTCCATCACTAATTTTAACATAGGCGTCATGTCCATACTCCATAGACCTTTTTGTTAAAGATAAGGCAGAAGAGGGAGACAAAAGTACCGTAAATCTGGCAGCATTTTTGGTAAATTTGAAAAAAGATTAGATAGAGCAAAATTTACTATCATTACTTTGACTACTGAACTCATGGGTCCAAAGCTTTATGATCGTCTATTTGTGGGCCTCTAAGCTTACCACATTATTTTTGGTGGGTCCCTAAGGAAACTTAAGTCAAATAGGTGGGCCTTAACTCCAAAGTGGTTGCCGACCCCTGACCTACAATCTTTTGGTTTGCTGGAATGAGATTTCAGGTGGTAATGGAAATAAGGGTCACTTGACGAAATTCTCTATTCTAATAGAAGCCTCAGCCACATGTGTGACAAAAATTGTTTTTTACAAAACGTTTTGATTTAATTTCATTTTTTTCCAGAATTTGCACTTTTCAGTCCTTGGTTTGAAGAGACGCGCCCTGTAAATTTTCAAGCTCTTTTGCTGTTTTAATATTTTGAAATTGCAAAAGATGAGCAACGAAATTGGTCCCTTATGACGAGATTTTACACATTTTTACAAACGTTATTTATACATTCTCATGCCTTTAATGCCTATTCATGGTGATGAAAATATTTTGAAACTTGAGCAATTTCACTACTGTTTCAAGTTTTTTGAGCGTTTCAGGGTTGTCGCAAAAGTATTTCTTTTTAAAACAACCCGGTGTTTCAACTCCCAAAATCTGGCAGCACTGACATCAAATTTGCGTATTTGTTCTCAAATGAAACCATTCACCTTTACTAAAACTAAATGTTTCCGATTTCTTTTAAATGAAGAAACTCTTCCCTATCCATTCAAACAATTAATAGTTTTACGGACGAAAGTGTAAAGCTTGAAAACATGATAAATAGAAGAAATTGTCCAATTTCAGCAACGTGTTCCATATCTTAGCATTTAAGATTTCTAGAAAGGATTCATTGCATGGACTATGTTGAAGAAATACAACGAAATCCAGAGGTACTATTTTAGTTGATAAGGCATGCAGCAAACGAGAGAGTTTAATTATTCAAATGAAAATCGATGTCACTGGCACGCATGAAGGGACTTTTTACTACAACAGACACAGAAACTTGGCGAATCTTTTCAAAGACCAGACACAGCAATAATGATGTTATTGGTACCGATGGAAACCATTTCAAATATAAATTATATTCCTATGATCTGTCATGAGATTGTGAAGATACAGGGTTGTTTTTCCTCCAATTTTAGGCATTGTTTGAGAAATTTGTCTTCGACTACAAGGTACAAACGAGATCATCGATTGGCTTTACTCGGAAAAGATCAAAATTTAAATACGTTTGACAACCTGAGACTACTTCTTTTGAAATGTTGTTAGTGACATGATAGTAAGGAAAAATGGATTATGATCGATAAAAGCTGCATGATCGTTATTAGTGATGTTATTATATTTTCATTTTATATTCTCAATTAACTTGATTGTGGGGTTTGCAATGCGCCAAAAATTGTGAACATGTTCACGCGATATCCATCACGTACTTCTCAAATTTGAAGGTTAGGCAGATACACTCTAACTTGGAGAAACTGAACTTTATTAGAGTGACATTTGGCAAATACAGGGTGAAAAACTTAAAACTGGACAGTAAACAAAATCCTTACTAAAGAAAGTCTATAGCTTGCATTTAAAGTCAAAATGCAGCCAAAGTTGGATATGAAAAGTTTGTGTGACAACACCAATAAATTCTTAGATCACGAGTATTTTTATGTTAAATACCAAAAGGCGCTCCGAATTAGGAATGTATTACAGTCAATGACAAGGTATTCTTTTTGAAGCTTTGATTGTACTTTCTATCTATCAAGGATTCATCTGAAGATCTGATTAATAAGTAATTACCCCTAACATCTCTTTTTTACAGCTGAATTAATTTGTAGGACAAGAAAAAGATTATATCTCCTACACAGCCTTCAAAATTGCAACCAACGAAGTGAGATTGTGGTTATTATTGCCTTTAAGGATTGTAATTTTTGAATCTGACTTTCAAAAAACGTTGGATTGGGATTGAGTTCCGGAAAGTACATGTACGTGAGTTTTTATTGTTCCGTCTTTACGTTACTCCTTGTACTGAGTAAGAACACATTAATTTGAAACAGGTCTTGGCTTAAGCCATTATTAAATAATGCAAGTTGGGGTCCCACTCAACCTAAGGCCTAATTGACAAGCTTATTTGATGATTCATCGTTAAATGTTTGGGTTCAAAAATATTAAGTCAAAGATATATTTTCCAATTTTTAATGGCGCACCCTGTATGTAATAGCTAACCATTACTTACCATTTGTCCAGCAGGCGCGGATCCAAGAACTCGAACATACTGAATCTTGTTTCCAACTTGAATCTGTTGTATGGATCCCGTGGTCAAAGAGGCCGCACTTGAGGCTGGAATGCGAATCATCTGCGAAGAAGTCCCTTGGGACGCGGTGCGAAGAACAACCTGATTGGAGGAGGACACTTGACTCTTGATGGGACTGGCCAAGCGAATATTCGAGATCCGATTGGTGGCCGAGGTGCCCAAGAGGCCGAGTTCTTGGGCTTCTTGAATGGTCATGGTTTTGGCGGGCGAGATCATCTGAACACCTCCAGAGCCTCCAGATCGAACCACACGGATTTGTCGAGTGGCTGATTGATGGAATATCGATTAATGACATTGCTTTATGATTTATTTCATGTTGGAACCCTTTGAATAAGCATTAGTAAATAATAGCAAAAACAAAGTGTTGGTTATATATTAGTATTACCTATTAGTATTTTATTTATTATACTTATTATATAATTATATTTATATTATATAATCATAATTATATTTATATTATATATAATTATAATTATATTATATATAATTATAATTATATTTATTTATAATATTAGTATACCCTATATTAGTTGAAACAATGAATGGCTTCATAAACTGTTTTGCAATTTTCCTTAAAATGATAACGTTTTCAACTCCCAAGATTAATATTATTTAGGTGTTTTGGTAAACAGAAACAGCCCTTCACCCACGTTTTACATAGTAAAACTGTGCTTTTAGTCTGCACCAGGCTCCGAAATTTCACCAAAAGTGATCGATAACTCCCATTGCCTACCTGTTTGTGGTTGATTGTGTTGATGGCTAGATATGACCCTGATATTGCCCGTGAGATTGGAAATCGTGCCGTCCGCATTCACAATCCGAATCTGCGGCTGAGATTGAATTGTCGATTCTTGTTCCATCTTCAATATCTGAATGCCACTCGATCCATCCGAGGTTATCATTTGTGGAGTTGGTGGTTGCTGTTGTTGTTGTTCCATCAGAGATGATCCTTGAGTGGATGCACCCGTGATATTGCCCAAAGACGTGGGCAAACTCAACGTGCCATCCGCATTCAGAATACGAATATTCTGTAAGGACATGGACGACAAAGTCCCATCGGCATTGAGGACAGAATGGGTTTCAGCCGCAGCCGCTAATGAGGATAAATCCGTGGTATCTGGTGCAGGTTCAGGTTGACTTTCGACCACCATTGGTTCAGGTTCAGTTTCAGGTTCGGGTATTTCGGGCTCGGGTTCGGGTTGTTCATTTTCTTCTTGGATGACGATGGGTTGTCCATCGGGGGTCATATATTGGCCAGTTTCGGGATTATACGTGATGGGGACGGTTTGACCATCGGCCGTGATCATCGCATAACTGTTACCTTCGCCTTCATTCTGAAACCGGCCACATGGAATACATGATTTGAGACTATATATTGTGTTTATAGTAAGAAGGACTAAAGTGTCAATGTATCTGATTATACTGTAGGTGAGATTCACGCTTGTTCTGGAGTTTCTTTCTTTTATAGAGACACTTTACTTAGAGGAGATTGATTGGTCCCACTCCAAATTGTTAAAGAGGACAAATGGAAGAGCACCAAAAAGTTCAAGACTTTGTTCAGAAACAGCCTTTATTTGATTATTTTGCAAATTTTGTGTGTTTTATGCTTTTCTTATCCCAGTTATGCGTTTTCGCAAGCTCTTAACGCTTTTCTTCTTGTCCTAAGTGCTTCATGCGTTTACTCTTTTACACCACTGGCTCTAGTTTCTGATTGCTTTTGCTTTCTTTTAACTATTTATTTTTGACTTCATGATTGTCAAAAAAAACAGAAATAAAGATAGAACAAGAAGTTTTGCTTTCATCCAGAAGAAACTAATGCACTTGCCTTCTTTTCTTTGCTTTTCTTCTCTACGTTTGACAGAATCTCACCTTTCATTTCACCTCACCTCAACTTATTTTTCCCAAATCCATGGCTGTTCCTACCTTTTAAACCCATTCTAACTTCATCAACCTTAACAATTGTGATGTGTCTTGTCATTTCTAATTCGTGGACAAACACTTGCTTCCACTGTGTTTCCATTTGCAGGTCTCTTTCTCACCATTTCTTGCCCGGTTTGCTCCTGTCCTTGGATGAGATGGTCTTCCGTGTGATTGTCGGTTGTGGCCAAGCCCAAAGCGTCCAAATCGGCTGGCGAATGGGGCGTGACCCCGTCGGAGGTTTCCATGGTGACGCCCAAGAGTGGTTCAAGGGTGCGGGTGAACGGGCGTGTTGGGTGTGGATTCGCGTTTTCCCTGGGTTTTTTGGATGTTGGTGGGTCGATGTTGTTGTGTTGTTCTTCTGTCTTTGGCTTTGATCACTTCGAACCTTGACGCCAAAACGCGGGACAAACTTCGATGGAGAGAACCACGGCTGATGAGGCCGAAGAGGCTGGAGAGGCTGGAGTACCGGGGATTGAACGCGCTAGAGGGCGACACGGGGTATTTGGGAGAGGTTGCGGAGAAAGAGAGCGGAGTAGCATCGGTGATAAAGACGGCATCTGCATGCAGATGTCAGAGTGGGGATGGGTGACACCGGCATTTTTGGCACAGAAGAAATTGTCAAAGGCGATACTGATACCGAAACCGATCTCGACACCGGCACCGGCTGTGAAAGTGTTTCGTATTTTGGGAAAAACCACGAAACCTCATAGGTGTAGACTAGTGATGGACCAAAAGGGCTTTCGGCCGAAATGTCGGTTTCGGTTTCGGTTATGCCTACCAAAACCGAAAGCGGACATGCACTATGAAGGATGGAGTTTGACAACAATATAGAAAAATATTTTGTCCAAAAACCTGTGAATCTTAAGTTTCCCGATTTTTCAAAATTTGCCCAATTTGACTACCCAACATCAAACACATGAGCAATTAAAATGTTTAGGCGGATTTTGCATTTCTGCAATTTTTTTTAGTCAGCTACTTTCGGGTTCGGTTTAGCCCTCTTTCGGCCGAAACTTTTTGTTTCGGTTTAGCCCTCTTTCGGCCGAAACTTTCGGTTTCGGTTATGAGCCCTTTTGGTCCATCACTAGTGTCGACTCAAAAGGCCGGTGTCGACACGGACACCAATAGATTAGTCAGGCTCAGTTTTGTGACAACTTTTTTTTTCTTTCCCCTGGGCCCAACTTCCTTGTCCCACAGTAGTAAAAGTTTGGCTTCAAACATGTCTACAAAGGCTTGCAGATGGCCGATCACACAAATGAAAAAAATTGAACGTCCAAGAGGTACGTAGATGTATGCTTTGAAAGTATCATTTTGAAGAATTTTTGTCAAAATATTGAGTAATTAATGATTTAACACACTTTTCTCCCGGTTTTAAAACAGCTTTCATGAGGGTAGGATTCCGGTCAGCCATAGTTCCAGATAGTTTACAAAATAATCAAAGTGAACAGAAGTTCATATGAAAGAAGGGTCATCAGAACACTAGTGACAGTGGCTTTATCATGAAGCTTCCAACTAGCCAAACAAGAGGGAAGTGCAAGAGAAAAAAATACAACAAATAGGAGCCTTTGACCAAAAAATATCCATGGAAGGGCTTCAATCCATCTTATTAATGATGATTATTTTACAACTTTGTTGCATTCAATTTGTACCAAATAGGAGGAGTATGATGCAGAAAACTAGGATGTGAATAGAACTGTTCAATCATGTAAAAAGTAACATTTTTTACATTTTCATAATTTTGATAGTTTGTTAACTACCCTTTATTCAAAATTTACTACATGTCATAAGAAACATTTGACATCCATTAGAATCTTTTTGAAATCAGCAAAACATTTTGAAAACTTGATTGGCAACTCTCTTATCCTCCATGTAAGTTGTCCAGAAATTACTCCTGCTAAGGACAACTTACAGGGAGGGTTAGACAAGAGCCCATCAAGTTTTCAAAATATCAATTTGATTTACAGAAATATTTTATAGGGTAACAAATAAAACCCATAATATAGGTTATTTCGGAAAAAGGGTATTTCAACAGGTCTTTCCATTTATGAATTCTGCATCATTCTATTGGTGCAAATTCAACACAAGTTGCAATGGGCCTTATTTATAATGTTAAAACCAAATCTTAGTGGTACTTTTTGGCAATTCATAGGCATCATCTGGAATTTTTTGTTTAATATTTGCTTACTTTAATTTGATTTTCTGTACATCTTTAGTTGCAATGTATCAGCATTTTTTCAATTGTTGCTTATTCCTTGGGTTGTTGCATATTTTTTGAGTACTTTTTTCATCCATTGGATATTGTGCTTGTCTAAATTAATACCATATGGTGCAAATTACTAGCTGAATTAATTTCATGGATTTATTCTTTGTTTCCTGTGGTCGATAGCAACAAAATCATTGAAATAGCAACATTAGCACGTGAAAACATTAATGAAGACCATTTTCACTTATTTCAGTGTCAGTGTGAAATTTCATTGAAAGCTCTTGCGAACTATGTAATTAGCACTCGCTCATTTTACCATTATGAAGACAAGGAAGTTGGCCCCAGCGGAAAGAAAAAAAAGTTGTCACAAACCTGGGCCTGACTAATGCATTGTTGGAAAAGCCGGTGTCGGTTTCGGGGTGTCCACACCGAGACCGACTTTTCTGAGATTTTTTTTTTTGAGATCATTTTCAAGGTTTACGAATATTGGTGCATACTTATTGAAATTCTTGAACTACTTATTGAAGACGAAAATAAATCTAGGCAATACTAGAGCACTATAGGCAATACTAGGCTTCTGCGTTTCCAACTTTTATTACTTGGGATAATCGTGAACTCACTTCTGAAAAAAGGGTTGTAACATTCCTATGAAAACCGATTGACCTTACTTCATTATTGATCCTTTTTGTCTCTTTCAACAGAACCAGGTTAATTTGGTAGTTAGCTGGTGAATGTGGTGAATGTTCTCAGGGGATTCGGAAATCTAGCCAAAATTTTCCATG
Organism: Tigriopus japonicus; assembly: GCA_010645155.1. Classification (NCBI taxonomy): domain Eukaryota; kingdom Metazoa; phylum Arthropoda; class Copepoda; order Harpacticoida; family Harpacticidae; genus Tigriopus; species Tigriopus japonicus. The sequence continues at coordinate 230,693 of CM021321.1, read as the reverse complement.
CATTTTCTCACATTAAAGGCATAACCATACGGTTCCATAATAAGAATGGAATCTTTTGGATCTAAATTTAACTGATTGTCTCAGGTGCATATGGAGCAAAACATCCGAAACTCTGAAATGCTTGTGCACTTAAAAATCCAAATCATTTTTGTGCTAACGGTTGACCTGAAGGCCGCTTTTAAAGCAAACTTGCCAAGTGGCGAAAACTTTTATTGAGTTTAGAAATTGGAACATTAGCTGAAATCACATTTTCATGGCTTTCCTTAACCTGAAATCGATTTTTATCGCAAACGTGTTGTGACGCAAATATTTCAAAGATTTGAATAAAAAGAAAAGAATTTATTGTTTTGCAAAATATTAATCAGCTAACTACTGTTGATGGCATCAATGTGGTCATATTTGACCATTTTTACCCTAAACACTTCAGTGCTAACTTTCTTTAACAATGTCTGAAACCTTGTATCGTTTCAAAAATCTGAAAAATACCCCTGGGTTTTTTTACAGTTTCAAAAACGTTCTTTAACGGATATTTCATACGATTTCATGGTTTTCAGCTCTTAACTTCTTAGAATCAGAACTTGATAATGTTACCCTTGGTTTAGATTTTTATCTCTCGAGTCGCTAAAAATACAACGCTGTCTCACGAGTACCTTTTATGAGGGTATTCATCTTTAATAAAAACTAGTTTCCGGTTTTTTTTTGATCTACGACGAGATTCAATCTTTTTATTTGAAGTACCCTCAAGACTTTTTCTTTCCAACTTTGTTGGGACAATCAAGCCCGAATTAGTGGGTCTTTCGTAACGCGGTCTAAGTAAAAGGTAACACCATTCCTGGATATTGACATTTCCTAATCCCATTGTCAATGCGTCTTGAAAGTATTTTTTGAAGAGTTTATTTTAAGACCTTTCATTGATAAGTGAAGATATTGAGGTTCTGTCACGATTAGGTAAAATTTGAACAAATGTCATTCTGCTCATCCGAAAATAATTTTGAAAAGCTAATTTTAAAGGCAGCTTTTCACCTTTCAGTACCATTGCCAAAAAGGTAAATGAAAGACAGCACGTCACGTGGTATTTAACCCAGAAAGCCCACATCCCACGCGAATTTGCAGACTTACCTTTCAAGGAAACTTTACTTTCTCAAAAATCATGTATTTCATTGGTGTGTCTTGTCATAAATAATAAATATCAATGGGTATTACAATCTGACAAATGCTTGCTACAAGGCCGTCACCTTCACATGGCCCGTTTGATTGATCTGCCCATCACAAGATTGTGTGGGCTGTTTCAGAATGCCCGGCCTATATTCCTGCTTTTGGGCTTCATCTAGGCCACGATCGACACTACTTGCGCACTGATGACACAACATGCCACCCTGAATTTCATTCCCTTTGTCGAACGAATGTTGTCGTTTCAGAAACCGGTTGGGCTTCTCAACAACACGTGTCACTTCAGAATAACCATAGGGGTCGGGCACTGTCAATCGATTGGAATACACACTCCGAAAAGGTTGCCTCGGATTGGACTTGATAACCATTGGCAGAGAGGTGGACCAATCGGAAGTCATGCTGTGCACATGCGGGTCGTCAGCTGTGTGAAAGCTTGCCGCTTTTTCGAATTTTGAGTTTCTGCCATGGTCTGACAGCTTGGTCTGAGGGGCAAAGGTCACGTTGGATGCCCTCCGGAAGTGAGGATGAAGAGGTAGATCAGATTTACGTCGCCTTTCTAATAGCTCTTTCTCTGCCAAGCCCAATGCTTTTGGGGGAGCAAAAGAGGTCCTCCGAAGACCTTTTGGGTTGGGAAGCTGAAGACGACCCGATTCAGAATCGGTATCTTGAAGGGTGTCGTTTGAAGACATCAGACTTGGTTCACAATGTCGTGGCAGAAGTTGATGGTCCATGGAATAACTCATCCGGCTTTTCTGAATGAACCTCTTTCGTTTTTGCTTCTCAAGGCCCAATCCACTGGCATTGGTGTATCGGGCAGGAGGTGGTGGAGTCCCAATCTCTGAAGGGGCGGTAAGTGGAATCTTCAACAAGTCCTTTGCAGATATCTTAGGCGCATCTCGCGCAAACATCAAGGTGGCGAATGACGAATCTGGCGACGAACACTCAATACTCGAGTCGTGACCATTGTTTGTCAGGCATTTTTTGCGCTCCACTGACGGAATTGGGATTGATCTCTGGGATGAAGTCGATCGAGCTCTCCGCATACTTGATCGGGCTCTGGTTCCAGTCAATTCAGACGAGTCATCTGATGAGGATTGTCGAGCTTGGTCGAAGTTCTGGAATTCTGCCGAGACTCGAGATTGCTGTCTAACGATGGATCGAGCTCGTCGTGTTTTCTTCAGGGAAGGTGATTGGAAGGAACTTGAGCTAGTGTTTACTGTGTTGGAGGAATCGGTATGGATTCCAGCGACGCCTTTGGAAATGTTGTCAATGTCAGGATCTTCCAACTCTTGCCCTTGAGTCTCTTTATCGGATGGACCCAAACTGCTTTCGTCAGCGAGGCACGAACTTTCACTTTTGGCATCTGCATCGTCCTCGCCATCATCTTCTTCGCCCAGATTTGATAGCATACCTGGAAACGAAGTTGTCAGAGGGCATTTGAAACGACAACTTGTCAATAATTTAAGCTCTGGATATCGCCTATGGCGCGACTTTCTGTTTGAATAGAGTTGAAACTGGTCCGATATTGATTTTTTAGTGTATGGCTACCAGGAAGGCTTGTGCATAAAATATCGGGTCTCTGTCGAGGATTATTGGATGATATGTTCAAAACCAACTTGGTTCATCGACAGTACCAATCGAAGTTTTGTGTCACAAAATGATCTGTTAACATGGCACTCACGACAAAAGTGGTTACGTCAACATGTCTCATTGTCATTTGCGTGTACAACAAGCCATACATCAAGCCACGATATAAAAAAGATAGATAGAACCTCTTTAATAATAATATTGATTTTTACGGAGGAAGAATTAAGGTAGGCCAAGAGAAAGGCAAACATTTGAAAGTTTATTTGTATTTAGACTGGGAAACCTAAAATGAGGCCAAATACCGTTCAGAGGTGGCTTCGGAACCGTTGTCGTGAGAAGGAATGTACCTAAGAAGTTTGAAGAAGTCAATTAGAGTGTTTGGAGAAATGATGGCAAAATCCTATTTGGTAATTTTACTACTTTATGGTGGAAATTGATAGCGTTTTTGATAATTTGTATAAATAAAAACAAAGTTCGGACTAAATATTCTGATAATGTTATGGTCTTCCATTTCAAACTGCAACAAAAGTTTTTGGTAAATTTTGCACCGTTTGCTTTGCCTCAACTTTAATTTTTTTAGCTTCTGACATTTATCAAAAAACAGTACCATTTTTTGCCAACCTTAAATCCCAGGTATTTCAAACATCATGGGCTTTTGCAAAGGCTTAATAGGAAGGTTGATTTGAGATTTGTTAACAAGATCGTGTTCTTCAGGGAGCAAGAGATCGGAGAAAGAGCTCATCAAATTCATAGATATGGAAGATGTTGCATCTTCCGAAATGAAAAACAGAAACTAATCAGTTGGAAGTGGATTAATCCGTTAATTCGTTTTGTCACACGGGTTAATCGAATAAAACCAAAAAGTAATATTCAGGTCCATTGTGTTTTTTCCTATGAATGTTCAAAATTTCTCCCGAAAAAGCTTGAAGTTGAAGACTCCAAAAAACCTATGAACCAAACATAAGTGCAGTCTTGAACAAGCAACTTTGAAAAATAACAATTTTGGAATGATAAATTCATGTTAATGAATGGAGGGATCTTTAATGACTTACGATGGATATGTACAAACAGTCGAAGACAGGTTTCCGCAATTCAACAAGAGTTTGTTTTTTAATGTTCAGTGCCTGCTTTCTGCAGGATTTTTCTTGAATCTCTTAACATGAGATGTTAGAATATGAAAAGTCTCGTATGAATCGGGAAGTCATAAGTGAAATGAGGAGGGATACCTTCGTTTTTGTTGTCATTCTGGATTTTTTGTACCCATCTGGCAATGGACGTTGTATCATTTTCACGATTAGTCTGGTTTTTTGCCTCTTTTCACGGTGCATGATAGGTTTGGGTGTTATTTTTTCCGTTCAGGATCTATCATTTATTTGATTTTAGTCCACAATTTCATGATTTTATGTATAGTTTCAACACTCTAATGTTTATCTTGCCCAAAATTTGGGCAAGAGTTGAGTATACTTTTCAAGAGAAGATTATACAATTTTGTACAATTTTTGGAGCTTGTCACAAAACCTAATATTTGAAAAATAATATGTAAGCAAGTAAGCTTTTGATTCCACAATTTTGCCAATCTTCTTTTAAATGAACTTTCCTTAAAGACAATTTCAATGATCTCGTTATTGTAAAATGGTAATAATAATAAAAACTTTGGTTTTTATTGGGGTATCAATCATTTTAAATTTAAGCCATTAATCCATCCATGGCCTTTTCCCCTTCACATTCAGAGCAATTAAGATATAGTCCACAATTCCAAAAAAAAATGTGACTGGTCATTAAATCATCCCATGTTTCACTCAAATTTTTTAAGCCGTTATGTTGTTCCATATTTTAAAGTAGTTTATGAAGATTTTTTTAGGCGCATTGGTGAATTTTTCGTAATCATCCCAAGTAAAGATGGCGCTTTCAAAAGCTTTCAGGCAATGGACAAAGGTGATTTCTGAAGTCAATATGTATGTCAAATCTTAGAACTTAAGAGATAAAAAAGTTATAATTATGCGTCATTTATGTTTTTTATTAAAATTTTCGTCAATTAACTTTAACATCAACATTGTTTGAACATAATTTCAATGATCTTGTTATCACTGAACAAAAAACTTCGGTTTTCATTGGTTTATCAATCATTTTATGATAAATCCCTTTTTTAGTGAATTAATCCGGATTAATCCTTAATCTGCAAAATACGGATTAATTCGGGAAGCCCTAGTATACACCCATACTTTTTAAATTATTTGGACCATAAATTAACTTAATCGTCTTCTTTTGCATAATTTACTATTAAAATATTGGGGACTCTAATTTAAAACAATCACATGCAGATTTCAAAATTTGGCGGGAGACATACTTAAAGCCAAAGTATAATCAGTGACAACCAAAGCTTTGTCGTCAAAGAGTTGCTCACGGAAATAGACAATGAGGTTTTTTTTTAAAGAATGCAGGCTCAAGATATCTAACAACATTTTGAGACTATGAAAACCGTTCTCCTCTCACTTGTTATTAGTTTTAGTTAAGGCTTATTTAAGTTATTTAATCGGGATTCATCTCGTAATTTCTAACTTACTTCAAGAACCAGGAGTAGAACCTCAATTCCTTAGTTTAGCCAAGGATGGCTCAAGCCAGCATTACTTTCAAAATACACACTGGGTCCGATTAGTACAATGAAAATTAAATGGAACAATACATTTGTTGCAAAAACCTCACATTTTAGTACAATAATTGGACCCAGTGTGTATTTTTGAAATACGTCCTGAAGTACAGTGGTTCCTGGTTAAGCAAACAATAGTGAAATATAAAGAATTTGCCATTTTTACTTTCTTTTACATTTCTATTGCGGATTGCATTCAAAGTGGTGTTTCGAGTGCCTGTAATCGTTATATTTATTTTAAATGGGACCGATTTGAACTGTTGGCTTGAAAAAAATCAGTGGGACAGAGGGATCAATGTTTCCATATCCATCCACATCCGGTTACTTTTGAACCGGATATAGATGTCAACCTCATTTCTTCCATTATGGAAAGAAGGAGGAGTTGAGAAAAAAATATCATGCGGATTAATTGGGTCATGTGTGTCATTGTTTAAAACTTAAGCTTCTTTATTCCCCTATCCGAAAAACAAGAAGTACATTAAAAAATCATGCAAATTAATTGTTCATGACATGTCATGATTTTATGGATGTTTTAAATCATTTGGAAATGTGTAATAGTTACACTGAACAATAATGTCGTTCTTAAATAGCCATATAATTGATCATTTTGAAAATTATTTTCTACAAGTTTTTTTCAACTGCAGGGTCTTTGCACATTACATCATTGCATGAACTTAATTTGCACTTTTTCAACCATTACTTTATGTTCCAAAAACAACATTATTCCTCTGTTTTTAACTTTGTAGTGGTTTTGAAAAGGCAGTTTTCAATTTCAGCGTTACCAGTTAACAATTTTCACGGCCATTTTGTGATTTTTTTTTCTAAACGGTAGTAATAATAGACAAAATAGGTCTGAAAACACCCACCCAAACTGAAATTTTACCCAAGATAGATTTACAGGAGCACTTTTTCGACACATTTTTCGACGAACTTTGTCGTCAAATACGTACGAGGCATGAAGTTCTTTGGCTTGCGACAAAGTTAAAGTTTGTTGTCAGAAACATTGTTCAAAACTTGCTCGTGGAAGTGAGGCTTTCGACAGACAACCAGGACAAAATTGTGAGGCCCAAAGTTAGTTCGCAAAAGTTTGAAAGAGTTAAATATGATGGCCTTTTATTTATTCTGTTAATGATCGAAAGCGCAACACTTAATTTTCACATTTCTTGGATTTCTGCTCGGTGGCAAAACCAGATTTTCCGCCGTTCTAGTGTAATTTTCAAACTCTGTTACGACTTTTTCCACACACTGGCTTCTTTTTAATTAATTTTTAGCCTGCTAGTTGAGACAAGTTTGTGTAAAAATGGCGCTAGGCGAAGCAAATTGCACGAAGTAGTGTCGGTTTTCCCGAAGGTCACCTTAACTTTATTGATATTCCAAGGTTATTTCATGTTCCATGATAGCAAGAAAATTCCAAGGAAGCGGGCTCGATATTCACGAGCAATTTCGTGAGTGATTATTGGAAACATTTCCCCCTGGAGCGGACTCTCTTGACTCTCTATCTTAAAAAAGCTTCTAACAAAAACACACGAGTTTTGATTTTTCCACAACAAACAGTAAAGAAATTAAATGTGAGCCATCAAATCGAGATCAACAAAGTACTATACAAAGCCTGAAGAAGAACACATCTTCAAGTCCCATAGGGAAGTAAAGACACGATATGTCATTGATTTCTCGTAAATTCTGTCTATTTCCGTAGATCTAGATGTTTTCTCGTAACGCTGGGAACATTATTCATTCTTAATTACGCTAGACAATGTTAATTATAGTCAGCAATGGGAATGCAACCTAAACCTACGAGTGGTCTAGAAAGGTCCATCACAAACACGATCCAGTTTAAGTAAACATTGGGACCGTCATCTACGGTAATTTTTGTACTCTAAGTAAAACTTGACGCTAAAAATCAAATAGTGTTGAAAGGAATTCAAGGCCACGAGTTGGAAAACTAAGGGACCTTGACTCCTGAGATCGTTGGGAGTTTTGCTTGAAGCCTTTGCAAGCATCAAAGGATTCAAGGCTCCAAAATCAAAGGAAAGCGAACGCTCATTAATCTTGTATGATCAAATAGGTCTTGTTCTTCAGAGGAAATGAAGATCAATATGAGTTTGACATCTTTGAAGATCTGCCACTTTAAAGCCCTCAGAGACCATATGAAAGGGTAATCGTATGATAGAAAGCCGAAATGCAAACTTACCCACTAATAGGGCCTTTCGAAGGCCAACCACGGCTAACGAGTCACTAACAGAGGGAGCTTTTCGTCGAAGTCTAAAAATGGGCATGCTGGCCAATCGTTTAACTTTGGACACACTTTTGCCCTCATCGGCAATATTGGGATCAACAGAGGAAGCTGGGAGGAGCACAGCTGAGATCAATCGATTCTGTTCACTGATCAAGAATTCACGATTGTTGAAGCCGTCCTCTGTACACTCTTCCACACTTTGAGTTTTCATCGTTTATCTACTGAAACCTCAAGCCGGTGAAGGCCAACGGGTTCTTTCTCGATCTTGTTCACTAGTGATTGGAATCACGGATTATCTTCTTGCACTAAAAGGAACGACAATTCAAGTGGATGTTCTCTGTGCAAAGACTCTGGGACAACAAGTGTCTCTTCCACTTTCCTGGGGTCCTCGATTCGTCCAATACGTCCCACGTTCGAGCAACGTGGAACGTTGTACGGAAGTTAACGGAAGCGTTATCCCGTTTACCTTTGGCTTTCTCTCTCTCTGGAAATCCATTTCTCGAGGGTTGCTCCTCCAAGTGCGTCGATCCACGAACGTTCTTGGAAGGTCTTCTGAAGGCTACCATTACCGTGGATCAGTTCTTGATATTTTTATATCAGTGTAAAAATAGTTGTGAGTTTTTTGAATTATGTTTGATCGGGAGAACATTGCAGTTGATTGTTTTTATCCCCCCCCCTGAGCAATGGTAGATTCAAGGAAAGGTTTCTTTTGACCAAACTTCAATTGGACACGCAATGTACTGCAGGAGGAACGACACCGGGAGGTCTCTCCTCGTGCTCAAGGATGAAGCAGTTTTTGTCTTGACCTCGACAGAGGACCACTATAAGCTATGGAGAAGGTAACATGTTAAAATTCCCCATCTTAGCTCTCGAGATTCAATTCCATACATGAAGAAGGATTTAAGTACTACTATAACTTTTTTACGGGTACGGCGGAAAACTGGGTACAACGGAAAACTGGATAAAACGGAAAACTGGATAAAACGGAAAACTGGATAAAACGGAAAACTGGATAAAACGGAAAACTGGGACAGCAAAAGACTGGGTACAAAAGACAATTGAGAACACCTCAAACCGAATCCAGAGTATCACTGCTATCCAGAGTTATCTGCAAGGAGCCATTTCGTACTGTGAAAGCAGTACGATTTTTTTTATCGTACATAAAACTTGATTCGTCTGATCTCCATGGTTACTGTCCACACTCTTGCCAATCTTTCAGAGAATGGGAGATCTCTGAATCTTCCAATCCGTAATCGTTTTCGTAAATTTCGGTGGGTTCGGTGGCTTCTAGAACGGCACTATCTTTTTTGCAACTATGTATAGCCTGTGTCCAAGTATAAAGAGGTCCTTTGCTTGGTCCGACATGATACTGTCTCACACAAGGACATCTCTAGAGATGGACCCAAGTGTTGGCAGATGAATGGAAGAAAAGTATAACACATGGTCATAAAATTGAAATAAACACATTAGTACTAATTACGGTTATTCATCTGAGGCTTGAGGGGACGTTATTCCGGGGAATTTTGGTTAGGAATGCAGATGAACCATAAAAAGAGGTCTTAATTTCAAAGATCAATTTTGAGTGGAACTTGTTTCTGATTTTTTGTTCTTGCGGGCAACTCAAATCAAAATTACGGATTTTTTTCTGGATTTTTTTTTAGAAAAATCTCTTCGCCCATTTGTTTAATTTTTTTTCAACGCAAATATTAGAGCCTACATACTATTAATACTTAAACGTTGACTGAAAGTGACCAAGTGTTAACAATGACTCATTCCATCCCTAGTTGCCACAAACCGGTTTTATGCTCCTTGTAATGACGCGACACTTGACCTACCTTTTTTAAACCTTTAAGAAAGAGTGGAAGTGGAGGTGGAGTTGGAAGAGTAAGTTGGGTAATCAACAATTAAATCTACAACTACCTTTCTCCATGCATTGCAGTTTTACCATTACATATTTATTCATCAGTAGGTACAGGAACTTAAGACGAATAAACTTGTGTCTTTTTTCGTCTTTTTGGCCTTTATTCGTTGCGAATTTTTTTTCGTCTAATTTGGATTTTATTCGTCTTTTTTCGTCTAATTGGCCAAAAATTTGGATTTTCTTAGTTGTCCAGCACTTGCAGCGTTTTTTTCAATTTTCCAAGCAAAAAAGAACTTCAAAGAAAGTTCAACCCCACCAATCATAGGCCAATGTAATAATTTGATTGTTGGTTGCTGTTTCGCACAAATAAAATACAATCAACACTTATAAATTAACTTGTACTTGTACAGTTGCTCGACAGAAACAAAAAGAAAAGACTACTATTGGGTTGAAAAGGCCATCAGGATTTGCAAATCTGATTTTAAGTATAGCTGTACTAAAAACGTTCCTTTAAAAAGGCATTTTTAACTCTTGGTTTTTATTTGACAAATGTACTACTAGCTAATTCTTGCTCGTTAAGTACCTCCTTTTTTTAAATTTTCTAGATTTCGCCGCTTTTGACAGTCAGATCATATCAGACAGATTGGTCCTTATCAATAGGGACATACATAATGTCTATTTAGTGGGAGCAGCTTTAAACGTCTTTTTTCGTCTGGACTGGCATTTAATTATTCTTCTTTCTTATAAGATCGGTTCATTCGCCTTTTTGGGAAATTCATTCGATTTTTTCCACTTTGCAAGCATTTTTTTCTTTTTTTCCGTCCGTTGGAAACTTTAAATCGTCTTTTTTCGTTTAATCGGTCAGTTTTATTCGTCTTTTTTCGTCTAATCAGTCAATTCTATTCGTCTTTTTTCGTTTAATTTGACAGTTTTATTGGTCTAAACTTCCTGTCCCTATTCATCAGATAGTTCGGTGCTATATTCTACCTTTCCTACTCCCAAATTTTTCTCCTTGCTTGTCTTTTCCGAAGTGTCTATTTTTCCCTGACTTCTCAACAACGTAATCGTAGTCACTGCTAATCCGCAGTGCACTATCCAAAGTATTAGACATCCCTGAGTGTTAGAAGCCTTGTCATTTTCTCAAAGAGAAATTGGATCTAATCCTTGGAACTCTAGGTTGTCTTCAAGAAAAAAGCAAATGCTACGAACGTTGTACACGCCATATAAAGATAATTGGAATGGCTTTGGAAATGAAAGAGTCTTTATTCAGCTCTTATTGAAAGATGAACGGAAAGGAACAACATTTTTCCCCTGCGAACAAATCACTTTCTTAGGATTCTTTTTGAATAAAAGGCTGGAATGATTTTTATTGAAAATTAGACCATCTTTTTTTAATTGACTTGTGTTAATTGGTAACTCTCTAGTAGATCCGACACGAAAAACATAAATAAGCGGACTATGGATGTTTAATTAGCTTCATGGGTGGTCTATGGTTCAATTAAAAATGACTGAATAACACAACTGGCTTTTTTCAAAGGATTGTTCAATGCACATTTCATGGTTTTATGGATACCAAATCCAGTCATTGAATTAGATTTTGGTGAAACCACCTTGGCTGATTATCTCCCTAACTATTTTGCACACAATTAATTTTATACAATGGTTTTCTTTAATCACGAAGGGAACCCTCATACTTTTTTTAAATAATAAAAGACTGAAAAGCGATTAAATAATTTTTTCATCAATTTCTCAAACATCAAAAATAGCGGGATGACTTAATAAAACGACTTTTTTCGAAAGCAAAGAGAGTAAACCCTATGCTTGACCCTAAAACTGCCTTTACTAATCAATACTAATCAATTTCCAGTCTTCTCCCGTCTATTGTCGTGAGCAGACGTGTTTTTGCGTTGCTCGTGATAATTTGGCCGGTTTAGACTAAGTGCTGTGTTGTGTTGTGTCGTGGTCGTGTGGATCCAAGGTAAGCCATTTTTA
>CM021321.1:175600-217711 GCA_010645155.1 Tigriopus japonicus | reverse complement strand
TCGTCTTTTTTCGTTTAATTTGACAGTTTTATTTGTCTAAACTTCCTGTCCCTATTCATCAGACAGTTCGGTGCTATATTCGTAGTGCCTTTCTGCTTATGAATTTGGTTTGGTTTTGATTGGCCAAATTGAAGACTGGGACTTTGACCAAAAATTTTGATCCAAAATTTGAACTAAGTCTGTGCTGTCAAATTAGCAAGTTTGTTTTAAATATCTTGTTAAGTCTCAAAACTGAACAGCACCTGAAAAGCCGTGATCGTCTAGTGGTTAGGACCCTGCGTTGTGGCCGCAGTAACCCAGGTTCGAATCCTGGTCACGGCAGTGAAATGTTACTGTCATGGCTCAGTTGTGCATTTTGTCAGGCAAATTTCTGAACCTTTTAGCGGCACTGAATAAAATGCCCTTTCCAGAAATGGCTAACGCAAAACAGCTAACACAATCTTGAAGGTGATCAGCTCTTAGTTCTTAACTGAATTTTTTGGTTCGATTTCATGATACTGACCGCACATAAATGCGTTTGAATTTCACCTCGTCTCAATCAAAGTAAAGACTCATGGGAAAAAAGCGTCAACTTAGCCAAGTTATTTGGCAATTTTGAATCTTCAAACAATCGCCGTTGTCACCTCCATCAATCAGGAAGTTCAAGTTCAAACAAATTTTGATATTGCAATCAATTTATAAAGATAATGAAATTAAGAATTGACCCAGTAATTGTATTGCAAAGTAAGATATGTTCAAGCCTTTGCATGGATATTTTTTTGTTTAAAGGCTTCAAGTGGATGTATTTTTTTTCTCTTGCACCTGAATCAAAGAAACAAAGAAGTGCAAAAGTGCAAATAGAGCCCTAAAGGGATAAACTATTCTTGTAAGGTCTTGAACAAATCTTATTTTTTATACCATGACTAGATAAATTCTTATTGGCTTGATCTACAGAAATTATTGATTGTTATATAAAGGTTCATTTTCAATTGAACTTACTGATTGACAGTGGCAATGACAACAGCAAACATTTGAAGCTTCATGAAAGCCAAGCAACTTCACCCAGTCAACCTTCTTTTCCATGAGCTTCATTAGTCAAGACAAGATTGATGAAACGAGTTTTTTCAAAAGCAGAGAGCATAAACCCTATGCTTTTAAAACTGCCGTTACTAATTATTCAAGACAATTTGTTGGTTTTTCTAGAACATTGTTTTTTTTCTTAATATCTGGTTCAAATGTTTGACCCATAATATAAAAAAAGATTTTCCAGTTTACATTTTAGGGTATGTAGCGTTCTCTTCACATAAAGGGATCCAAAAAAGCTATTGTCTTCTGACCCTTGCAAACTCAACAAAGGAAAGTGCATAGTCAATTTGATAAAGGTCCTTTTTAAAGACCAAACAAAAATGACACCTGAGCCATGACAGTAACATTTCACTGCCGTGACCAGGATTCGAACCTGGGTTACTGCGGCCACAACGCAGGGTCCTAACCACTAGACGATCACGGCTTTTCAGGTGCTGTTCAGTCTTGAGACTTAACAAGATATTTAAAACAAACTTGCTAATTTGACAGCACAGACTTAATTCAAATTTTGGATCAAAATTTTTGGTCAAAGTGGTCTTCGATTTGGCCATTCAAAACCAAAACAAATTAATAAGCAGAAAAGCACTACAATGTAAATGGCAATACTTGAAAGAAAAATGGGTATTTATCAGTGTTTCTATTGACAATTTTAGGGCTTAGAAGGCTTTGTTTGTTTGTCAGAAATGTTTGTCCCTTGTGATCACTCACCTCACCTTGGATATTGAAAGTAGTGCAACCAAAATGTAGCGGGTAACAATTTTGAATGTCGTACACAACGCAACCATATATTTGTAAGGAACATTTTATAGTGCAATTGCAATCATGCCAATTTCATAGGCTTGCCAGTAGGCTCAATTGAGGACTAATTTATTTGCCAAAAAACTTCTGGATTTGAGGCCTAGTCATTTTCCTAGGGTCAATATAACTCGTGACATGTGAGCTTTTTAAATGTCGTTCACAACGCCACCATACATTTGTAAAGAACATTTTATAGGGACATTACAGTAATCAAGTCAAAATCAAAATTAGGAAACAAGCAGACAGAATTTATCAGACCTGTTCAATTATCTTATCTAGATAAAAGATAAAGATAAAAGATAGTTTATCTTTTTTCTTTATCTAGATACTTTTTCGGGAAAGTATCTTAAAGTATCTTTATCTAGATACTTTTTTCGGGAAAGTATCTTAAAGTATCTTTATCTAGATACTTTTTTTCGGGAAAGTATCTTGAACTATCTTTATCTAAATAATGTGTTCTCTCAATCTTTTGTGTTAAAGCATCCATTATGCATTGTTTAGTATGGATTATGCATTTTCCCAAAAAGTATCTAGATAAAATACTTCTAGCAACTTTTCTTCATAATGCATAATGTCAAATTATTTGTGCATTATGCACATTGAAAGTGGATGCACTATGTATGTTGAGACTTGAGAGTGGACACAATATGCACATTGAGTGAGGAATTTGAGGATGCATTCATTAGAGTCTGTTCACTGTTCAATTATCTTATCTAGATAAAAGATAAAGATAAAAGACAGTTTATCTTTATCTAGATACTTTTTTCGGGAAAGTATCTTAAAGTATCTTTATCTAGATACTTTTTCCGGGAAAGTATCTTAATCTTTATCTAGATACTTTTTTCGGGAAGCTATCTTGAACTATCTTTATCTAGATACTTTTTCAGGAAAGTATCTTGAAGTATCTTTATCTAGATACTTTGCGGAAAATACTATCTTATCTAGATACTTTTTCAAAGTATCTTGAACAGGTCTGGAATTTATTACAGTTGTAACAAAAAATATTTAGTTTTTCATCAGACCAACCAGTTAGTTGAGAACATAACAAAAGTGCAGTAATACTTTCCAATCAGTAAATAATTCCATGAAATCAAAACAAAAAATACAGTTGAAAACTAACAGCTGATCACCTTCAGGATTTTGTTAGCTGTTTTGCGTTAGCCATTCCTGGAAAGGGCATTTTATTCAGTGCCGCTAAAAGGTTCAGAAATTTGCCTGACAAAATGCACAACTGAGCCATGACAGTAACATTTCACTGCCGTGACCAGGATTCGAACCTGGGTTACTGCGGCCACAACGCAGGGTCCTAACCACTAGACGATCACGGCTTTTCAGTCGCTATGCAACATTATGATTTTTATTAGTAATTAAACGTTTATATCAATTTTTGTCACCTTGATAGCAAAACATTTTTCGTGGTACTTCAAAGTACCTTCGATCGATTTCATAACTTCATGTGCTTCAGTTTCATATGACGGTTTCGTGTTAACTAACACGCCATCTATCTCTTTTCCTGGTAAATCCAATACGCGGGAAAATTTGATATTTTGTGATCGGGACATTCACTCTCTTTGTTTCTGGATCCCTATTCTCAATCAAAATTACAAAAAAACATCACCAACATTAAGAACGAAAGGAACACATACTCTTGCCAATTGCATCTTCAAAGTAGTTTCTCATTTTTCCATTCCCTTTTTGTCACAGAGCTCTTTGTCCATGACAAACTAACCTATCACAAGTCAGAGTAGACACATTCGTTGACCCCCTCCCCCCCCTGGTCTCTTTTTGTCCATCTGCCTTTATTTTTTTGAGAAGATCCAGCTGCTGTTCTACTCCTCTCTCCATGACACCACCAACATTATCATCGACATCGCCACCAACACCAACAGCCTCGTCACCATCCGTCCTTTTTAAACTGTCCATATGCATCGAGACGATGGGGGCGGAAATCGACTCCAGAGAGGCAAATAAGTAAGCTGCAAGTGTGGTTCTCGAAAGGGAGGGCGATCACCACACCATCCAACCCTGGCCAGGAAAGTCCTCCTAAGCAAGTAGACAACAGCATAAACTCCCCCTGGCAAGTTCACCCTTCTTTGATATGAACGAGGGTTGGCATAAACTGTGGTGCTCTATGCTACTCTCCATTGCCCTACTGATAAACAAGATGACCCAATTTTCGTCATTGTGTCGTCCCAATCGACATCGCGAAATTTCGACGATATTTGGGTTTTTGAGCTACCCGGACCCAACAAATTGCTATAGAAAGGATGAGTTTTGTTACAGAAATTCTAATGATTGGTAAAATACGGCCAGAATCCGGGCTCTCTTCAGTGTGCTCCAGTATTGGGAACATGCTGGCGATTATGTAGTCACTGAAAAACAGCCGGCTTTTACTTTTCAAATTTAGTTGAACCTCTACACTCACGTTGTCAGGAGGAGCCGGAGAAGCCACTCTCTGCTTCCTCCATTTTTTGTAGTGTAGGGTCATTTCATCAATTAAAACGAACTTTGGCTCAACAACAAGAATAAAATCAGAGCTACTCTCCAAGTTCCGATTTCAGGTAAGGATATCAAACTTCTCATTGCTAAAACAAGAACATGAGAGCAACTATACTTGAGTTAGATATCAAATGACCAGATCAGTTCTTGAACAAAGAAAGAACCAGCTCATAAGTATTTCAATTTCCTAGCCGGATCTTTGTTGAAAGCAGTTTTGCTGGTTATATTTTTTGCTATGAAATTGGATCTAGGGGGACTTCAAAATGAGACGCAAGCTTATCTTGGATGACCCGAATACAGAAAACCTCAGATTAAAGCACCATGTCATTGGGAAGTGTCACTAAATTAGAGCGTTAGCACTAATTTGATATGCGCTCAATAAATCAAAATGTACTGTGTTCCACAGATTGTTACTTTGCAACATAGTGATAGAAAATATATCAAAAGATACGACTAGATAAGATGACTTAAATACAGATAGAGCGCTTCATGGCCCAACATTGTCTCGGTTTTGAGTCATGTTCATTGATAAGCTACCACGATTTTTGCTCATTGTATGATAATTCACCCCATATGGCACGGCGCTCGAACTCAAACTCGAGATTGATCTGTGGATCGATAGAGCAGGTGTATCTGCTATCGACCCTTACAAACTGTCGCCACACTCTGTTTCTTGTTCAACCCTCGCGGAGAAACAGTTTCAAATGTCATGGGAATATCCAAGATCAATAACTCTCTTCCGAGTCTTTGTTCAGTTTACATATTACAGTGAAAGTTCTCGTCGTATCAAAAGTGTGCCTTTCATTTCAGGGATCTGTTGTGTTTTGAGACGCGGAGAGCAGAAAGCCCAACAAGAAGCCTTTTCAGCCTTTTCTGTGCGTTTGCTCCAATGATTGGAACAGCTGTTTCTTTGGTTTTCCTACTACAGGCCTCTGTTCTAAGCTTTCATCACCAAATTACCATATCTAAGGGCAGCCCACGATAACTACTTTTGCCTTATAATATCCGGTTCGGCTCGTCATCACGGCTTATCTTAATGGTGGAAGAGGCCAATGTCGCCGTGTTTGCGGCCTAGGGGGCTGCGACAATCGCTGAACCATCTTCACCGGAAATCTAAAACCTTCTTTAAGGTTAAAGGCATCATGGGACAAGTTCAAAGCGGGCTTTCGTTGGAGAGCCCGGCTTTGAGTTCGGAATCGACAAGACGCCGTCGTCTCAAAGGTTTCAATAGTAGTGCCATCGATCTATTGAACGATACCAACGAGGTTAGGGAAGCCTCCCATGGACCTTTTGATATAACCTTGATCGCGAAAAATGACCGTTTTCATGCCCATAGACAGATTCTGGCGGAAAAGTCCGCATACTTCCGGCCCATGCTTTCAATGTTTCAAGAACAGTTCCAGAATGAAGTGGAATTCAAAGAACTTGTCGATCCTGAGTGTCTTGCCAAAGTGTTATTCTTTCTCTATTTCGACGAGATCTATCTCACCCCACTAAATGCCCAAGATATTTTATCCCTAGCCAATTATCTCCAAATTGAAGGTTTGCAACGAAGTTGTAGTGATTACATGCAGCTCCGGATTGATAAGCAGAACTGTGTGTCTCTCTACTTGTACACACTTTGCCTCGGTCCAGAAGATCTCAGATGCCATGCCGAGGACTACATTCTTAGCAACTTTGAAAAAATCGTCACCAAAAAGTCTAGAGAGTTCCTTCTTCTCCCAAAAGAGCTACTTTTGAAGATCATCTCAAATGACAGACTTCTAGTCTCAACAGAAGGCTCTGTTTTTCGGGCAGTCATGCATTGGGTCAACTTCAGCCCAAAGGAACGGGCCCCACACCTACCTAACCTACTGGAACACGTCCATTTTCCACTGATGTCCATGAACGAGGTGGAACAATATGGCCGGGATTCACGTGTGAAGAAATCGAAGAATCTAGCGATTGCTTTTGAAGAAGCTAAAAGGTACTTTGACAAGGACCCCAGCGAGAAAATCCGCTACTGGACCAACAAGAAGAAACCCGGGCGTTGGCCCAAGATATTCGTTGTGATGAGAATGTATTGGAAGAACTTACCCATGGAGTTTTTTGATTTCCGTACTAAGCAATGGAATATCTTGTGTAATGTCCAAAACTGGCGGTCTTGCGCTGCTTTGGTCGCTTTTCACAGTAATATATACTTGGTTGGCGGCGAAGAGGTGGACGCGAAAAGCCCAACTGGTTCTCGAACGGTTAACAGGGTGACAAAATATGACTGCGAACTCCAAAAGTGGTCTTCGGCACCAAGCATGGGGCTTGCTAGACGATGGGCTGCCTCGGTAGTGGTTGGAAATATTCTTTATGTCATAGGTAAGTTACGCATTTGATTGTTAGCAAATAATATCAAATTAAGCACATTTAACAATAAGAGCTGTTTTTTTATGAAGTCTCGGTTTAAAGGCAAAAGATCGTACCTTACGAAACCTCGTATTATCTTAACAAGGGGGGGCGTACTTCTCTTAACTTATTTTGTTTTTTGAATGAAGTTGTGATACTCTGTGATACTCTAAAACAGGGGCCAGTGACCAGACGAAGACGAAGCCCCAAAACCGTAACTGAATTTCCTCACTTACGATTTAAAGTTATTTTTCTGTTTTTTCTAATATGTAAATTTTTCTTCAATCATATGTAGGAGCTGATCCTCTAACAGCATTTAAGGCAGGATTGGACAAATTTTTAAAAACTATTCCTGACCAACCCACTATACAAGGGTTGTATAGATCTGCCAACAGTAACTCATTGGTAGATCAAATTTCATATAAACATTAATTATTGAGACTATAATAATGATTAACTCTCTTTACAGGGAATCCCATTCCTTGTAGTGGTATTAAAAAATCCGCCCCCCCCCCCAAAAAAAAAAAATCATATTTTAGCTCTTTACAAACTCTTTGTCAAACGGGTCCAAACAGGAAAGAACAGGAATTCTTTATTCAGGAATTTTCACACTATAGATAGGTACAAGGGGTGAGGATTTGAGTTCAAAATTACAATGCAAACATCTAAAAGATTTCAAAACAAGATAATAAATAAAACTCGAAAGTTGATAACATCTTTTTGTTTTCGTTTTGTATTTCTTCACATTTTAATTTTTTGTCTCTTTTGGGGGGAATCCAGTTTTTTTTCGCTTATATCTAGTGATGGACCGAAAGCGCTTACGGCCGAAATTTCGGTTTCGGTTTCGGTTACGCCTGCCGAAACCGAAAGCAGACAAGCACTATGTAAAATGGAGTTTGACAACAAAATCAAAAAAAATTAGTCCAAAAACCTCTGAAATTTAAGTTTTCCAATTTTTCAAAATTTGCGACTACCCAACATCGAACACATGAGCATTCTAATTTTTAAGGCAGATTTTGCATTTGAACAATTTTGTAATCAGTGAACACTGCTTTCGGTTTCGGTTTCGGTTAAGCCCTCTTTCGGCCGAAACTTTCGGTTTCGGTTATGAGCCCTTTCGGTCCATCACTACTTATATCGTCATAAAAATCCATGGTTGGCAAATTTCTTTTTTATAACACCTTTTTTGACTTGAAATTTGACTCCCTAAAATCTACATACACCCTTAGTGTTTTGCTAAATAAAGGCGTTTGCACGAGGGATAAGCCAGGAATGGATCTGAGGTTTGCTCGTTTAGAGCTTGATACGAAAACCCTCGAACCGATCTGGAACGTTGTAATGACTTGGGACCTCTACCATTTCATTTATTTTCTCCCACACTGAATTCCATAACTAGGGGTGCAGATTTCTAGCAAAAAAACATGCCTTTTAGGCCCCAAAAATGGCGAATAAAAGCGTCCAAATTGGCAAATAAAATGGCAACTAAACAAAGAAATGGCAAATAAAATGGCAACTAAACAAAGAAATGGCAAATAAAATGGCAACTAAACAAAGAAATGGCAAATAAAATGGCAACTAAACAAAGAAATGGCAAATTAAATGGCAAATAAACGTGAAAATTTACCAAAATATAGCAAAACTGGCCACTAAAATTGGAAAATGAGCATTATGTTTCACCGACAATAAAGTGGAATGCAAGTGTCTGAATATTTAAGAGAAAATATTTTTATTCCGCTGAATAATCAATATATCCTTTCAAGAAAACATTTTGGCAATATTTTTTTTCCTATTTTTGAACAAAAAAGACAATTTTTGCATTGATTTGGTCAAAAAACTACAAATTTTGGATTTATTTGCCCAAAAATGGCAAATAAAATGAAAAACGGCAAATAAACTTTAAAAGCTAGCAAATAGCAAATAAACATGTTTTTGGGCATAAAATCTTATTTGCCCGAAATCTGCACCCCTATACCATATCATTTCAATTTCTGGGAAGGATTAATTTCAATTTTTGTAACTTTTTTGTATGTTCTTTACAGTGAGGCTTAAATTTTTTCCGATAGGGACAAACAACTCAAATATTTTCTGCCTTAACATATGACTTCAATAGTTTTTGTCTAAGTAAGAGATCACATTACCAAAACAGTAAGTTTTTCTTTTAGGATTTCACTTCTTACCAAGGGGCCTTGAGTTCTGGTTAAGACCCCTTTTGCTGAAACGTTCAATTCTTAGAACTTCTAAAAAATGAAGTGCCAATGCAATTTTTCCTCATAATATATTAAAATCAGAACCTATTTATCCCGGTAATATTTTATTTCAAATGAAAATGGTGTTTATAAACTTACACTCATTAAATATTTCTCATTTTTTCAGGTGGGATCGGCGGCCGAGGCGGGACCTACGAAAGGCGATTAGACTCGGTAGAATGTCTCGATCTATCCCAAACCAAAGCCAAATGGAAGATGATGTCAAGTATGTCCACGGCCAGATCCTCTCATACGGTTGAAGTCCTTGACGGCAACATTTACGTAGTCGGTGGAGGTGACGGCAAAGAATGGTTGTGCACCTCTGAAGTATACAGTCCTATTAAAAACAAATGGTCCCTGATCTCTGACCTGAAGACCAAACGTTGGAAATGTGGTCTATGTGTCCTTAATGGGTATCTCTATGCCATTGGCGGGATGGATTCGCCTCAAGCTGGATTTTGGGGCTCGCCTTTGAAAAGTGTGGAACGATATTTTCCCGCCACAGATGAATGGCAAGAAGTGGCCCCAATGAATGAAGCTCGATTTGGTGCCGCTGTAGTCTCCTATCAAGGCAAGATATACGTGTCCGGAGGTTTTGGAACCTGCAAGTCAATCCTTTCATCTACGGAGATCTACGATCCTGAAACTAATCGGTGGTCTAAAATCAACCCGATGCGAAAAATGTGTGGTTTTGTTGGAGGGGTTCTTGTGGACAGACCCATCCATTTTGAGGAGGGAGACTTCTGAAGATCGAAGTGACTTGTGAACTGGTTGCCAATTGCCTTGAAGATGGCTTTGGCCACTGTATTTGTGTTTGTGTTTCCAGTTTCAAGAGATTCATCGCATTTGTGTACGAAAAACAGCTTTTTCCAAAGACTTTGTCTTCTAGTCAAGAAGAGTCCAAACCCAATCCAATCCGTCGAAATAATTGGTCCCGAAATGTATTTTTCTGAAAATAACCCTTAAATATGAACATGAACAACGAACAAGCTTCTAGTCAAATAAAGCACTTCATCACCGACTTTCTGTCCGGACAATACAAATTCGTCATAAGGGCTTTTTTTCAATAGTCTCTCAAGTAAATATTGGTGTTCACACACAAACCTGAAATTCTAGACGTCATTTCAATGAAGAGTTATGAAACCATATGGATGCAAAGTCGTGATTTGAATCAAAATTTAACAGACAAAAGTATTAGATACGTCTCCATATTGCGACTAAAGAGTTCCTAAGCTCGGGACTTAATCCAAGTGACAATGATTGCCGACAATAAATAGTGCAATCACACCACGAGAATTACAGAGCCTTGTACAAATTGACTTTGATAAGAATAGAATGGAGTCACAACTTAGCTTTACAGTTGTTAGACGGTCGGCATCGAGTGCAAATCATGATAAAAGTGAGCAACATTTCCTGGCCAACAATCTGCATCCCTGTTGTATGAAAGTGGTGTAATTTGAAAAATGATTTATCGTCTCCTTCCTGTTAGCATTATTTAATGAAAGAAGGGATGAGATAAGTCCATTGAACCACTTTGATTCTTCACCAAATCAAACACTTATCCACGAATCCAAAAAAAAATTATGTCTTCGAAAAGCCGTTTGAATCAAAAGAAATCGCAAGGTAAGCAAGTAAGAGAAAGGTAAAGACTTTAGAGAAAGGCAATAGATACCCTGCTTTTTGGCAGAGACTTCATGAAAGGGGTCGGCAATATCCAATCAAAGACCCACCGAAACAGAATCTGGTGGCTACAAAAAGCCCCATAAATTAATGGCCACAATGAGGGCTCACTAGTACAGTGTTTTAGATAGAAGTGCAAATTTCTGTCGAATAGACTAGGTATTTTCAGTGTTCGCCGAAATTCTGGTTTCGGTGTCGGTTATGCCAACCGAAACCGAAGGCAGACATGCACCATAAAGAATGTAATTGACAATTAAGTCGAAGATTTTTTTGTCCAAAAACCTCCAAAACTCTTTTTTACATTTAGAATTACTTAACGTCATACACATGATCATTTTTAACATAAAAGTTAATTTTACATTCATAAATTTTCAAGTCAGCTGCTCTCGGTTTCGGCTAACTCCTAATGCAGTTTCGGTTAAGAGCCCTTTCGGTCCATCACTAATTGTAAGCACTAAAAGTGCGAAATATAATGGGAAATAAATAGTGATCAGGAAATAAGTCTCAGAATGTTGAAATTTATTTGCCAGAAATCTGGACCCCCAATTAAAGATATCTGTGGAATCTATCATTTAGGACTTCCTCGGTAAATTTCGGCCTTACAGGATGTCGACCCCTAGTTAAGAGGAATGATCAAAATTACTGTTTGATTAGTTGGGTTTACTTTTAAAGAGTGTTTTAGAATTTTTTCTTGTTATCAAGGACACATTCTCCCATGAAATTGAGAACAAAGTGTGCAGAACCTACAATCAAACCTTTTTTCGATAATATCAAAGACACTTTATAGTTCCGTGGTGTATGATAACTCTGGATAACTAAAGGTGTAAACAATATAAAAGGTCTCATTTACATTTTTTACTAATTTTGACAAAAAACGACGAAAAAATGGGTGGTTGCGAGGAAATTAAATGTTATTTGAATAATTATACCTCAGTTAAACCTGCAATGTGTAGCAATTGTCCTCTCTTTTTCCAAGCTTAACCTGGGTTTTTTGACTTCTACTTTTATTTTTCCTGCCTTACATATTGTTAGCATGTGGGGATGGGTCCAATTGGGCCATGAGCGGGCTGAGTATCGAATGGGATCACTTTGGAGGTTGGTTCATCCTGAATTGGACCCAAAAAGCACAAACCAATCCAGAGCCAGAGCCAAAACCAACCGCTATTCACTGCGGAAGTGTAGGGAAGTTGCAGTTAACTCATTTAACTTCAATAATGGTACTTGGAAGCTCAATAAAACGAATGCCGTGATGTTAACAACCTTTCTATAAAACCCAATATGAGTCTCACACAATGCGATCTGATCTGGCTTCAAAATTTTGACACCATATAATTAAAGCTTTGAAAGGTTGCCAAACTGATCTAAACCTAGAAGCACGGAAATCATGGAGTGGGAGGCTAGCAATGAGAATTATGATTTCCAGCAGAAACAAACCATTTGCATTCTTCTGCAAGTGAGACCTGGCTTGCATTGAGAAGAACAAGTATTTCAAATTTCAGTGCAATCGAATGCTGGAGTGAAAAGTTATGCCTTCTCAAACTTATGTACCGAAGAGAGCATAGAATGAATGAACTCCCCCTTTTGTAGTAAAACGATTACCACAAAAGGGCGAGTTCATTCATTCTCGGTAGGATTTGCACTGAACTTGGAGTGAGCATAACTTTTGTCTCCGACGTTCGATTGAGTTGAAAATTGAAACACGTATTCTTGTCAACATATGGAAGGTCTCATTTGCAGAAGAATGTAATTGAATTGTTCTTACTGGAAATCATTATTCTCATTGCTAGCCTCCCACTCCACGATTCCAGTGCTTCTTGTCTAAACTAAACTAAGAAATCTTGGCGTGACCCATCTTTATTAACATGTTTTGCAATTTTCTCATTGAATTAGCTATTTTTGCTCTTTTATTTGCATTTTATTCATCACTCTAATGACAACATAGAAACCACTACTTTGCCATTGATTACCAGTTTTAAAGAAATTGTTTCCACAAGGAGAGTTGAACCTTATGATGACTCAAAGATTAAGTATTTGACCCTCTCAATGTTGTTATCTCTACCTATGTGAAGTTTATTTCGCTACTTTTCTTCAGTTTTGCCACAACTACGTTCTAAGGACCCAAATCGATCAAATAAAATGCGCTATCTCTGATTTTCCAACTTGGTAACAAAACTATTAAGGCTCTACAAAGGCTCTGGCATTTGGTTCAATGGATTTGATACACTCTTTCCTTTATTCTGTAATTTTCTTTGATAATGGCTTTGTTGGGTTTTAAAACACTAGTTGTTAACCTACTTTAAGTGAAACTTAACACAACGTGTCATTTTTAGCATGAAACCAAAAAACTATATGCTAGCTTTATTCGTAGGAAAGATGAAATTTAGGGTAAGTTATCAAAATGCAGTATTAAATCACAGCTGTCTATTCATGAAAATAAAAATTCTCCCAATTCAAATACCAAATCAGTTCTCACATTTGTGAAAAGGAGACGTTTGACTTCGATCGGAAAAAAGCTTGAGCGCAACATCATTCCTTTTTCAACATATGTCCGCAAAGTTAACATGTGTTTCTGAAGCAAAGGTTTTGAATGATTGTTTTAGGAAACTTCCTCTTTGAATTTCAGACTTCAACGCCAATATTCAAGTCAGCTAAGTGTCCTGGAAAAGAATGAATAGGGCTATAGACCCTTAAATGGGGGTATTGTTAGATGACCGACATTATGGGTGGTAAAATTTACATTTCACCAATCCGTGCGCATTGGAAAATTTTCCAAGATTGTATTTATTCATCGTATTCATTGTATTTTTGCATTTGTAATGTTTATTTATATGTCAAGAAGCAAACCAGAGTTTCATTGTTGAACTCTTTGATTTTGAACGAGCTCATTATTACACACCCGTGCTATAGAGAAAAAACTCAAAAGTTTACAAATCATATGTTTTAACAAAATCCTCTTCCTTTCAAATTAAACATTATTCTTTGAGAGGGCCCACACAATTCCGATACTTGAAGCTCATGCTTAAATTATATTTTCAAGTTTGTCTGCGCATACATACCAATACACACACTCTAATACGAAAGTTGTGTCGCAATCATATTTTAGCCTGGATCTTAGGTGCACTAATTCAAATACCTCAAGAATACAAGAGTATAAATAACGATGCTCCAGTTTATAAGTACAGTCTCTATAAATAAGCTGCGTTTGAAAGGCAGCTTATGTACAGGGGCAAGGGCATCGTTATTTGTACCATACTTTGGTATACTTGAGCATAAACATCTAAATAATACGATAAATTCAGAGGTTTATGACATGAGCCATTTGAAACTAGTCCATCTAACATTCAGGTTTTTGAAGTACGTTCTTAAAGCAATATGAAGACAAATTAGAACAATCAAGTTTCCAGTGAGCCTTCAATAGCTTCTAAAATTGTTCTTGTTTAGGATGTATTTTCAAGATAAATAAGAGGTAAATTATTGCATGAACCAAAAATATTGCTTTGACATTCAGCGTTTTTTGCAAATTTTCATTCAAATCATTGTAAAAAAATGAATAACGGGATTAAATTTGTTTGGACCTTTCTGGAGGCAAGGGAGAGGTCTCAGGGCAAATCCAAACAAAAACAACAGAAATGTTGGCGCCCATCATAATTCATGAGCTCATTCATTGATCTTGAATATTCACTATCAATTTAGAGAAAAGAAAGGCACCTTATGGGGAAACTTTGGGCTGTCCGCACCCTACTATTTGGAAAATAGAAAATCAAATATTATTTTTAAGGGAAAAAGACTACTTGTAGGTAAGTTCGAATTTATGTCGTTCAAACCTATTCTTCCATCAAGAAAATATCTAGGTTCAAAATCACGACAGAACTTTCGGGTCAAAGTGTAGCATGAAATCTATTTCAAATAAACTTACCTCTGCTACCATTTTCATCTATTACTAATTTGTGTTTCAGATTATACCAACCGCTACAAGCTCGTCATTGTGGGTGATGGAGCTTGTGGTAAAACTAGTCTGCTAACCGTCTTTAAGACTGGTAAGTTTCCAGACAAGTACATTCCCACCATCT
The DNA here is from genome assembly GCA_010645155.1 of Tigriopus japonicus. Classification (NCBI taxonomy): domain Eukaryota; kingdom Metazoa; phylum Arthropoda; class Copepoda; order Harpacticoida; family Harpacticidae; genus Tigriopus; species Tigriopus japonicus. The sequence continues at coordinate 202,977 of CM021321.1, read as the reverse complement.
TTGAGACGGCAGTTGCTTATCTTATCCCAGAGGGCGCCACGGACAAACGAGAAGAGGTCGAACTCACCCTCTGGGACACGGCTGGACAAGAGTCCTATGAAAAACTTAGACCACTCTCCTACCCCGGATCGGATGTGGTCTTGATTTGTTACTCTATTGATAGGTACGTGGCAAATGAAGCGCGGGAAAGATGAGTTTGCACATGAACAATTGTTAGAATATAGTAATACAAGCTCAGCAACCTAAGGCATTTAAAGTTCCTAGCAGCAAAGTTCGAGTGGATTGTTCATCAATTTGAGTCAGTTTCTACAATGTTCAAAATGAGGGGAACAATTAACATATATTTTATTTACGCGTTAAACTGCCTGCCTTGTATTGCTCGTTCAAGCTTCCAAAAGGTAAATTATTGATCAATTTTGATCCTTTCTATTAATCATTCCATTGACATTTCTCTAAGCTTTATTCATGAATGACTGAAATCAGAACAAGGGTAGTTATGACTTTTGGGAATAACGAGAAGTGCATAGATTATATTTTTCAGCGAGTAAGATATCTTGCTTTTGTTGAAATGGTTTTGAATATAAATTTTCAGTAGAATTGAGCTAATTTAATCTATGTTCTGTTCTGAACTATCAAAAGGCGTAACTTTTGCCTCCGATAATCATTTCAGTTGAATACTTGAAAATCAATCAATTATAACACAAGCGCAAACACTGGTTCTTCTGATTAACTGAGACTGAAAATATTGACACCCTTTGGATCAGAGTCCATTATCCAGGTGTCCTTACATATTTCCAAAACGAATATCAGTAGAGATACCCAGCAAATTTTGGGCAATGAAATATATGCTAGAAGCCAATTCAATACAACTTAAATCTAAACTTGTTGCCTAAACCTTGTGATTCTAAACTCAGCATAAAAAATAGCAGTTTCTTCGTTGCAAGATCTTTCATCAAGAGCCGAAATGACTTAACTTTGTATTGCGTAATCAACAATGTGTTCATAAATATCTCCTTAGCAAACATCAACTGTAAGAGTCAGATTGAGCAGAAAATGAATATGAATACAGTCAAAGCTGGATAGAAGAATAAACAAGCATTCTTCTTTTCTCTTGACCTAAGAATAATTTGCCGCTGACCAAATCGTACATAATGTTTCTTTGTTCAAGAACATGTTCACCGACAATATTCTTCTACACAGCTTTAACTATACCTTTTAGTGTACCATTATTAAATGGACGTGTACTTATCCCCTTTCTAGTTGTGGGAAACGTTTTAGATTCTTATGCCTTCTTTCGTGTTTGCTCGTTCCTATTCGTTATTGCATGCCATGTGAATCTAACTCAAACTTTTCTGAACTATTCAACGTGTCTTTCCAGACCCGAATCTTTAGACAATGTTGAGACTTTATGGGCTCCAGAGATCAAGCGCCATTGCAGGGACGTTCCCGTGGTTTTGGTGGGAAACAAGACAGATCTACGAGAAGGTCAAAACCCCGCAGAAGATCTGGTCACAAGTGCAGCTGGCACCAGAATGAGTCAAAAAATCAGGGCCACCGACTTCTTGGAGTGTTCAGCCAAGACCAAGCAAGGCGTTACAGCTGTGTTTCAAGCGGCTGCCATGGCCGCCATGATTCGTCGACATGAGAACCTCTTTTTGCGAAACTTTAAAAAGTCATGTGTCTTGATCTAGTACCTAAATGTGACTGATTGCTATTGAATCATAAAGAATATCGAATTCAATTTTGGGCCCCTAGACTTATTAGGGATGGGCCGAAATGGCTCTTAACTTAAACTGAACTTGAAAGCAACTAGCTGAACGTAGAATAATAAGCATTCATTAAAAAATCACCTGGAATGTTTCAACTTTTTAGAAGTAGCAGCAATTGCAATTGATTTTTTTTCAATCTCCCATGTTCAAGCAAGAATTAGTCGTCCTTGGGAAGTGGAGGCGTTATATGGTATGGAGAAACGATGTTTCGCTCTTTTTCACTCTTTTGAGAACTCTAGTCACTATTTTCCCGACATTCTTATACAGAACAACCAGTTTCAATTCCACAAGAGAAAAAAAAGAGCTGAATTATTTTGCTTTGTGTCAAAAAAGTGAATCGGTACTTAAACATTATTTTACATTATCTGACACGTGCATTGCAGAGTTTTTGGGTAGGTATTCAAACGACATTCCAAATTTTAACACTTGTAATGAGGCGCTTCTCTCATCCTGGCTCTCTGAAGCCTTTTAAGGCAGAATGTTGCTTAAACTGAAGATGCATATCTATCACAACTTTAATTTCTTCACTCATTTAACAATTCTTGGTGCTCTCAACGACAATGAAACTTTTCAAGGAACACGGGCAAGGCAGGAACCCTTCACTTTTCCATTTTAACGAATTCAAAGTCACTTGAATTGTTCAATTGCAAGATTACATTTATTTACATAGTAGATGCGATTCTTTTCCTTTTACTTTCGTAGTTATCATCATCAGCATGTGTGTGTGTGTTTATCATTGGCGACAATCGGCTTGCTTGTTTATGAAAAGAAACTCGAGTTTTGTTGAACAAGAGGAGGACGAGGACGAGGAGGAGGAGGGGGTGAAGGAGGAGGAGCGTGATCTAGGAATAACTGGTCAGAGACTTCAGCAGACAGTTATGTTGCGGTCAAAGGTCCCTTCAATCCGGTGGTTGCAATGCAACTCGCTTACCCGCATCAGATCACGGAGCTAGAGCACAAGACTATCTGGTCGCATCGACATGATCAAGACTTGGCGTGTGTCGGCGATTGAGATAGATAGACAGAGAGCTAGAGCTAGAGTTCGAGCAACAGATGAAGAGGGAGAGAAAGAGAGAGTACTTTACTGTCCTCTCTCCGGTCACAACGGTTTTCGGGGGAATCTGTTTTTATCACAATGGTGAGGCGAGAGAGAGAGGGGAGAAAGAGAGATGTGTCGATTAGGAATCTCCAGAGTTCTGCCCATGAAACTGTCCAGCAAACGAAGTGGACGTGTACGTCGACGTGGCCGAGGCCGTGGAGGTGGACCCGGAGGCCGCAGCGGCCGCTTGGGCAGCTGCTTGTGCAGCCTGAAGCTTTTGCTGCTTGGTTTGAGGTGGACAGAGGTATGGATCTTTGACCATGGTGGGCACGTCCATCCGATCGTCCTTTCGGTAGGCCAGACATCGCCGGATGAAGTTCTTGGCCTCTTGACTGACTGCCGGACGATTGGGGAATTGGACGTCCGTGGCTTTGAGGATAATATTTTCTTCCAGGATTGTGGCCTGCGATTGGTTATGACCAAAGGGCTGTAATAAGAGCAAGAGAGTGGGTGATAAACCTACTTCCTCGGCAGAATTGCGTGTTGGCTCCTTACCTTTTTGCCGTAGAGGCACTGGTAGAAAATGACTCCGATGGACCAAACATCGACTTTGGAAGAAATCTTGGGTGGGTTCTTCCCCACCACGAAACACTCGGGAGGGAGGTACCAATAGGTGCCCGCGCCTTGAGAGGTCAGGTCCATGCCGTGATCGGGATTGTAATTCTCGGAATCCATGATCTTAGACAGACCGAAGTCAGTGATCTTGATGTCCCCACTCACACTTCCCCCCGTTAGCAAAATGTTTCCTGGAAACAATTTGAACAAAAATCACCAAACTGTTAATTGCATCGAGTTTTTGGGCGGTAGTTTGACCCTTACCTGGTTTGAGATCATAATGGATAATAGGGGGCTTGATCTCGTTTAAGTACTTGAGAGCGGAAGAAACTTGCATAGTGATAGACCGGGCTTCTCTCTCGGATATCATCTTATGCTGCAAAAAAAAAAAAGAAATATTAGAAATTTTGTCTACTCGTTCCGAATATTTTATATCGATTTCGTCGTACCTGCTTCAAGTAAAAGTCCAGATCATGGCCATCACAATATTCTAAAACGGTGCAGAATGAATTGGCATCGATTTCGAAGACATCGAACAAGGTAACAATCCTAGCGTGAGTGAGGTTCTTGTGGATATTGTATTCTCTGAGGGCATGCTTAATGTAGTTGGCTTTCTTGTCGTCCTTCCAGTCTTTGTTCAACTGATGGATCTTACAAGCCACAAACCGCTGCTCCTTGGTATCAAAACCCTGAAAGTCAAAGAAACATGTGCCGCCTGAATAACTCTATTCTCACCACAGGATAATTGATCCACAAACATTTACCTTGTGAACCTCTGAGAATCCACCTTTCCCCAGTAGCATGAGCAATAAATATCGATCATTCAACATCGGATGATTGTTGTATCTGGATTGATCCTCGTTATGGATCCGTTTGAGCTCCCGGATGTGAAGATTGCGACTTCGCTCCAGTTTCTCCATCTCCAGCTGCATTTCCGTGTCCTCCTTCTTCAACGAATTCAAGCGAAGTCGGAGGATCTCCTCGGCCTCGTAGTACTCTTGCATGGTCATACCATCGCGGGGAGGGGGCTTCGTGAATAATGTCTCATCGTTACTGCCATTAATCCCGCTCACAGCATTCGTACCACCGGTGGTTCGCTCGGTGGAGCCACCACTCCCACCGTTACCGCCCGTACCCCCACCACCTCCATTTCCAGAGGTAGAAGACACCCCGGAGCTGGAATTGCCGCCGATGGTGATGGAATTGCTGGAAGTGGACCGCTTGCGATTGGTGTTGCCCGATTCCGAGGGCTTCCGCTTGGCTAGTTGCTTTTTCTTGCGCTCGATCTCTTCCTTTTCCATGTTGATGTCCTCTTGCTTCTTGGAGAGCTCCTGGAATGCGTAGCCATCGGTCCAATTCTCCTGGAAGGAGGCTCCCACCCTCTGCGTGACGAACTGACCGAGTCGGAGGCGGTTCTGCATGCATTTGGCTCGGGCCTCCTTCTTCTCGATGGAGGACTTCTCGATGAGCAGTTCCTTGGTGACACTCAAGCACTTGTTGATGGTGGACATTTTCTCGTCGATCTCGTCTTGCTTGGTCGCGAGCTGTCGCGTGAGCTCTTCGTTCATTCGCGAGAGGTCTTCAATGCGTCCGTCTTTGACCTCGAGCTCCGTGGCGGAGCCGGCTTCCAAGTTACGAATGTCCTGAATGCTCATGTCCGTCTGGACAGACTTGGTGCCAGAGCTCACAGTCAGGGCTGACGTTGTCATTTGCTGTTGCATCATAGCGGACATGGCGTAGTCCCCTGTGACGGATCCCCCGGAGGACGGTGCCCCCGTCCCACCGGCGGCCGAACCGGGTGGGTAAGGGGGTGGGGCTCCCGAGGGCGAACTCACGTAGGGAGCCGATTGAGGCGAGGAAGGAGGATACAGATAGGAGGGAGGCACACCGGGATGCCGGACCGGGGAAGAGGGCTGATGCTTGAAGTACTCGTTGATCTTCTTGGCACCTTTGCCACCCGAACCGGCCCGCGGGTCCATGCTGCTCCCGTCGGCATCGTCTTTTTTCCGCTTGCGCTGTTTGCGCTCGGTGGGCGTGCGGGCCGTGGGAATGGCGTGAGCCATCTTCTCCGGACTGGTCTGATCCATCCCGAGGAGGTTGGTGGGCCCTTTGGTGCCGTCCATGCCCACCACTCCCATGGCTGCTGCGCTGTTCTGCGAGCCTTCGTTCGAGTGGCAAGAGTTCGTACTTAGGTTTGAGTCGTGACTCTGATACAGAGACCCGGGAGCAGCATTATTCGGCTGACCACCACTCAACTGGAACAGGGGAGAGAACAATGTTGATTTTAAAACGGGTTTGTGACATTCAGAGCGAAAACTAACTGATAGAGCCATCTCTCGCCATGGAATGCCTAATATTTTCCTATCCCAAACACACAATCGCATTCCAGTAAATAAGCAGGACCCTTTTTACAGGACGCAAATTAAAATGGCAATTTGGAGAGTTCGTGGGAAAATCTCCCTCATGCATGTACCCACCCCGCCCCTTTTCACTATTTTTCTCCTCACCAAACACATAGTTCAAGCATTTTTCCTGTCGGCTTTCCCTTCCTTAAAAAATTTGGTTGACATACAACACCTTCGGAGGTTTCTGCCTTTACTTTTGGTGCTACAGCTGCGGGGTGCCATTAGTTAGAAAGCTAGTTCCTCTTGGTTGACATCCTCAACCAAATTGAGATCAACTGCAGCCTCCAAAGTTTGTGCCTCCTGTTCGCATCTTAAGCGTGGGAGTCGAGTTCCGTTCATTTCATGCATGCAGTAGGTGGTTGTTCCTTCATCCAAGGAGCCCCTCTTCTAACTAACCTAACCGCCATTACCCATTCCTTGTTCCTCCCTAGAGAATCGATCGGAATTGCAAAGCTCTCATCTCAATTGCATCCACCCGTGAAGTCGGGCGCCGATTTCTCCAGCTTATCCGAACCTCTTTGTCTCTTTCTGTTTTCACAGATGCCACTGCGAGTCGAGAAACCAGGCCTAGGCAGTGAGGCACATACACACACAGGCCCCCTCTCTCTCTTTCTCAAGCAGCGCACAAAATGAAGCAGCCAATTTGGTTTCCCCTGAACATTTCCTCCTCTCACGTTTGGTTGTTGTTGAGGGCGAAGAAGAAAAAAAAGTCGGCCCACGTCATCATCACAAAAGACACGAAGAGTTCTTTGCAACGACAAACATGAATAGCTCTCCATTTCCACCAATGAATTACACTCTAGTCCATACAGTGGGGCCTTTCCAATCAAGGTCGGTCGTCTTCAAGGAGGACGAGGAGCAGCCAGAGAGGCAGGGGAAGAACTAAAAGACGAAGCTAGGCCTAGCCGGATTTTACCCGGCCCAACCTTTTGCCCTCGTCCAGAAGATAGGACGTGTGTCAATGTATCTACGTAATATTAGTATTAACACTTGAGACCGCGAGACAAGGAACAGGTTTGAGAGAATTGGAATGTAAAGAGGCAATCAATAAATAATGTAGAACAAGCGCTTGAACTTGGTGCTCATCATGTGTGACATACGAAACAACATGGATGGCTATATTGATACATATGTGTGTGTAAAGGCGAGTGTAGGCTTAACACAGACACACACACAACTGTCTAAATCGAATCAGCGGGCGCCATCTTGAAAGTTGCATACTCTTCTTCTTCGTCTTCTCCTGCTCTTCCTTCTCCTCCTCCTCTGTAAATGAGGTTGGTAATAGAGGTGCTCCAAATTCTGTAGTCTTATATCTGGGGCTAAAAGCGAGAAAAACTTGCCTTTTATCCATTTGAGCAAGCTGTCGTTTGTTGCAATTCTGGCTCAAAGGGACGCCAGATTGGAGTCAAGACTACACTCGGGAAGAGTTGACCGAAAACATGTCTCCTCAAAATGCAGTCAGTGCCACTGCGTAGAACCAATGAGGAAAAGCCACTGAGGCTGCGTAGAATACTTCGAGTGTGCCCTCAAAGAGTCTACGCAACTCCAATTTACGGGTACGTGCTGTACGGTACGTAGCGTGGATGGAAAAAGCAAGCAGCTTCCAGATTATCTGGTGGTTCTTTCTGATGCTTCAATAGGTGGTTTGGCCGTGCCTTGCTTGCGGACGGATAAAAAGAAGAGAACAAATGCCAGTCAATTTGGGAGCAAGAAAGATGGCAGAACATCTCTTGATGAATAGATAGCGCAAGTCAAAAGGCACATTGACTCCTGCTCTTTCTTAGCGAGAAGAAGACTACCTATTGCCTACAGACTACCAATCCCACAAGAAATGGTCGGTCTTGGAGATCTTAAATAGGCGTTCAACAAGAAATTGGATGTAAAATCAAATAAGCTTACGTCACTCTGCCATTTGCTTTGGAACTGAAACGGCTCCTCGTCCTCAGTGTACTTATGTTCTGACGAGCTGTCACTAAGACTGCTGCACTCATTGCGATACTGCTGGAGGTTATCCATGGCCAGGACTATCGAATCGGATCGATTCGGATGCAAAATTTTAGGTCGAAACCGCCCTTGAGCGACAGACCAACGCCACACTATCACAGATTTGGGTACACCAATTGGTCTCTGAACTGATGGGATTGTTTGGGCGATATTGGGGGACGTTTTCCCACTTTTCCGCCTCCAACGGCGGTTCTCTTTGGCCAGATAGGATTGCTTGGAACCCTCTTCACAACTGTGTCCACTCGTGGTACTACTATTGCTTCCAGTACTTAACCTCCGATTTCGAGATTTGGAAGGGGGTAGGTTCAGGCCTTCCAAGCACAGAAGATCCATGTTGAATTCATTTTTGGACTGTTTTTTGGTAAAGTCTCAGAGTACCAATGCCAAAACCATCACCATTTACTGCTCTCCATGTGAGAATCCACAACACCATTCATCAACAACGTTTCCCGCTACATTCAGCCCTTGTCCTGTGCTTGCGCACCTAAGTTCTATTTCTGCCCAAGTGGCCATCCAAATCCCTGAGTGGCAGTCGTGCTCACTCAGGGAAATTCATCACCTTGCTCTTGAGTGTATCTTGTAATTCAACATGAAATTTATTCTAGTCTGACACTAGTTATAGTTTTGCGCTCCAGATCGAACACTTGACATCAAGAAATTAATTCTAACGGACAACTGTGAAATTTGTCATCTGTTCCCCAGTTCCTATCCTATCAGTCAGTCTGAATAAGCACATTCAACTTATCTTTCCGGGGCTAATTAATGAAGGGCTTTTAAACTGGATTTCATGTACAATAATTCGCTGAACTAGCCCGAATGTAATGGCGGAAACTACATTGAAGCTGCCGTTGTCTTGGGCTTTGTGGTGAGAGATGCATGTTTTTTTCGTTCATCGAGGTGTGCGTGGTACAACTCGCACACACTACAAAAGCCACCGTAATCAGCTGTCTGATTCAGTTCTTACTTAGTCCTCGAGTTCTAGTAGCATAGCAGTCTCTCGTTTCATCTCCCCCAATTATTCTGCTTTTCGCTCCTTTGCTCCGAAATGTATGTAAACGCTATCCGAGCAGCCTCTGCAGATAGTCATACAATGTGCGAGATTACTTTTCGCCATTCTTACAGCACTCTCCCTAAACGACAGACCAGAGAGACCGAGACTGAGAGAACAACTCCCTGTTCGTCCGTATGAAATAGAGTGGGCAAAGTGAGCCCAGAATAAGAAGAGGAACGACAGGGGGAAGGGGAAATGTAGATCGGGACAAGTCTTGGTGAAGATTTTTTATATATACGGAGACGCAGTTCAAGCGAGTGGCTGGCTGTCTCTCCAATGGTCGTCGCTTTTGTGCAAGATTTGTGAGTGAGTGGCGAGATGGTGGTGGTGTTGGTACAGCGGAACGTCGAAACAGGGACGACTCCTGCTTTAGTCTACAAAGAGGCCATGTAACCTTAAGCTTCCTCCCCTGCTGACACGTAATGAGACCGTCCACTCACATGACCAAGAGTTGTTGAACCGGACCAATCTTGGTTTGTGTCACCCACCGCGCCCACGACTGTAATTGCTGGGTCCTTCTACCGTTTTGGTCATTCGTTTGAAACCCTCAAATATGAACCCCTACACTCTGGTTACATACACAATAGAGGAATAAAGCCGGGTTGCTACTCACATTATCACTATGCTTTGGTATTAGAGCTTCTCGGTTCTGGACGGGTTGGCCGGTAGAACTTGGAGGTGGTTTTTGCCCACTAGAATTGATGACAACGGCCGTTCCAGAGCCCTTTCTGGGACGTTTTTCTTTGACAGGGGTAGGACTTTGTTGAGAGGTCCTGGCGTTGCCACCATTACTACTACCACCACCTCCTCCTCCACCACCGCCCACTCCTCCCCCGCCTCCTCCGGGTCCGGCCTGTTGCATGGGAGCAATGTTGGCCTGAGTGTTGGGCTGGAGTGGAGTTGAGGGATGACTGTGATGTTGGTGTAGGAACTGAGGTTTGTAGCCGGGATGGGCGGGGAGAGGTGTGCCAGGTTGGGAGTTAGGCTGAGAATGGGAGGGCGAAAGTGATGAGGCGTGCTCTCCGACCAGACCAAGCTCTGAGTTACTATGAGCTAAGCCCGTTGAATTGGAGTTGTCCAACGAACAACCCTGAAAATACGAAGAAAAAACATCCCAACGTTTAGAAACATTCATTGGATAAATGATTGGCTGAAGGGTAGTTGTCCGTTACCTTGGCCCCTCCAAAGAATCTTGCCTCGAGCAAGGCTTGCTTTCTAGGATCCACTCTTGAGGGCTGGATGTGATCCATTATGACCCTAGGTGGGGGAACATAACCTAGAAACATGAAAAAACAGAGCATGTAATGCCGCGGTTTTGATCAACTTTCAAACAAATCCACACAGCATCATTTTTCTTCACACTTGAGATCTGTGCAGCTTGGAGACAGCCAATGTGTAGTGTGTTCTCGACAGCAGAGCCCTACTCATTTTTGGAAACATGATCAGCTGTACCTTCCACGGCAGAACTACGAGAAGGACTTGCAGGAATTGGGGACAAAATGCCAAACGGGCCAAGGTGTGGATCACCGAACAAGGTCATCATTAGAAGTCCAAAGCATAGTTGTTGTACTCCTACGAAATCTCACATTCACGCCCAATGCCACATTCACTATCACCCCTAAAATGATTCACATTGAAAGAGCACTTCTTGTTGATTGGCTCCTGCAGTTGTCTGACTGCTCGCGCCACTCACTCACTCCACACAATATTGTGATTTGAATTCCTGTGAAGCAACTCGGAAAAAGGGAACAGAAGCAGCAACAGCGGCAGCACTTCGGATTGCTACCACAAAGTTAAGTTGCTTCCCATTGAGAGACCTGCTACTTATAGTACTGCTGCTTACGCTGCTTCTACAACAACTACAGTATATATAACTACTACAAAGATCCTAAGCCAAAGGAGTGTGACTGATTTTGTTGAAAGACTAGGGCTTTCTAGCTCCGATTACCTACACATCAACTCATGGCAGGAAAAAGAGGCCCTTCTCTGAGAGGTACCTCATCAAACGCGAAATGAGCAAGAGGTTTTTATTTCCAAATCTTGCTCTCTAGATGTCGGGTCCTCAAGGATGTCACAGAACGGAATAAGAATCATGTAAGACAAAGTTGAGGTCATCCTTTGGAGCAATCGGAATCAAGGAATCTTGGTTGTAGATTATTCCCATCTTGGGATAAGGTTTCAGTTGGGGAAGATATCATTCAACTGGTCACCTTTACCCCAATGAAGCCTTTCCGGACTGACATTGTTCGTCGCCTCCTTTTTAGCAATGGGATGGATCGAGAGTGCAAAGGGAGCACCCACTCAAGTCAGTCAGCCACATGGCTTCTGTTTTGAGAGGTTCCCAGTATGCAGTAGTTTCTCAAATGCCACTCTGTTTGGCAACAGTCAGTATGGCAAGTACAGTACAGGAATAAGAAGAAGCGGAGGACGAGGAGATGATCAAGGGACATGCTGGGCTCCTACCATTACTCCAAACCTCTAGCCTCCAACCTCTGAGGAGACAAGGGGAAAGATGGAACAGATCTCACATACGAGCACAGACACAGATCAGCTGGTGAGCCAAAGGCGAAACTAGCGAAAGATCCATTCAAGAAACTCTCCTTCTCGCTTGACGCCCCAACTCTTTGCCCCAAAACTAGGTGGAAAGTATATCGTAACATATTTGAGGATAGGGAACAGAGAAAGAGAAGACGAGGGAGGGGGAGGGAGGGGGACAGCTTTGCCGGCGAAGGGACAGCTTGAAGTTTTCTTGGAGCAACCGGAAAACTCTTTATCCTTGGAATTGGTCGAGAGCATAATTTTCGAACAAATGTAAGGAGCCAGCGGCAGGCTGTCCCCGCTGTTCCATGTGAAATGCAAGTTACAACTCTGGCGGGGCTTTCTCTCTTTCTATCCTGTGTACGTCAACGTTTTCTTTGGAACAACGCTGGGTCAAGCCCGATTGCCTGCTCTATTATCACCAATCATGGAACACAACGCCACGTAACCCACCCGTCTTTGTTCCACTTCGTTCCAACGTCCTTATCATGTGACGCGATGCCTCCCTTCATCGTCTCGAATGAAGAACATCGAGGAAAGCACATATCCAGTATGTACAACAGCTCATGGTCAAATGCGAGCATTCAATTCCACCCAACCTACAAAATGAGTAGCAGTAACTCGTGCCAAACCCGCTAGATGTCTTTCAGATCTCAAATCTCGAATCAACGAGCACAAGAAAACTCGCGGAGGAAAACTGGAAGACGACCATTCGAAAGACCTCTTTTCTCTCGCTCGTTTTCTCGACTACTTGGCTTGGTTATTGAATGCTGTCACGTAGGTAGAATTGCAAGATGATCATCATCATCATCGTCGTCATCTTCGTCGTGATCGTCTTCAATAGCGCAGGTTTTTAGAGATTTCTCACACGGGCCTCGACTATTTTGAACGCTGCAATGACCTCATTCCATCCGGGAGTAAACTTGAACTCCTCATGCGCTGTAATTGACTCGAGCCTAGCCACACTGATCATTACTACTTTCGGGCCTTGGCCTGGAAGTCAGTCACTACTAGTCGGTATAGCAGAGTATCGATCTCAACCAAAAGCGAATACAGGCCTTGAACCAAGCTTCAACAAATGAATGAAGAGCAAAATCAATAGAATGGTATGTGTTGTACATATCGAGATTCCTCACGATAAATTAAGGGGCCACTCAGAACCATTTCAGGCTCCCAAATGCCAAAATATCTGTTGTCTGGTTTGTTCTAACAAAGAAGTGGTCAAGACGATTCCGTGTCCATCCATTAGGTTGCGGTATTCTTGTTTCTGGCCATTAACTTATAAGAGAGCCCAAAGTTTGGGCGTGCATACGTTGACAAAGAACTTTTGGCCCTCGAATCAAAACTTGACGAAAAGACTTGCTTTTTGTCAAGTACACACATTGCACACAATGTGCAGTTGTGGTGACTAGTGAGGAATTGATAGATAGGCTAGCAAGTGAGTCAGTTAGCTAGCTCTGCATCTGGCCAACTCGCCAACTTGTCGCTTCCTAGCAAGGTTTGCCTGCCTAAACATCCGGACAAGATGAGGGCTGCCAACAAGTTTTTCTCAGATGGATGCGTATCTTTTCCACCGATGGCAGAATCAGCACGTTGAGAATCAACTGGAAAAAAGGTTTGAAAATCTCACCTCTAGGAGTGTGGAACATGTTCTAATCCGGTTAAATTTTCTTGGTTCCGTGGCATAATTATTCGATTATCGATTGTCAGCCTGAGGGAGACCCGAAAGAGCAATTTGATCGGCCATGACTACCAACGGACCAAGGAGCCAAAAGTGATGGGCCTCAGATGGCGATTCAAATGGACCCTAGGTGATTTGCCAACACGACACTTTGACTGATGAGGTGCAATGCCATCGCAATGGCCAAGGAATGAGTGAGCTCTTTAAAAACGTCGAAGCCAGCTTTCTCACTCTCTAGTTAGCACCATTCACTAAATTCATGGACCTAACACGGGTGTTTAAAATGTGTTGTTACTCACTGAAACACGAACACTTAGCATGCTGCTCTGACAAAGGGTTCTGACGTAAACGCAAAGAAATTGCCTTGACACAACACAATTAAGCAGGGTTTCGAATCCAACTGACTTGAGGAATATGTTTCTTTCTTTCTCTCTCTCTCTCTTTTGTGTGTGTGTGTGTGTGTGTGTATCCATCACATGAAGACCGTCTTTTTTCAGCGAGCAAAGTGAGCAAGATCCGCGACAGCTAACTTGGAACAGCAGCAGCTGGTCAGCTGTTTTCTTCGCCGTGTGGACCGTCGGTCTGTCAGAAGCGAGTGTAGTACTGAAGAGTAAACTCTACCTACATTCGATGGATAGATTCCAGTGGGTGAGTGAGTGCTGGTGGTGGTGGTGGTGCATGTATATAGAGAATGTATGCGCCGCTTCAAAACTACCATCACCAAGATCACAGGCCAGCAGCTAATTGACTGCACCGTGAACATGGGGACTACAGACCTAAGAGGGCTACCACCACCACACCACCTCCACCATTATCCTCTCGTCGTTTCCGACGCGAAAGACAGGGCGAGAGAAAGAGAGACTGAGCAGCTCGAAAAAGAGACATATTGAACAACCGGCGGCAGCTTCGTTATTCGGATAAACAGATCGTCGCACTGATCAAGTCAGTATTCATCGAGGGCAATCTGAGCGACTCCTAGTACCTAACACAATCGATATTCTTGCGAGTATGGTGTCAACTCGTTCCAATCAGCATTTTCTTTTTTGGTCGGCCTGGACTTGATATTTCTCTTTGGTCTTGCTGGGCACACATGAAATGACATGAACATTGTTACGATGGCCGACGAGACTGGCAAACCAAATCGAACAAACAGGAACGAATCTGCGTGTTTCTTTGGAAGAAAAAAAGTTATTTTAATACAAGCCGCAACCACTCATCTGTTAACATATTGCCATCAGGTGTCCAAAGTTGCAAGTGCCCTTCAACCAATGAGCCAGTATATTGTTAAAAGAGCCTTGTTCAACTCAGCTCATCTACAAGGTTTCTCACAGCATTGGCGCCACCATGAATTCGGCCTAAGATCCTCCTCCTTCTCGTGACATTCCCATAAAAATCTTGCTGAGGCAGAGAAGGCTGACGAACACTTAGTTTTTCATGCCACTTTTGAAGAGTATTGACAGGATTGCATACAAAAATTGAGAGTGAGGGCGAGCGAGGATGGACGCTTATTTGTTCGTTGGCTAAAATAAGTAAGCAATTGCAAGAGGCTACCTCGATTAAAAATTAGAGGTAAAGCTGTATCTCCACTCAACACAACAAAGGGGGTCTTTTTCAGCAGAGACTTTGCTACCACCAAAGACTTCCAAGCTCGTTGTCGTCGCCACATACAAAAAGTAAAGAAAGAGGAGAGGCTAGCATTGTGTGGTCAAGGGGCTTTTAGTTTTCAAGCACTTGCGCAATGCTATTTCAATGGTGCTCACAATCCTTCCATCAACCGGCTCAGAGTTGCCTTTGGGGCTTGAGAGTCACTCATAATCGGCAGAATTGGCTTGTAAGTAATCGGCTCTTGGTGTGTTCTGAGATCATACCATATCCTGAACAGTCTCCTCCTCCTGTGTGAGGGTGTACCGACTTACACCCTGATCTTCTTTCTCTCTCTCTCCTCGCTTCCTCTCCTCTTCTTCACTTGGCCATTGGACAAATTTTATCCCAAACTCCCAAAGAGTCAGAAGTAGTTGTTCCGTCTTTCCCACTCGAAGCGAATGACTTGGGCAGGCGAGGCCAGTGTGGAGCAAGACATGTCGTTGACAGGCAAACAGAAAAGCTCTGGAGCTAACAACAAAATAGTATCTATCCGCCAAGGCCCAGCAGCCTCCCTCCAACTCCTCTCAAATGAGGTAGGGTTCGCCACCACCACCATTACAACTATCACCACCAAACTCCTCCTCGGCCTTTTTAGCCCTCGTGAGTCCCCACCATGATTCCGCTAGTCTCTCTCAGTTCGCCGAATTATTCTCGACTTGATTTGACTCTGCCCGATTGTTCGTTCATCTCGTATCGACCATGGATATACCAAAAGAGCAGACTCAAACGTCGAGTGCATACAGACCTACAGTACATTTAAAGTCACAAGATGGCAGTAAACGCTCTAGTTTGTCGCTTTGGACGAACATAGTACTCGCTGATGTTCAATCAGTTTCCATGTTAGAAAAATAACTCCATGGGTACTGTTCCACATTGAAGAGCCCTACGCGATCTTTAAACACAAGATACCTTAAAACCCTTAAGTAACTCTCAAGGTCAAACACACATTGAGTGTGTATTCAAGATGAGATGAAAGGCTTCGTTGATGGGTGTTCCAAAGATGGCGATTTCTCAGTTCTTCTATTTCCTTTCTCTTCACGTGCCGTCTCGTAGAAACTGTAAAAGGCCAATGTTGCCCTTATCCAATTGAAGGAACAAACTGCCCGACTTCATCGTTGGGAAATGCTAAAAATGAGCCCCCTCAACATGGTTCACACCAAACGGACCAAACCAAACTCTGAGTCTTCAGGAACGCCTGCCATTGTGGATGGTTGAACCACCATTTATAGAAGTGTGGAGCCCCTGAAGAAGAAGAAGCGTGCTTCTGATTTACTAACGTTGAGTGGCCCTTTCCTCTTGAAGTCTCAAAATCTCTTTCAATATGTACGAGGGAATTCAGGGAGCAAGTGGCGAGGTGAAGAATTGTTCTCTACAACACTAGTTTTGCAGCAGAACGAGCAAAAGAAGCGTCAGGTCGTCACCTCTTTCCTAAAAGAGAGGAATCGACCACTTCTTCCCTTCTAGTACCACAACCTCGTCTCATAATGACTACTAGTACCACTACTACCATAGTATATAATAGTGACACAACAGCAACATCTCTACCACTTGCCTCCGACCATGCACTACAATGTGAATAGAAGCTCGAAAGAGCGAGGTTTTGCTCTGGCTTGGTTCCGATGACTTCTCATTTTGAGGGTGGCAGGTTGGGGCAAAGAATAAGTGGCATTCATGATAACTCGCATATTCAACATCACTCCATTATCAAGACTTAAAAATGACGAAATCATTATCATTCATAGGGAGCCCCTTGCCCAATCTAAACTCACTCTCTTATTAACCTTCGATCAAGAACAGACTTGCCCATCATTTCAGCCACACTGAATCATTGAAAGTAAGTCCGACGACGTCTTTTCGGACCCGATTCCGTTCAGAAACTTGGAGGGAAAAACGAATCTGGCCTCCGGGAAGGCCTACTTTCAACAGCTGTCCCAAGCTGTCATACCGGCCTAGAATTAGCAGTCAGCAGACGGCGATTCTAACAAACGACAGCTTCAGTAGCAGCACAGACAGTTTCAGCTGTCTTCGTTCCTTCAACCGCGTAGACTCTTTTGAGGAATGGAATAAGTTGAATCCTCGGAATCTCGGAACAGACGAAAAAAAGAGGAAAACGACATCGACAACTTGAGAGAGAGAGAGAAAGAAAGAGCGAGAACACGCCTATCCACGTTATCATAACGGGAGCTTGGATTCACAAAGAGAGGATGAGGATTTAGTTACTTGGAAGTGATGTATTACGCTCTTACTTTCAATATGGAGCCTTTTATAAAACGCGAATCAAGATTGTCCATTTGGCACTGCTATTACAGTATCCTCTAGTTTTAACCAAACCTAGCTGGCCAACATGAATCGATGATAGGGCACTGAATACTAGGAGACTCCTAGTGAACAAAGTGGAAAGCCCAGAACAAAACAGAATTTCAACGTGGTGAAGCACCCAGATGTACTTAGTGGACAAGAACTACTTAGAATCACCTCTTCTCATTGTCCAGTTAAAAAAACTCACGGGAAAGAAGCGCCAACTCTGTCATGTTGTTTGGTTTTTTTTTAAGCTTCAAATATTTAACGTTGTTGTCGCCACCTTCAAACAGGAAGTACAAGTTAAAACGAAATTTCTTTTTGCAAACCACATAAGAATTGATTCAAGTCATGGTATCGCAAAATAAGATGTGTTCAAGCTCGAGCTCTTGCATGGATATTTTATCGGTTAAAGGCTCCCATTGGCTGTAAAAGCCACTGGCACTCGTGTTCTGATGACGCTTCTTTCCCATGAGCTTCTGCATGCCTAGTTACTGCATAGGGTTAGTCAACACATGCACCATTGGCGTGACGATGGGTGTCTCATTATTAATGGATTATCTTGAGATTGCTTCAGAAATGTACTAGCAATGAAGACTCCCAAGGAGCAGTGAGATAAGGAAGGGATTGACTGGGTTTTGGGTTGACCCAACAAATATGGTTTCCGTCTTCATCAAGATCATTTTTAATCAATATCCTCAAACCAAACATTTTTTTACCCTTCAGATGCGTTGAAAAGGCACTTTTATAGTAGAAACATCGTTGAATATGAATTGAATTCCGACCCAACGACTTCTTGAGCGACTCATTGGATCATTATGAAAGTCCTAGCCATTCCAAAGGAAACGATACGACAGGCTTACAAAAGAAAATTGCAGACTGGCCGGATAATATATTGTTGTCAAGTCAAGAGTTTTGAAACATCGAATGAGCCTGAATAATTACTTATCACTCAAGCCATTGGCAACGTCACATTCACGTATGCTGAAGGCTCCTGACTGGCCTTCATTATTTCAAATGTTCGGACACGTTCATTAGAAATAACTCCTCTACTTTTGAATCAAATTTTGCACACAATACGAAACATCTCTTCCTTCCTAAGAAACTTAAAATACGCCCGAACAATTCCGGTGATGAGCTACATTTTTGTAATCCCCGTGACAAGTAATCCGCCCACATTATCAAAACGTATTAGGAGTCTTACCTTCATCCTAAGTAACACTTTCAAAGGTTGGGCCGGAAGCTCAAATGATCCACGAGAATGAATCCAGATGCTAGAATACAAAAGAAAACCGCGAATCAATTCCATACATCTTTTTTTGCTTTCAACCAAGCCTCTCACCTAAAACGGATCCGGACCAATCCCCAAGACAACCACCCAAAGATGGATGCTCAATGGTCTTGGGAACACTTTCCGAAGCACCTTTCTTACGCCGGGGTTTTAAAAGCAGCAATCGATCTTAGAGGTCAATCAAACACAAACGACACACCCAATAATCCCACACACAAGGAGATACGGACAAAATCCACGACAACCAGAGACAATCTCGCACACAAGAGGCCTTTTTCAGGGGTCAATCAGAGTGGCAACCGCAGGGTGACTCTCCTTCTTAATTAATCCACGTTCTTTGAATCCATCGCAAACGACTTTTTGAAACGGAGAAGCTCGAAATACCAAAAAGGTATGGCCTAATCGAAGATGGTAAAGGGGTTTCGAAGAACTCTTGGGAGGAGTGGGATGGCACAGGGGTGTGTTCCCGGTACCAATGAAGTCACCTTGGCCCAGTGATTTCTGGGACAAGTCGGGAGAGGAGTAGGAAGATGTCGCTGCTTGGAGGATCTCAGGGATTGGCGGAATTGGCAGGATTTGTGGGAGAGATTGATCTGCGGAGGCTGCCGCCAGAAGAGCGGAAGATTTGAAATCGGCTGAATGACTAAGATTGGATTTAGAAATGAGTCTGATTATGTGAATATTCTAGTTGTGATCGAAATACGCATTTAGTACATAGCGTACCCACATATAAGACACTTGATAATAGAATAACGTGGCTGCTGATGAGTGATGACTGAATTCTTAAAGTATCTAGTTCTGATTTTATTTATTCAAGAATTTCAACACAGTATTAGGGCACGTTGAGCTCCGGGAACGACAAACCCGAATAATTGAGAGGTTTTGGTGCATTGTTTTAGTTTCAAATGAAATAATAAGAAATTCGTAAAACTTCATGGTCAAACCCGTCTGCTGAATTTGTCTTCTCAAAAACATAATTATCCGTATTCATGAAATTCTTGGCTTTATATATCATTGAATGTTTGAAAACTTAGTGAATTAACTTTGTTGTAATACAAAAAGAGAAGAAGCCAACATTTTCCCCAAATTTTGACACTTCAATATTTAGCTGTCCACTAGATGGCGCTTCAAACTTTTGTTTACTCACCACTGTCAAAAGCTTAAATGGGCATATTTCTATAAATTCATCATTTAAAATGAGCCAACCCGAAGTGGGCGAGTTAAAAGCTATCACCATCAATGGATGTATTCACGTGGAATCCAAAGAAGACGAGGCTAAACGTGCGGCTCGTCGAAAAGCTCGCAAATCCCGATGGGAAAGTTCCACCAATTCTCAAGATCCTCCCTCCAACAAGAAGAAATGTTCAATTCTGCTCTCTGGGGAACTTGGGACGAATCCTAACCATTCAGTTCCTCCAGCCTCTAGCACCAGTTCCATTAAATCCGGGCCTAGTTTATCAACCATGATTGATGCATCTCACATGAGTGAAAAGGAACAACAGATTTATGTTTTGCGACTGCAAATTCAAGAGGCTACGTTAAAACTGTCTCAACCTAATTATGGTAATAATAATGACACATTAATAGTTCATTATATGTTTGATGTTGATTATTACACCTGTTGTTTAGGTATACCACCCAATCCGAGAGATAGTAGTCCGTCCCCCGAACCCATTTACAATAACAAGGGCGTAAGGATAAATACCCGTGAAGATCGTACCAAAAGTCGCCTAATCCAACAAAGGAATGCTGCCATCACCAAGATTAAAGAGATTGATCCGACCTATCAACCTCCATCTGCCTTCAAGTACAAGAATTTGGACTTGGAAGATCGGGTTATGATTCCTGCCGAAGTAAACTGGGCTGAGGTTCATTTCCAACTTTATACTTAACTTAAAAAGAGCTCGTTTTAGGAACATCCACACATCAATTTCATGGGCTTGATCCTCGGACCTCGAGGTAAAAGTCTGGAAGAAGTGAGCAAAAGGACCAATTGTCAAATTATTATTCGCGGCAAGGGCACTCTGAAGTCCGGAATGACGGGAATTCTGAAGAGTGGAACTAAAGTGGAGGCCATAGAGGAACCTATGCACGCTCTAATTAAAGGACAAACCGCGGAGGACGTCAAAAAGGCAGTGAAAGAGATTGAGGATATTATTAATCTTCAAGTCTACCAACCCGAGTCTGAAAAGGTGAATGTTCTAAAATTTGCCTTGAAACGGTTTGTTCTAATTTTACTAAAACTTGACATTCTAGGCTATTGCATTAAGAGCAAAGACCATGCATGATTTGGCTGTGCTCAATGGTACCTTACGGGATCAAGATATGAAATGTCTTAACTGTGGTAAATGGGGCCACAACACGTGGGAATGTTCGGAAAGTTCCAGTTTCACCTCATCCGTTATTTGCTCTGCCTGTGGTGGAGTGGGACATGTCAGTAAGTGCTACAGTGCTTACCAATGTTTTTCTACCATCCAAAACTCAATAGATTTAATTTCAATTCAGCCTCAGATTGTCGTCAACGCCGTCCAGGAGCCCTTTTCAATCAGACTAAAGGGGACAAAGACTCAAAACAAATTGACTCTGAGTACGATCACTTCTTGAAAGACATGGGATTTGACCCCAAGAAAGAGTTGAAAAGGGGACAAAACTATGCCCCTCCCATGGGAAATTTGTCCAAAGTGAAGACACCCCTTATGCTTACTCATGGAAGTGGCGCTCCTGGGGCTGCCAGTGCTCTTTCAAGGGCTGTTTCAGCAGGACAATGTCCTGGCGGGAGTTTGACCACTTTGGGCAAATCCATTTTTGGCGGGAAACTCACGAGAATGACCGCGGGATTCAAAAGTCACGATGAGAGGGAAATGGAGCGACAGAAGAAGGCGGATGAATGGGAAAATCGACCGATTCCAATGGAATGGAAGGTGGAAAAGATGGAAAAGGAAATAATCAAGCACAATGACCAGTACATGAAGCATTTGCAACTTCAAGCTCAAGCTGAAAAGCAAAAGAAACAGTTTGAGTCCCACCAATTTTCATCTCCTCCTCCACCTCCTGGAGCTCATCAAAGGAATCCTCAAAGTAATCCCAACCCTGGATGTCTTCCAAACCTGCAAGATGACCCATATTCGGGATTCAAGCGAACATGAAGTTTCAATTTGATATTTAAATACTATTTATTCAAAAATTTATTTGCTTGAAGAAACTGTTGAAAAATACGACGAATACAGTTCATCGCCCAAATTGATGTCTTTGGTAGCAATTAAAGGAACCAGTCGGATTTGCTTTGGTTTTGAGCCAGAATTGGGTTCGTAATGAATATTTGGCAAGAATATCCTCAATCTTGGATCAATTTCTTCAGGTTGAAGGTTGAGTTCGTGGTACATCACATTGCTGGGGTATAGTTTTGAGTTACCATTATTGACTATTTGACCGATATTGAGTGGGTTTACAGGCCGATAACGCCTATCCAACCAACTGACATCACAAATGGGAATGTGACCCCACCTTTCCCGCCCATACAAAGACTTGTAGACAATTTTTGACAATCCACGATTGTTTCCATCAATGTTGATCCCATCGGCACATCTGGAATATTCAAGAGTATTTTATTAAATGACAGTATTGTTCCTTTAATGTTTTCTAGAACTTGCCTGAGAATATACTGGTTTCCTATTGATTGAAATAGAATAGGCTGGAAAGGCTCATAAATTGCCCCCGGATACAAGGCAACTAGCTGGCCTTTGCTTATTGAGCCTTGTGTGACATAAACGCCCAGGCCATTCAGTCCAGGAATATTACTCATTTGTGCCCCTATTGTGAACCCAAATTTTTCTAGCATGGTTTTGTTATTAACTTTGTGCAATTCGAGAAAATGAGCCATTCGCTTGGCATTATCTCGGAACAAAAGATCCAATTTGGGCTTGGTGAAAGCCTGAAATAATTCATAGAGCTCTTGGATGTAAGTATCATCTGCTTTTAAAAACTCTGCCGAATGAGTCTTGATCTCTTGAGGCAAATTAAAGGCCAACCAAGGGAGAAATCGATACTTGTAAGATTTCCAACTCTTCTTGAACAAATCCAGGATCTGAGTCATTATTGTCCTCTCTGTTTACTTTTTTCACGTTATCATTCAAGACCTCCTCAACCTCCCTATCCTCACTTAACTTTTCCAGCTTTTCAACATTCATCCACTTAAAAATGGAAATTATTTTCCTGTATTCAGATTTTTAAGTAGCAATGACTACTTAACTTAACTTATAAGCACTTCCTCCCAATCTCTATTGTATTTAAAATCTTGAGTTATTTGATGGATTTTCGGCACCCTGATTCGTGTACCTTGACTTCAAATTTCTGGCAATGTCTGATCCAAAACCTGGACCATCCAAGCTCCAAGAAGAGCCAGAAAAAGGCCAGACCTTGGCCGATATCCTAGCTGACAGTGAGAATGCCAATGCTACTTTGGTCATGCCCAAACCTTGGTGTGAGCACCTCGAAGCCAATGTGACAAAGGAACCTTGGATCAACGTTGACCTCAAGGATCCCTGTGAGACTTGTGGAAATGTGGGTGAAAACTGGTTCTGTCTCGTTTGTCAAGAGGTTCATTGCAGTCGATATGTTCAGGAACACATGTTGTTCCATAGCATTGAAAAGCATCATCTTTTGAGTGTCAGCTTTTCAGATTTGAGCTCTTGGTGTTATGGCTGTGAAGAGTATATTGATAATCCGTGTTTGTATGACATCAAGAACAAACTTCATGTCCTAAAATTTGGATCAGAAATGCCTAAAAGCACTGAGACAAGTTTAAATTTGATTTAAATAAAACTCGTGAAATCAATACTAGAATTCGAGAGAGTTCACTGTATTGCGAAAAAAATTAACAACAAAGATTATGTGTTTTAGAGATGTAAATTAAGAAGAAAAGGGGAATATGAGAATTCATGTGATCAGCTCAAACAAAGTAAGCAGCCAATTGGGCCATTTTATCTTTGGGCACTTTTCCTCGTTTGCCTCCCCGCCCACGACCCGGTTTTCCACGCCCACGGCCGGCTCCACCTCTGCCCATTCCTTGACGATTGGGTCTGCGTCTCATAAGTACGGCATGATGTTTCTCCACCAAACGGGACAATTTGTCATCGCAATAAATGCAACCCTCTGCAGTCAATTCTCCATCCTCCAATTTGGTTTTCCCCTCCTTATACTCGACCTTCATGATTTGAGCATCGCATTCCGAGCAATTCTTCTCATCCAACACCGAGACTTTGGCCGCATCATTGAACAATCGAATGATCACATCACATCGATTGCACCCCAACTTCCATTTAGGGATTGAGGCCGGATCCAGAACTAGAATGCCCTCTTCACATTCCACACATTGAGAGACACCATTGCTATTCTGGCCATGGGGACAAGTGGGATGAGTACAGCTATTGCAGCCCATATCTTTCCTCATTTCACTAAAAGGTGGGTTGTTGTAACAATACGGGCAGAAAACGTAACTTTTGCCACTTCCACCAGCCGTGACGTAAAGAATTTCGAAGTCGTCGAGAGGACATTTGAGCTCTTGATATAGCTTGATGTTGCCGTTCTGAGGCAGGTTTAGGGTCTCATCGCAAGTGTTACAATAGAGACGACTGGGTTTGGCCATAACATATTTCATAAACCGGCGACATTTGCCGCATCGTGAAAAAGGCCGCCCGCTTTCGGCCAAAGTGGAAAAGGACACCTCAAATAATTGATCCATGCCCGAGATGTTACTCACAAAATACTGAAACTTCAACTTGAATATCTCGAGCGTGTGTTTGAGCACGGACTTGAAATTGGCACGTCCATGGGCAATCAAGTCCAATTGCTCTTCCACGGCAGATCTCATTTGCGGATGGACCAAATCTGGGTCGATTTTGAGGTAACCGTGGACCAGAACAATGCCAAGGGTAGTGGGGATCAATTTCCGTCCCGCTCCAATGGTCACATAATTCCTTTGGCAAATATTATTGATGTGAACGGGAATGGACGCATCGGTTCCGATTCCGTGTTTCTCCATGAGAGTGATCAAATCCGATTCGGTGAGGTAATCCGGTGGACTGGTTTGCTTCTCAAGTAACCGCACATCGTCGATTATGAGCTGATCGCCTTTATTCACCGTGGGTAAATTCTCATCGTCCTCAAGAAGCGTTTGCCATGTCATCACGGCCGTGAATCCCGGGTCAATTGTCTTCTTACCCGTCATCGAGAAGCTCTCATCTCCGATTGTAATGGTGATAACAGTACTGAGATACTTGCAATTTCTGGACAAAGATGCGATGAAATGTCGAACTACATAATCATAAACCCGCCAAGAATCACCGTCCAATTGATCGCGGGATGCTGCTCGCATTGGCGTAATAGGTGGATGATCTCCGGCGTCATGGCCTTTCTTGGGTTTATTTATTCCTTGGGAAAGCAATTCCCGGACCTCTGCACCCCAATCACTCGAATTTTGGTGTTGTCGGAGGGCATCCTTCAAGTCGAAATTTTCCGAGTAATGGGTTGACTCGGTACGCGGGTAGCTAATGAACCCTTGAATGTAGAGTTTCTCAGCGATTTGCATGGCATGATGGGGTCCCATGCCCAAACCCGATGAAGCCACACGCATCAGCTCAACCGTATTGAGAGCGATGGGCCTTTCTTTGGCCTTTTCTTTCGAAGAGATATTCGTGACCGCGGCGTATTTGTGACTCTTCACATCTGATAGGAACAACTGAGCTACTTCTTTGTCGAAACAACGTTGCCGATCCCAATCCAAGACCAATTGTCTCCCTGCGATTTCAGTCTTGACTTTGACGGCAATCGTCCAATAAGTTTCTGGCTTGAAGGTTTGAATAATGTCGTGACGACCAACACAAAACCCCAAAGTGGGTGTTTGACAGGGCCCATAGGAAATAAGGGACGAGTCCAAATCCCCATATTTGCCTTGGAAGAACTTCGTTTGAAAGCGAGTGAAGGCGCAACCGATGCGGAGATCCAGCTCCTGTCGAGCATCCACGGATTTGGATTGATTCTCATCAGGCTCCACCAGGGTATTCATGGCCAATTTGATGTCTTTATCGGTAATGGACGAGAATTTGGCACGATGAACCTGTCTCATTCCTCCCTGTGGTCGTTTCATGCTATCCAAAACACAGTTCATGACCTAAAATGCGAAACCAGAGACTTGATATTGAATATTCGACAATACTGAAGAAAACTTATGCTTAAATGTGGATCCAATGTAAACAAATAGATATGTTTCTGACTTTTCAGATACTTTTAACCCACTGAATCGGCACTATAGGCTATCAAGCATCAAAAGTTATTTCTAAGACCTTAGATCAACAACAGTTTACCTTTGCTATTTTGTTTGGTAAGAAACTGTATAATTTTATTAAATATTGCAATGAGCGTGATATCAAAATATTTCCATGGACCGTCAAGGAGATGGGGAAAAACAAGCAAATCCATCCATTCCTTCATGGAAACCCGTTTAGTAGATGTATTAGAGTCCCCTCAATCTACTCACTTCAAAGCAAATATTCTCGCCCTCTTTATCACAATCCAGCCAAAGGACCAGGAATTCGTTGTTCTTGGCTTCAGCCGCCAGAAAAGCCGGCATTTTGAGTTTGGGTGTGGCTTCTTTCTTTTCCGTGGAACAATAAAACAGGTCACTGGGATCCACTCGGTCCCAGTTGTTGTACTTGGAAGGGAAATCCAAGGTGTTAACGTGTCCGCATACGGAGGTCATTTTGAATTTGACCCCTTGCAATCCTTGGAAGGAGCCGGTCCATTCATGAACGGAACAGGCTCCATTGAAGCCTTTCCTGGAGACACATTTATGGTTGGACAGAATCTGGGCAATGGATAAGGCCAGTGAAGGCTTCTCCGCTACCATCAACACGCCCACCATGGTTGGAAAGACTCAGAGGAGCCGGATAGTGCGGATGATTGACTTGGCTAAACAGAAAGTCTACAGGGCTGCCAGGTAATTGGAGACAAAAAACGCCAGATGAACCAGTCAAAAAGGCCAGAAAACGCCAGATTGAAGTTTCTTTGTTATGCATTTATTCTAGACCAGGTATATCATGTATCAACCTTTCATCGATAAACTTAGCGTAGTTGAACTTAATCATTGGGTCGGATTCATCCTTTGGGTTGATAAAGTTGAAAACAACACCCTTTTCAACGCGTTTGCTCACAATTAGAATTAACTAATTTTGAACTAATAAGAAATTTGACTCAAACAGCTATCAATACGACCAAATAAGAAAACAGAAAATTAAGGAAGCCACCACCATATTCAAAACAACGGATCAGGAGTGTGCAACTTTCAGACAAGTAAGATTTTTCATGCCCAAAAAGAGTACTTTTGTAAGTGGCAAAAATATTTATCAATTTTCTATTTTTTAACCTTTTAGCAAAGTTTTCTTTTCTTTGGCATTTCTTCCATTTCCTATGCTACTGTTTTGTCGATTTGTGCCATTGTCATTTTACATGCTTTATCAAAAAACAACGTTTCATGAAGAAAAGAAAGATATTTTTTTTCAAACTTGACTAAAAAAGTCAATCAAAAAGCTTTGTCACAAACACACAAATCAAATTTGTTTTGCAATTATTTGCTGTTTTTCATTTTCCTTGCCATTTGGATTTGTCACTTCAGCAAATTTTACTTTCCATCCTAGAACATGTTATTTGTTATTTACCATGCCGGCACATTTCATTTACCACTTCAGCATATTTTGATTATTTTTTATTTTGAGCTTCAAAAGAATATTGTGTTTGCTCAAAATCTCCATCCTTCCTAATAGGGTAGTTTCGACAATCCAACACTCTCTTCTCTCATATAGAAGCTACTTTTGGTTCTTTGGCTGAAACAGCAGGCACCAATGAAAAAAGATGGTATTGACTAGAGCGCTATATTAAAAGAGTACGCGCATGTGCCATTTTGGTCCCAAGACGTCTGTTCCATTGCACTGTGGTTCTTGGGTTCGACCTGTTTGAGACAACTTTACGTATATACTATTTACTACCAAA
>CM021321.1:120729-167718 GCA_010645155.1 Tigriopus japonicus | reverse complement strand
TTTTGGCATAAAAAAGCGTATCAAATCTATCTTTGGTCTCGCAAAGCTATCCTCTACTTTGAAATTGCATGGGCAAATTGTGTGAGTACACAACAATTGCTATACTCATCGGTTTGTTTCACGTTAAGCATACTTGAGGTCAGCTATGTAGTAAGACCAGATTTGAGTATACTATAAAACAAATCGATCTTATGTGCGTTAACATGCGACCCATAGTCTACCTCAGGGGTAGGCAACTGGTGGGCCCAAGCGTGGTCTTTGGTGGGCACAAAAACCAAAAGTTGCTGCTCAAAAGTGCTAAACCGAAATCGAAAGCAGTTGGCTGCAACATTACATCCATGCATACTTCCCCATGAAATTTATATTGTTCACATTTTCGAAGTTGAGGGGTAATCCAGGTAATCGCATATTTAAAAAATAATAGATGTGAAAATTATGTTACATATTTTTTTGGACAAAAAAAATGTCGATTTTGAATTCAAATTCCATTCTTCATAGTGCTTGTCAGCTTTTGGTTTCGACATGTGGAATCAAAATCGAAACCGAAATTTCGGCCGTAGGTGCTATCAGTCTAATTGAAACTGAATTCAAATTTTAGGCTCTGTTTAACGATTTGCACTATCTATCTAACCTTCCAATGTATGGTAATCATTGTTTAATTTCTTAAATGTTCAAAGATGACTCTCTGCTCTTTTAACATTGATATCGTAAGCGAATTCGTCGGATGAGTGTTAAGATCTGCGAATCCAATCCATAAGACATTCCAGAGAGTCTCAATTGGGAAGCTGAACAAAGAGCTGAAGCGAATAAGTTGATAATGAATTTGGTGGCTGAAGACAGTAGAAGAAACCCACCCTTCATAAAAAAAAGTCTCGGCAAAGCTTCGTCCGTCTGAGTGAGTGCGGTATCGTGAACGCTGAAGGCCATCTCAAGCTTTCAGTTCATCTGTCCCTGGAATGAGTCAGGCTTTAGAAAGCCGCTCTTTCTTTCTTTCCTTCTTTCCTTCAGTCTGTCCTTTCCCGTACTCTCTCCCTCTCTAATGTCTACTATAAAGAGTAGAATGGAGGTGAGTGAGCAACTGGGACCAGTAGGCCTATTAAGAGTGTTCCACTGCCTGGAATCAGGATATAACATCATCGTTACGGCATCAGCTGCTTTCCAGTTTGAAAATGATGTTGACATGAGAAAGAGTGTGTAAGTTTAGTTCAAGTGGGTGGATTTCCAATGTGATTCGGACCAAAGACTTCTTCTGGTAAGGCAACAAGCAAATGACCTTTAAACCATTAAATGATCCAGAAAGATCTAGAATCTGTTTGATTTATCAATAAAACATTAGCAACGTTGGAACAGTCTTGTTCTCATTGACATTTCGACTGTTACTTTATGAAAGCGGCTTATATTTTGAGAACTATGAATTCTTGAGGAAAAATGGCACAATATGAGTTTATAGGGTTTTCTATTCCATGGCAACTTATTTTGGACACCTTGATAATTGCAAGAGCTCTTGATCGTGCTTGGATTGATGGCTGTTTATATAGTGTTCAGGCATAAAGAATTTTGCAGCAAGCTTATAGGAAAAATTGATAGCAATATGGTCACATACAACTTTAGCGTGATTTCTCAAATACTTTGAGAAATATCGATAGTGTTGCTGAAAAATTATGTTTGAAAGATCGAAACAAAATACAACAATAGTTTTAAAGCCATCAAGAACCTTTTTTTTCTTTGAACATTGAACACTGTTTAAATGCCGTTTACGATTTGTGGTGAGATGTTTAGTTAAAGGATAAAATATGTGTGCTTTCCAGTTTGCAATTCGTTATCATAGTAATCAGTGGTAAAATTTTACGCAACTAGCTTGGAGGAGATCTGTCTCGACGATTGTGAATGTTTTGAAACACTTTCAAAAATTCTGAGCAACTTAGATAAGAAATAGAACTGATTCTTACTCTATTCAAGGACTCTGAAGCAAAGAGCTAAAGAGTACTTTCTCAATATTTCTTAGGGCTATTATTACCAATGAAAGACAATGCTTAACATGTAACAAGTGCCAATTTTAGTCACTCAGAACACAAAGGTACAGCTAAGCAAGAATAAAGAAAAAAGGCAACAACTATTTTTTTAAATATTAAAGTTTAAAGTTACAAAAAGGCGACATTAAAAAGTCCTTCTCCCATCATGCTTAAAATTGAGGTCTCGACGTCTGTTAGGAAATTCATCCAACCGTGGTCTTTCGAGAACCTTTAAAGATAATCGCGACAGAGACGGTTAGATAGGCTCCAAAACAGAGCTGAATACACCCCCTGGCGTCAGATTTCAACTCTTATTGATTAGCAGCCACTTGGATCATGGAATATGGCACTCACAAAGGTTCCTCCAGTGAGCATTATAAATCATACCGCTAGCGGTAAAATAGGGCCGTTGGCTGTGCTGAGTTGCTGTGCCCATTTTGGCGAAACCAAGTTTTTTCCAATTTCAACGTCCTTTCAATGATTGTAGGTCCTTGGAAACGGTCTACACTTTGCGTTTTGATTCCTCTGCTTACACCTGGTTGATAATATGCTCAATTTATTTTCTAGAAAATGAGAACTATAGTTATATATTACCTAAAAGAAACATTGAAAACTATTTCATTTCTCTGTATGGCAAATGTTTTGAAATATTGATTTGATTGTTTGGAATCCACTTAACAAATCAGCATCTTTGAATTTTTGTTTGGATCAATTAACTCCTATTTTTTG
This sequence comes from Tigriopus japonicus, assembly GCA_010645155.1. Lineage (NCBI taxonomy): Eukaryota > Metazoa > Arthropoda > Copepoda > Harpacticoida > Harpacticidae > Tigriopus > Tigriopus japonicus. The sequence continues at coordinate 164,977 of CM021321.1, read as the reverse complement.
CAAAAGCACAAGGCTCTCTCATTGCTTTTAATTCAATCAACCTAAAAATGAATTTTGTGTATTATTGACCCTATTCCAACCAAAGTATCTTTATGTGAAATATCAATCGTTACTAGATAAGTAGAATCATCAAATGGACGCCTTAATGGAATAAACTTAGCACAGTACAGCCAACGGCCCTGTTTTACCGCTAGGGGTATGATTTAAAACGCTCATTTGAAGCAACTCTTGTGCATATGCCAATGGCAAAAGAAAACGTGGAGTTATACTTAATTGAAGCAGACAAATTTTGCTAGTGTATTGTTGAAAACGCATTTGGTGGCAAGAACTGAGCTGGGACCAATCAGTTCGCACCAGGTCAGTACGAAAGTTAGTCACAAAACTTAACCAATTCATATGAACTAAAGGTTTACTCTCGTGTCATCAGCTACATTTGAAATACAACAACTTTATTTCTTGCTTTGAAATTTTAAGTCATGAGTGACTTAAACTGATTTGATTCTGGTACATTCATTTTTTCAGAAATATCTTGACTAGCAACAATTCAGATTCTTAAAGAACCCCAAAATCAGACAAAATTTACGGTTTTTATTGTACTCTCAGCTCTTCAGCAGCATTTGAAAAAGGCTCTTGTGCTCAGAAAATATTGTGCTCAGAAAATATTGTGGCTCTTGTGCTCAGTAAATTTGGCTGGATTTTCTCATAATTTTTGAATTAGGACAATAAGCAGGCGACCTTATGTGTAGCCGCATTTATTTGGTAGAGCAATAATTGGTGATCATCAATCTAAGGCCTTCACACCGCCTGATCCACTAGAGTCGGGGCTGGTATTTTTAGCTGGAAACTGAGTTGCGTTTGGTTTCTAGAGCTCTTTTGGCGATGAACATTGACATGGGATTGGACAACACGAAATCAGCCCTAATTTCAATATAGCCTCCTTTGCCCTTTGACGGTGACGGCTGGGTAGACAGACACCTTGTCTGTTGGAGTGATTGAAGCCCATGCAACGTTCGATTTCGTCTTGAGAATATCCACGAATGGCCAGGATTTCACCACGACCTTCTCTCCACCAAGCCCATGAGATTCACGTTTGGGGAGATGGGTGGCTTAAGGTCCTCGACAAAAAGCTCGAAAAACATAAGGCAAAATTCTTGGACAAAGTCTTCCAGTATATTTCCCTCAGGATCCTGCTTCAATGTAAAAAAAAATATCTCCAAAGTTTAGTCCTAATTCTAGTGAAACTGGACTAAAGCTACCCAAATATTTGTTTCAAGAGGAGATCAACATTCCTTGCCACCAACTGTTCATCAAACCTTTGGCATTGACCCATTTCGAGCTTCCAGATTTGGCAGCCCAAAGGAACATTTCTCTTCTGGTCTTTCTGCGATGGTCTGCTCTTTGTCTTACAAAAATAAACCATCGCTTGAGTGTGTGTTGATCGAACTAAGACCTAAAGAGACAATACAACTACTTCATGACCCAATGACTGATTAGTGATTAGAGACCCCTCATGTTTTTCTACAGCCTTGTTTTTGCCGTCAAAAGGATTCCACCAAATCAACGTCTTATGTTGAACATTGGAAATGGAGATGGTGTGCGTGTAATCGATTATATATTTCGTGTCCAAAGGACCAACACTTTAGTACATTAATACTAGCTTATCAGGCTAGGACAGTCTTTAAAAACTAGCAGTAATTAGAAAAACGAGAGGTAAATAATAATGGATAATACTAAATGTGTTTTAGAAAGCAGCAGGGGTTTTGACATTTTTTGACCCACAGCCTCCTGGGTAGCCGAAACTACGTAGATTCTGTGCTGAAAAAGATCTTCACCAACAGCATACCATAAACCTTGACATTTAAACTACCCTGTTTTCTTCCGAGGAAATTCAACCGATATTTTGCAACATGCATCAAAATTTTCAACGAACTGGTGCATCAGCGGAGAAATTAATTATTTCCTCACAAGTTTAACACTCTGGAGATGGAAGCAGAGTGAGAGGACCATGGATAACGGTGTGAGTCGAGTGATAATCTATTTTTTGAGCCTTGAATAGAGGGGCCTCGGAATGTCTTGAGAGGGAGCTATCTCAAAAATCCCCCCAAAATGGACCTCAGAGCTTTCCATTGCAGTTCATGCAGTTCGTTGAAAATTATGTTGTGCTTGTAAGCCTTCTCCACCTATGTGAGTGGTAATTTGATCTTGGGCCTTTGTTCCCATCAGGCTCTGATTGGTCGACCCTAATGTCACTAATGTCATCCAACATTTCACATTTCATGAGTCTTGCATCAAGTCCTTTGACCCCAAAGCTATCGTTGATCCCTGCTTTGAACGTTAGAGTGAACGGCCTCTTGCAAAACCTACTTTAGCAATTTTGGGCAGGTCAATAAAAAGGCTGAGCTCATGCGTAATACAAGTATTCTGCTTTGCCGGTGTTCAGAGTTGTCAGTCCTGTCATGGGATTCCTTTATGTGAGGATAATACATTGAGCAACTTGGTGGAGCTCCAAGGCCTCACCAGACCTCTAGTTTTTTAGGTAGTAAATGTTGCAGTACTTGGGACACGATTCGTACAGTTAGTTTTGCCCCAAAATGGAAAAATATGAATTGAACATGACAGAGTCTCTTTGAGTCATTGAGAGTTGTCTCCTGCTTACAAGTCCTGTTTGGAACCTGTTGTTTCCAGTAACGGAACTTGAATCGATCTAGATAGCTCTCAAATAGTTAGGCCAACAACAAAACATCAGCAAAGTAAAAGCTTTCTTCCAAGAGTAAACTATGCCATTGAAATATTTTCCTGGACGTTTTTCCAAAATAAGAAACCATATTGAACTTTGACAAGGGCAGTTAAGCTTATATCAAATGCAAGAAAAAATTCTTTAGCGGAGTTACATAATTATCAGTCTCAATTTTCTGGCACAAGCGAGGCACTGAATGCACGATATTTAGTACCAATGTCAGTTGAAGATTCATGAACTATAACCCCTAATTAAAACCTTTTTCGATATTTAGTACCAATGTCAATTGAAGATCATTCATGAACTATAACCCCTAATTAAAACCTTTTTAAGCCCCTAAATATAACCTCCTTGGGCATCCACGATGAAATGGAGCCCTACGCGCTGGGTCTTAAATACGTGTGATGACCTCGTCCCAAATCTGAAGGAGCCTTTTTGTGGGATTTTGCTTGGTTTGAGCCGGTTTGGCGAATGGCACTTTTCTCCAAAGCAGGCTAAATCACGAAGCTGCAGAGTTCCAAATAAGGTTTGGAGGGAGGCTCAGGTAGTGTTGGTCAAAATGGTATTTAGATGTGAAGTAAACATTTTATTGATTTATTTGTGCCCACTCTAACCCTTTCCAAGCCAGAGTGGTTTCTATCTAGATTTTCACTAACTTGAGAGATGCATTAAACCAGTGGTCGGCATCTATACTCGTGAGCTTAGAGCTCTTTGAAAGTTAATATGTGGGCCCATGACTCTACCAGGATCTATTTGGAGGGCCCTGGCTACACAAGTCAAATTTGGTGGGCCCTGGCTCAAAGCTGTTGTCGACCCTTGTGTTAGATATTATTGTGTGATAGCGGAACGTGCACTGGTTTGCCATGAAGTTAAGGGTTTTCAAAGGACGTCGTATTTAAGCTTAGTCCATGACTTACCATGAGCTGGGTACTTATATAGATTTTAAGGGGACTATTCAAACACGTGCTCAACATTAAATCAAAAGCTGGCGATGCCAAGGACAAACAAAAATAATCAATTTTTAAATGTTCTTAGGCGATTGATTTCTGAAAGACATTTAACTGGTTAATCACATGGTTCTGATTGTTCATGCGTATTGGGTACCTTCCTAACAGTCTCGCAAAAAAATACGGTACAGTTTAGGTAAATGGCTTAAATCTGTAGCAGATCTACATAAGAGCATTGCGCAGAATTCTCTTTTAATACTCTTTCAATATGGCGTTTAAATCATCAAATGACATCCAGAAAAAATACTGCCATGAATCCATATACCTTGCCTGTAATTTTTTGATCACATTGACATGAAAGTGAAACTCAAATCTGATACTCACAATCAACATTGTATGAAGCAAATTTTATTGAACATTAAAAGTTACGCTAAAACTAGGCAAGCAGAACAATTTCAAAGACAAAATCTAGGGATGAGTGAATGTAGGCACGTTTTAGTCAAGGTGATTTCATTTCCCTATTTGTGATGGAATCCAAGAGGTTTCATACAATTAAAACCTCACAACCACAACAAAGCCAACTTATAGACAAATGACACATCATCAATACTGTCTGGCTCTAAAGCTTGCAAGCAAACACGAGGTATTTGGATCTGAAAATATGACGTACATGCCAGCGGTGTTACTTTGCCCGCTAACTTTTTTTATCATCAAGGTTTGGCACATTTTCTCCCACGTGCGGGACTGAATTCCGTTCAAGAATGCAATCGATCTTCATCCCGTCTTGGTGTGGATAAGTATTCTGATTTCTTTATAAGCAAATATGTAGGATCGCCATTGGGCTTTGAAAATTGAAATTAATTCGATTAAATGTTCAGATTAAGAAGTTGGGAAATGCTGATTAGCATTCAAATCCTAAAACAGTTTACAGTATTTAAGCCTTAAATACAATGATCACTCAAGGGGAAAAATGGAGCTTCACAACCATGAAACACGCTCTCATGCCACACAAATTGGCGATGGCCAAACACGAAAGGCAAATGTGCATTTCTTCCCTTCCCATTATCGTGGTCTGCATTCGAATTTCAACAATGACCCCAGGACTCCTGAGCTAATAGAAGGCAATGGAGAGTTGACCGTTGGAGGGGAGAGTAGCTGGATGGACAGAAGGGGATCTAAAAATAGCCTTGTTTGTGTCTCACCCTGACCTTGAATTGGGAGGAAGCTCACCCTTCCCCACGGAGATTTCACTTTCACTAGAGGGGAGAGTTATAAAAGCTACGTTAGAATGCAATGTAGGGGTACTCCTCTCACCAAATATCTATGAGACATACTTCATGGGATAACAGTACACACAAGCAATTCAATGCCTCATTTCAAGTTCAGGTCAGTCCCGAGTTCCTCTCCTCTCTACAAAAACCTCGGTCATGCTGACTCGGCTATCAAAGAGCCTCGTCAGAGCTAGAGTCTTTCTTCGCACATTGTAAAAGTCGTGCTTGGGGCAGCCTTATCGGCTTCTAGTTCCATCACTGACTTGCATGCGTGTCTGCTTGCTTGTTCATCCAAGCAAGCCAGGAGCTTGGAGCCTGTCTGCCATCACCGTCATCGTTTTGCGATCCAGATAGCCAGTTAGCCTGCCTGCACATGAGAGACACAGCTAGGGGCTTGTTTTTTTCCTCCTCCACTCTCACTCTCTCCATGCCGTTTGGTCGATCCGCTTCTTGGACTCGTTCGTTCTTGCGTCCGTTCGTAGTTCGTTCCTTTCCTTCCCGTTTTTAAATGGATGGAGTCACGGCCAAACGGCGGATGACTAGGCTAGCCACCCACGAGGGAAGGACCGGGAGGACCACAAAGACGACTAGCCTGACCCCAGTGAACATCAGCTTGAGAAGCGGCGAGCGTTGGAACTGGCATGAAACATTGACGTCGGACTAGTAGTATGTTCTAGTGGTTCATTTCAGGCAGGGTGTGTGAGCCAAAGTAGCTTGGATTACAAGTTGCAACTTTAGCCCGCAGCTGTTGAGAGCCTCTGAGAGGAAGTTGGTCGTTGAATTGACCAAGAGTGAGATTGGAAAGAAAATGAGTTTTCTTCGAATTAAAGAGGAACACCATGCCGACGAATTGGAAATAGATGAGGATGGTGAAGATCAACTGTCCGATGATTTCCAAGACAACTTGGTGGCTTTTGATGCAATCGATCCAGAAGCAGAGTTACCTACTGTTGTTGACCATGAAGTTGGTGAAGATTCGCAGTCTCCTCCAGCGGAATCGGTGGATTTGGATTTGCTACCTCGTCCTGTGAGTGAGCTGAATTGTAAGCAAGCCCGAAGTTATCTTGTGAAATTGCTTCGAGCAGCAAATAATGGAAACAATCCGTCTTATGGAATGCCCAACAAGTGTCCGCCTTTTTGGCCCAACTATTATTGGCCTTGGGAACGACTCACGGATGTCCATACAAAACCTTCGGGCATGGTGGAACCCTTACAATATTCAGAGATGATGAAATTGGCCATTCGAAAGGGTTATCAATACTATGGTTATGATCCAGACACGTATTTTGATGTTGAAGTGGAAGAGAGAGAAAAAGAACGAGAAACATTCATGCCGGGAGCGGTTCGAGCCCCGTCGATTCAATGGCAAATGAGTACAGAATCCGACGAGCCTCCAAGATTGCCTCGGCCAGCTTCCAAATTAAATTGCATTCAATCGAGAACAGTCTTGTCAAAATTGCTCCGATATCAATTGGGTGGGAACAACCCAAATTACGGTTCTCCCTCAACCGAGCCTCCATGGTGGCCCAATGAGTTGATACGATGGGTTGATATGGTGGATTTGAGAGGCAAACCTCCCTATTTGCCTGATAATTCTACATATACTGACGTGTTAAAACTTGCCATCAAAAGATGTTTGGAGTACTATGGATTTGATCCTGAAAATCACCTAAGTCGAGAAGTAACAGCTCCAGCAACCTCGACTCCTGGAACGTCTTCGAAATCGATGAGCGAGGATACGGAAAACAGATCTAAAAAGTCCAATGTATCACTTGAGGCTCGTCAACAATCAAGCTCAAGCGAATCTTCCGGACCTCCTAAGCTAGCAATGCCAATTTCTAAGATGAACTGTGGTGACATCAGAGTTGCATTGAGTCGATTGTTATGGTATCACAATAACAGCACACCACCCAGTTATGGAAATATTGCCTCAATGCCCCAATGGTGGCCAAATACTTTAATGGATTGGACCAAATTGAAGAATCTCAGACATAAGTATGATGGACCATTGGGTAATTCATACACGAATTGTCTTAGGATCGCCACCAGTCGAGGTTACAGCTTCTACGGTTTGGATGCGGATAAGCATGTGATTGAAAATGGAGAAGCCAAGGCCGAGGATAACGGAACATCTATCGATGCACCAATATCAATGACTCCTGTAATTCTAAGTCCGAAAGAAGTGATGACAGAGACACCTGCTTTCACCATCACACCTCTATCAACCCAATTGAAGAAGCCCATGCCCAGTTTGGTGCCAATATCCTCACTAAAAAACGCCAAACTAAACCCTCATGCTCCCAATGGGCTTTCTCCAAGTCTTCGAACCAATGGTACTCCACCAAAACGAGGCTCGATGAAATTGGTTACTCCACAAAAAGAATCGATTGTTAAGAGTCAACTTTATCCTCAGGCGTTGTTGAACAACCCATCGTGGTTCCCTCCAAAGATGAGCACATCTGCAGGAATTGTAACAACTGATAAAGTTCTAGAGAGTCTCAAATCGTGTAAAGTTCTATTGGAGCGAAGATTTGGAGGAGTGAAAACGAGGCAGACGAAAACTCCAAAAAGTTTAACTCGTCCAACGGTCAGAAAACCTTTGACCAAAGTATTTCAAGACGATTTGAAACGCATGAATCACACAGACTTGACGATTGTTGGCCGAGGAGGTCACAGTGTCATGATCCACAAGAGCGTTTTGGCAGCACAGTCGCCAATTCTTTGTCAAGTCATCAAGGAACTGATTCCTTACGAGAAAGATATTTCAATATCATTTCCAGACTTCTCCAAAGAAATGTTGACACTCTTTGTTGAAGCCCTCTATCACGGAAAAGTGATGATGGATTCGCAACAAAAACTTGAATTTGACAAATTTCTTCCAATGTTCCACTGTTATGGATTGTTCCAATCAATGAAAGAGGACAAGCAAGCGGCTCTTGAAATTCGCCGTCCAATCTCGAAAATTACCAAAAAGACTCGGAAGAGAAAAACTTCATCTCTGAGTGATCTTTCCTTGATGGAACCGATAGTCCAGATAAATGAAGAACCACTGGTCAATCCCAAGAAACCTCGAAAGAAAACACCCTCGGCACCCTTATCAAAGCAAATTACCTGGAACGATTTGGAACGAGAGGTGGCGTATGGACGTGATTCATTCATTCGATTCTTGGTGCGAGAAAAACTGCTTCAAGGACATTTAATATGTGGTAGCAACTTCTGTAATGGAGATGTGGAACTGGTTGAGGACAATCGATACTTTGATGGCCATGTTTGGACTTGTAAACACGCCACATCGACCAATAGCAGCGGTCACACTCTCAAAGTACCCGTCAGAACCGGTTCAATGCTTCCCGACTTACCACAAACATTGGAAGATATCACAAAAGGGATTTTTTGTTGGCAACACGCACTCCCATTGGATCAAGCTCACACGAAAAGCAAGATTACTATGGAAAATCTTAAAATAATTTACGAAATGTGCAATGAACATTTCAACGCTGAATGAATCGGTAACATATGTTTTCTTATGTAATTGCAAAAAGTGTCGTCTGTTGTCTTTGAACTGATAAGAATAGACAAGGATCTACCAGATATCTTGGACGAGGTGATGATTTTAACTTTTTCTTGAAGAGATAACCCCCAAAAGCATGTGAGGGTAGCAGACCATGAATATCCCACGAAACAAACATGAGTTGAACATTTAGTAGGTCAAATCTTCACGTGGAACATAGTGGCTCTGTTGCTCTGAAAATAGATCAAGGATCAGTGAAATGGCATCATTTGCTTCAGCCATACGAAGGCTGTCTTTGGTGGGACACAAATATGGAACGTTTGATAACGAGGCAGTGGTAAGGAATTCTTCAAACGCATTCTCCGTTTCGGCAAATTCATTCTGACGCTGATATTAAGATAAAACAAATGTGTTTGAGAGAATGGAGTGACGATTATATTTGATGCATTCCTGTTAAAGAGGTTAAGTTGCCGGTCCCGAAAGTGTACAAATTGAAAAGCCAGTGCAAACAAAGCAAATGCATCACATCAATCATAGGGTTAATCTGAGTACCCTTGATCAGGTTAAGTTTAAGGATAATGGACACAGTTGCAACAAAAAGGTTTGATTACTTAATCAAGGTTCACTTTGATTTACCTTGTAACTGGATGGAACTAGCTAGTTCAACTTCTATAGTGTTGTTTTATCGGGTCTAATATTATAAATCTGCCTTTTTAATTTTTTTACGGATTTTTTTTTCCACCGATACACGTAATGAATCACATGTAATTGTTTAAATGAGATTAGACATCCGGGGAGGATGAAGTAATTGGTGATAAAGTCATTGGTCTGTTAATGAGTTTGAATTTGGCGCCCAATAAAGTCCTTGAACATAGGGTTGGTCAGAAATGGTTTTTAACCTCGTAGAGGTGAGATTTGAAACTTAACAATGGGTCATCCAATGTGTAGAATCGTCGTAATGTAGAAGGAAAGAGGTTGTAAAGAGTGGGTGGACGGTACAGGACAAAGTTTGCATCAAGGGTTTTACAACATTTTTGTCGCTAGATTTGGACTTTACCCTGACTTCGCAAGTTATTCATCTTCGGTCACTTGTATGAAAAACAATACCTTCAATGGAGCATAGACTATGAATGCCTTTGAACACATAAATGATTAGGTATCTTTCATACCTACGCTGTAAACTGTATAATCTTAAGGATTTTAACCTATCCCAATAGGACAGATTTTCCACCCCTGCAATGCTACGAGTAAAACAGCGTTGGACCTTTTCTATCTTTTGGAGACCGTTTGAACTAAGAGGTGCCCAAATGGGAGAGGCATACTCGATATGTGGTGGCACAATATATTTATACAATGTCAGCATTGTGTGTCGGTCCCTGGCCTCAAATCTGATCTGATTTGAAAAGACCTTAAAAGGCATGAAAAAACTTCTTTTGATCGATTTTTTTCATTTGATCTTTTTAGTAAGCATTTAATGTAAAACATTGACGAAAACGGAACTGTTAAGATATAAATTATAATGTTTTCATTTCGTCTTTATGGTGGGAAGTTTATTCAAGAAATTCGTTGCTCCTTCATAGTAATCTTTAATTTTGGGAGAAGATTTATTGATTGCTGTTACATGGTTGGAGAGTGGTTGCTGACTAGATACTTTATTCATTTTGATAGGGGTTTAAATACATGGTAATATATATGACTAGGAGCAAGCATGAGTGAATATTGTGAGCAAGGCGGGAATACTACAATTGCTTATCCAGATCTACAGGTAATGTACTACATGACGCAACATTTCCCGATGATTGAGTTAGTACAACTACACATCAATAAATTATCAAATACTGTACACGCGATTTATTTAGCCAAAGCAAAAGGCATCGCGCTAATTTTATGGAAAACTTTCATTCTATTTGATGACTGCACTTGAGCTAATGAGATAATTTGAAACCTAAAGGAGACATTACTGAACCATTTTTCTCCATAAATATTTTTTTAACATGGTCAGGTTCACTGGAGAAATGAAACATGAATCTTTTTGTGGATTTATCGCAGTTATCTGTGCTTTGGAGACAGTTTTACTTCAATTCAAAGAACAAAAATCGTGTTATTCCCATTGAAAGGGAATTTTTCACTCATGACTAAGAAAAGACGTGTGACTTATCTTTATGGGAAACAAAATAACATACTTTTAACAGTACACGTTTCGAATGAAATATGATTGGCTTTTGAACGTTTGAGTCATGAAGCTTTGGGATAATAAATACTTCCTGTGGTGATAGCATGGCTCAGGGTAAAGAGTCATAAATCGGAATAAGTACTTGCGATTTATTGGATTTGATTGGCCTGTCACCTTCAGACAATTGTATGCACAAGGCCTAGCCAGTAGTCAAGGTTGATACACCGCTCCTATAGCTTTGTAAAACAAACTTATAATCATAACTGCTCACTTCATTCGTTAAGTATTCAAACAAAGGACATTCCAGATATTTTTGCATTGCAGTGTTGCTACTTGAAATAAGTGTTCACTAAAATGTGTGATAGCAATCCGGTTTGGGCAAGATCCAAATGAGAGGGAAACCCTTATTAAAAAGTTTATTGGCCATTAAATGACTCATTTTTGGCGACAGTACAATGATCCCCACTCAAAGTACTTTGCTCCCACCCAACAAGCATGTTCCTAATCCTTCAACAAGGGCAATGATCTCTTCATCAAGAGTATCCATGACAAAAAGAGACCTTTTAGTGTTCCTTGACATCTCCATCTCTGTTCCAGTTTTTTATCATTGGAACCGTCTGCCTTTGCAATGCACTTATCTCAATTTAACAACCTCGTATTAATCTTTACTATAAGAATTAAGACAGGACTATCACAAAACTTTGTCTGTTTAGTGAGGTGCTTAAGAAAACACAGCTACTTTGTTTTCCAAGATCAAAAAATGCGATCCAGAAACAAATCGGATAGCGATTTAATCTACTTGACCCAAGTTGTTGAAGAGGAGGAGGAAAATAGCAATGAGGATGGTATTTCAATTTCAACCCTCACCGATCCTTCACCGCGATTGCGGAAGGTCTCTACTTCTCTCAAAGAGATGGCCAATCCAGCAATCAAAGTTCTCAAGAGACAACTCACGGTGTCTCTCGAGGGAGTCACTTCGGCCATCATCAAACGGGTGGGATTTCTTTAGTAGCACTCTCTCTCTCTCACTTGAAAAATGTTTTAATTGAAAATCCAAACGCCGTCAGGACACATGTCACTTAACTTGTCAAGAATGAAATCTTGATTTTGCTCAATGTCGTGCGCATGACTAGGCAATGCTTTAGATCGGCTTCTATGAAGCAAAAGTCCGACAAGGCAAGGCATAGTACGCCCATGGGAGAGACTTGATATGTTAAGACGACACTCTGTAGGATGGTCTCATGTCGATCTCAACTCCAACGACGTTAGTGAAGCGCAAATATGGAATTGGTAGCTCGCATAAGGAATCAAAGCATCATCATCATCATTCACATCACCATGTACTCTAAAAAGACTTGTGATTGGTTCTAAGGTAATGTGACATTTTATACCATTGTTTCTTTTAGGATGTCAGTACAACGGATATGGTGGGTGGATTGTCCAATAGAGCCATATTGGAACTCATTAGGTCGAACAATCTTCTTGGTTTGAAGTCTTTCCTCGAATCCAGGCATGCCAATATCGAAGACAAAGATCAGGTGGGGAAAAACGTTGTTCAGTAAAAACTGAATCATTCCTTCAATTCAAAGTCCTTTTTTCAGGATGGCCTCACCCCTCTCATGGTCTCATCTGACCTCGGTCGACTTGAATTTGTCAAACTACTGCTTGCAAATAATGCCGATCCCAAAGCCGAGGACGAAGATAAATGCACGGCCTTGCATTTGGCAGCCAAAAATGGCCACGTGGAAGTTTGCGAAGAGCTCATTGAAGCTGGAGCCGATTTGAATGTGTTGGATATTGGTAACTGGACCCCCATGATTTGGGCTGCTTACAGTGGTCACTTGCCAGTGGTGGAAGCATTGGTGAATAAGGGCGCCGAAGTCAATGCACGAGGATACCACCACGTGTCTGGCTTGATTTGGGCGTCAGGGCGGGGATTCACCGATATTGTCAGATTTTTACTCGACCATAACGCTAAAGTGGACGTCGGAGACAAATATGGGACCACAGCTTTAATTTGGGCCTCCCGCAATGGCCATAAGGAAGCGGTGGAGCTCCTTCTTAAGCGAGATGCCTCTGTCGACGTTGTGGGGATGTATTCATGGACGCCATTGCTTGTGGCCACTACACGAAATCACGTTGGTATTGTGGAGCTCTTGTTGGAAAAATCACCGAATGTCAACGCAACGGACAAGGATGGCATGGCAGCCTTGGCAATCGCTTGTAAGGAGGGTAATGAGGCTATTGCCCAGAAACTGATTCAGGCAGGAGCGTATGTCAATGTTCAGGATCGAGCCGGAGATACAAACTTGATTCACGCCTGCAAAGGTGGTCATCGAACAATTGTGGAAGCTCTCCTGAAGAAGTTTGCCGATGTGGATATCAAAGGTAAAGATAATAAGACTTGCCTGCATTGGGCCATTGATAAGGGCCACAATTCCATCGTGAAGATCCTTCTGAACTCCAATCCCGATCTGGAAATCAGAACCGTCGATGGTGACACTGCCTTGTTACGAGCAGTTCGTTGTCGAAATGGTGAAGTTGTGCAAATGCTACTTGAGAAGAAAGCCAAGATTTCTGTTACTGATAGTAAAGGCGATACGGCCCTTCATATTGCCATGAGAGCCAGATCCAAGGCCATCGTGGAGGTTCTTCTCCGAAACCCAAAGCACAGCCAACTCCTCTACCGACCAAATCGTCAAGGAGAGACCCCTTACAACATCGACGCCAGCTCCCCTAAAACCATCTTGGGACAAGTATTCGGTGGACGGAGACTGAACACCAATGAAGATTCGGAAAACATTTTGGGATACGACTTGTATAGTAGTGCATTAGCCGATATTCTGACTGAGCCTACTTTGTCCATGCCGATATCTGTTGGCTTGTACGCCAAGTGGGGTTCTGGCAAGAGTTTCCTATTATCAAAACTTCGCCAAGAAATGAAGAGCTTTGCCAGGGAGTGGCTAGATCCAACATTTCACATGTCTCCAATGCTTTTCATCATCATTTTACACGTGGCAGCTGTGGTGGCGGTCGTTGTGTGGATGGCGATGTATCTGTCTGATCTTGGAACCCTAAGTACAGGAGTTGGTTTAGGATCAGGGGTTCTCTTGGTCGTGGTATCATATCTTTTCCTGATAGGGGTATGGCAGGGATCATACAAATACGACTGGAACTCACTCTACAACTTGAGTCTGTTTCTGGCCAAACAATTCAATTCGTTCAAGCTCATTCTTCATGTCATGTTTTGTCATCCTCCTGGTCCAGAGTGGTCGGGAAACATGAACAAAGTGCAGCCTTTGAAGTTACTCTTTACCGATCAAACCAAAGTAATAACCTCAGCTGGAGGACAGAATTCCGTTACTCAAATGATAGGATCCCTACTCGACGAAATCGAAGGTCAATATGGCAAGATTGCATCAAGACTTTTTCGCGCCTTTCGACCGCAACCCGTCCACGCTTCCTCGCCAAAACGTTGGCGCAAGCTTTGTTGCCTACCTTATTTTGTGATCTACATGGTATGCTTTTCCTGTTCATTGGCAATCATCATTCTTTTGTGCCTCTCAGTTCACCATGAAACTGCACCGTTGTCTACAAACGTAAATCTTAGTGAATTTGTGACCGATCCACTCTCTCACAGTGGCATTGATCAGAAGACCAGAGACAGTATGGTCTTGGCATTTCTCATTTTGTTTGGAGTGCTGGTGGGAGTGGTTTTGATTTCGAATCTGTACACCCTTGGCAATTGCTTTCAATCACTCATGTTTTCCCAACGGCGACACCTTCAGCGCACCGTTGCCAAGTTAGACGTTGTCAAATCCGAAGGCTATCTCCAAGCGGTCAAAGGTGAAGTGGCCTTAATGTTAAACATGATCAAAGGCTTGGATGCTTTTACAAATCAGCAATCAAGACTGGTGGTGGTTGTCGATGGTTTGGACAGTTGTGAGCAAAGCAAAGTTCTCTCAGTTCTGGATGCCGTTCATATGCTCTTTTCTGACAAGGGATCACCGTTCATTATTCTACTTGCAATAGACCCTCACGTGATTACAAAAGCGATTGAGCTCAACTTGAATGTGGCTTACAGTGACACCAGTATCGGCGGGAACACCTACCTCAAAAACATTGTCCACTTGCCATTTTTCCTCCAAAACTCTGGTCTGAGGAAAGTGAGGATAGCTCTGCAAGTGGCAGCCACAATGAAATCCAAAGCACCATCTAGCATGTCCTGGGTTGAGACCGACGACACCAACAGCGGGGTTCAGCGAAAAACATCTATAGATTTAAATGCCATGGGAGGCGCCAAGCGTTATCGCTATCAAAGGAACAACTCTATGGCAAAGGGACCCAGATCCAAGATGAGTGATAGCCTAAGCAGTAGCGTTGGGAGTAACCTGAACAAGACCATGCAAGGCCCTCAAGATTTGACCAAAGTTTTGCTCTCTGACGATTACTTCAGCGATGCCAATCCCCGCAGCATGAGGCGTCTTATGAATGTGCTTTACGTCATGGGCAGACTTTTGAAGGCTTTCAACATTGATTTCAACTGGTATCACTTGGCATCTTGGGCCAATGTGACTGAACAATGGCCTTACAGATTAAGCTGGATTATTTTTTACGCGGAAAGGAATGACGAAGAGTTAGAGGACAGCACGTCACTGAAGACAATTTATGACCGGGTGAAAGGCGCCATCCCAACTCAAAAAGAGATTGAGCCTTTGCTTGAATTGGATAGAGATGAAAAGAAACTCGATACATTCTTGAACTACCATAAGAAGAACTTGACCTTAGCAGATTTGAAGGTGTTCCTTCCATTCACAATCAATTTAGATCCCTTTGTCAAAAAGGTTATCAAGGACGAAATTCAAAATATGGAGGAGATTGGTGTCACTTTGGAACAAATGGCCTCCTCGGCAAGTAATTCCTCTGGCCATTTCTCAACGGCTGGTGCTCCCAAGGCTCCTTTAACGAGAAGGCAAATGATGGGTCTTTCTCGCCGAGTGTCTCAGCCAGAAATGACTCACATGGCGTCCCTCAAACCCAACGCAATGCCCACAATCCCAAGTGGTTTAATGTACCCTCCTCCTCCAGGGGCTCCACCAATGTGGCCCTACAATGTTATGTATCCTTACCATCAGACAAACTCGTATCTTGGGATTGATCCACACAATAGTAGGCACCAAACTCCTTCCCCACCTCCATCGCCCCAGCCAAAGGCAACTTCAAAAGAAGAAAAACTTCCCGAGCTACCACAAAGTCTAACGGTGCCTCCGTTATCTCAACGAAATGTCGACAGCGTATGCAATATGATCAAAGACATGGAAGGCATTTCCCAGGCAATGGTCAGCACATACTGTTCTGTGATTAAAAATCAAAATCTGAGCGGCCCAGTGTTATCCCATTGCGAGCTCAAAGATTTGAAATCTGTGATGTGCATGAACTTTGGGGATTGGGAAACGTTTCGAATGGTTATTCAAAGTCTCCGAACATTGGAAAAGAAGGCATATCGGGATTCCCGTAACGTCAAGTTTACTATTTCTCCAGACAGAGACATAGTTACCACTGAAGAGAATATGACCATGACTAACACTTCTTCTTCTACCACCTCAACAACCACCTCCACAAATGTGGCCTCTCGTGGTAGCATGGAATCAATTTCCAGGAGCAAACACTTGAAGCATCAGACCTCTATTGAAAAGCAAATTTCGATGGAGGATCAAATGATCTCTGGGTTATTATCAACCTTAAATGAAGAAGCTCAGGAAGATATCTTGACAGAGGAAATGGAGCAGATATCCGGCTCTGGTAATTTATCAGACCTGGAGGACAGACGTGGAGAATCAGACGTGGTATACCTTTCACATACCACTAGCCCATCTCCAGGGAATCAAAACCGCCGTGAGCAGTCTTTGGGCGATATTGGCATGGAAAACGGTGTAACAGATTGGATCAACAATCGAATAATTGTCAGTTCAATTGGAGGGACTTCCAGTGTTACGAGTAGTGCAGCAGAGCTGAAAAGTCTGGTCAGCGTCCCGACTTCTCCGACAGCAACTGCAACTACTCAAAGCTTCAAAAGCCCACGACCGTCTTTGAAGAAGGTCGACACTGTTACAAAAATGAGGCACCTTCGTGACCGTTTAGATTCTGTTCAAGGGGAGCGCCTAAAACTAGCTGAAAAAGCCGACGATGACGACGACGATCCTTATGCTTGGATTTCGCAAACAGCTCCAGCAAGTCCCGACGACAAGCGCAAAAGGTCAAAGAGTGAGACCCGAAACGATTCAGCCATCAGCCTTTATCCCCTTGAGACCAAACTTGACGACTTTGGAGAAGTCAGCGACCAGAGTTACGTGTCAGCAACGAGTATAGAGAAGCTCAACAAGGTCAAACGGAAGTTCAAGCAGGCAATGGATATCTCAGGAATCCCCAGTGGTAGTAAGTCTCGAACGCATTCAGTAAAAGCTCCCCCAGCAGAAAAGAAGGGATTCTTTCAAAAACTCAGACGCTACACTAGTGAGCACCATGGCGACGAAGCCGTACAACAACTACCTGTGGAATCCGGGAGTGAGGATGAGAGATTAAGTAGCGGGGCATCTTCCCCAGAACAGGTTACAGTGGCTCGTCGCCCCAGCCTAAGTCGTGGACCCCATGTTCAAGACCTATTCATGCATCGTCGCAATTCCAAGGAGAATCCAACCCTTGTGGCAGTGCTTCCCGATGGATCCATCATTCCCTCCACTAACGCCCCCAAGGACACCTAACCAACAACCATGCTTGATTCCAAAAACATCCAATGTTGTTCACAAACTGATTATACGACATACGACGTGTATTCCACCAGCCTATATTAGGTGCTAATACGAACCCTTAAATTTATGCCAATACAGTTGGATAGGTAACCACGAGTTCTTGACCGTTAATTTAGAATCAAACACATTGCAGTCGGCCTTGTGCAAGGCCGCCAAATAGGCGTCGATACCCACTGCAGGTAGAAGAAGTAGTTTTTCTTCTTTTGACAGGAATTTCATGCGGAAGCGAGTGTTATCCAGGTGTTCTTGGGCACGAGCAGCCGTTGCCTCTATCACAAGTCTGAGGCCTTCACTGTCGCCTTTCCGCACTACAGACTCTACAGACACGCCCTGACTCATCATCAGGTCAGTTGGCAATAAAACTTGCCTTTGTTGGGCATTGTAGGGCACTGCTCGCAATAGAGTAATCACTCCTTGCGCCATTCCTAACTGGTTGAGAGCGTGTCGAGCGTGACCAGTTTGAGATGTAGGGGAATTCTCAGCGTTCAGACAAGTTAATAGGATAAAGTTGATGCTGGAAAAGGCATCACGGGCATACGAATCCACCTCATCCAGAGATTGGAACGGATTATTGGACAAGAAACGCTCTCGACTAGAGATAAGATTGAGGAGAAGGTCTTTGGAGAATTGAAATTTCTTGTAAGCTCGGTCCAATTCTTGGGCTACTGGATGTGCTGGAGGGGCTTTGGAGCTTTGGCAGATGTCTTCTATGGTATTTTTCCAAAACTGCATGCGCATTAATCCGATGGTTCGGTCACTGACGGAGTCTTTGACACTGGCTACTTCAGCATTGAAGGCTCTGATGGCAAAGGCTGGCTGATGTAAGCCAGCAGGGAGTAAAAGTGAGGCCAAATAATTTTCATAATCCCTGGTCTTGACCAAATTCACGCAATAACCCAAGGAGTTTTGTTTTGTCTGCTCAGATGCATACTTGCGTGGGCCTTGTTGCCAAAAGCCAACCTTGGGCCTCAGCAATTTGAAGGACATGATTCGATCTGCAAGCAGAATCAAAGATGAATGTGGGTAGAATAATACAATCAAGCATTTCTTTGGCACAGAAGCACATATTTATTTCATCATCAATTCCTTTGAAAATTTTCGTTTCACAGTTTCGCGGTAGAACTCAAAAATGGCCTTGGATCCATCCAAGGCGACCTGAACCCCAGCTTGGAAAGCCTTCTCTGACCAAAGGCCTTCTAAATGAGAAGCCAAAATGTCCTGATTAACGCTCTCAAACACAAAGGTGGCTTTGGCCACTGCCTTTTCCGCTTGCTTCTGACTGGGATCCAGTAAAATGCGTCCATCCTCCGTTCTGGCCACTTCCACTGAAGCAAACAGACATCTCATACTAATGGAACAATCCATCAAGGCCAAACATGTAGCATTCACGGCAGTGGCTAATTCTCCTCCATCCATGTCCAAAGGCTGCAAGGACACAAAGACTGACGTCCGAGGGTGAAGTGAACCCAATATCGAGCTCTCCACCAAGCCTTTGAGAACCGCTTCTTTGGCCTTTTCCTCTAAACCCGCCGGTCCAGAAGGTGGTCTCAAACTGATTTCAACCGTGGCTCCTTCTAGCTTTTCTTTGTGAGGTTTGACCTCTGCAGGCCCGTAAACGCCACAAATCACGGCAGTCTGACCCAAACTGAACATCACAGAGCCATCCGTGTGGCCTAGAAGACCCAATTGAGCGAAAATAGGCCGCAGCTCAAGAGCCTTGTCATTCACGGGCATGTTGTTATTTAGGTAAGACAGTTTGTTTTGAAAAACGCTTTGTTTACATTAGTGTGACCAAAAATACTGCGGCCCTCTCATGGCATATTTTCATTTTGTCTTTGATTCTACTTACTATTGATCTTTTATGCACCTAAAGCGTCTTTGCAACCCATGTGATATCAAATATGACATTGTTTATTCAATTCTGTACCATATTCTCTGAAAATCTTTGAGAAATTAAAATTTGGCTGAAATGATTTTGGTCAAACTGCTTAAAACGAAAGAAAATTTATCAAGCACGTGGCTTGAAAGTGAAGATCTTGGACGCAAAATGGGACGACCTAAGACCAAAAATCCCAAAGGCAAACGGTTGGCCGTAAAGAAAGGTATGTCCCACATGTTCTTGAGCGTACTTTTCGTTAAACTTTGAAGAGGTATTTGTTGTTTTTAGGCCTTGCAGCGGAGACACGTGAATCAAAGTTTTCCATCGATCAAATTTTGGAGAAGGCTCAAGAGTACTTGGACCAATATGACTATGAGATGGCTCAAAAGTTCTGCCAACGAGCTTTGGAAATGAATCCAGATCATGCCAAAGCTTTGGAACTCACATCAACTCTTTTACTTGAGGTAAGACTTCGCTTTAAATCCAGGATGTCAACAGTTTGCCAAATGTCAAATCATTTATTGTAGGCTGGAGAAGTTGAGGATGCCAAACATTGTTTGGGTCGAGCCATTACTGTTCAACCGGATGAGGGTTTTTCCAAGTATTTCTCCATGGCACAATTATTGGGTGGACAAGAAGCGTTAGAATTGTACAAGAAAGGCATCGAAGTTCTCACTCAAGCTCGTGATAAAGCCGCTGAAGAAGCCGAGGCCAAGGATTTGACCCGTGATCTATCCAATGCTTATTGTTCAATGGCTGAACTGTTCATGACTGACCTTTGCGATGAAGCTGAAGCCGAAGAAGATACCCTCAGATGCATTCGAAGTGCCATTGACGTGGATAAACGCAATCCTGAGGCGCTTCAGACCAAAGCGCGATATCTTCTTGTCAGAGAAAAGTTTGAAGTAAGTCCAGTTCTTATTTGAAATCCCAGACCGAACCGAAAATTTGACCTTTGATGATCTTAGGAAGCAAAAGATACCATGAAGCAAAGCCTTGAACTTTGGTTGCCGGCGTATCAAGGCGTTTTGGAGAACAAATTGGAGGTTGTGGACTTTGATCCGGTGGAAGTATGTCCCTTACTCTACACAACCCGCATTGGAACGGCCAAAATGCTGATCGAAATGGAAATGTGGGAGGAAGCTATTCAAGTAATCAATATTTTTTTCTGACCTGTTCAAATTAAGCACTACCTTTATATTCTCAAGTTTTATATTTATTTATTCATTTGATGATTTTTATATCTTTATATTTTACTTATTTGACAAATTAATTTGTTAGTATATTTGGTTCGAATTTATCCATTTTCCTCCCTCATTAAGTTTTAATTACTAACTTTTTAGGTTTTAGAAGGACTTTTGGAGGAAGATGACTCTTGTGTGGAGACTTGGTACCTCTTAGGTTGGTTAAATCGACTTCGAGCAACCATGCCTAATGGAGATAGTGGCTACAACGCAAATGCTCGGTTTTATTTACGAAAAGCCAAGAAAGTTCACACCATGACTCCAACCCAAGATGCAGATATGGTATGTTTTATTTTTTAAAACATTTATCATTCATAGGAATTTGAATAACATCATTATGCATTAGGTGAGTCACATTGACGAGATCCTGGACGAGCTTGGTCCTGATCCCAATCCTGAGGAGGAAGAGGAAGAAGACGCCGAAAATTGGGAAGATATTGATAGCTCCTCTGATGAAGAAGAGGAAGGTGCTAAAATGGAATCATGAAACATAATAGAGTACAGATTAAATCCGCTTTCTAAAATATCCGTTCAAATAGTTTGTCACATTAGAGATAAAATATCCGCTAGATGGCGTTATTGTAATTGGTACTGGTCTTTTGAATGACGTTAAACTTGATAAATTGATATATCCCTATAAAGTTTTGCGTCATGATTCTTAGCAATTATAAGTATACATTCATAGATCATAATAGTCGCTTTCAGTGTATCGATCTAGCTAATGTTTGGTCCATCGGTGACTCGTTCGTCAGATGAGAAGCCAAACAAGATCGAATCACGATTTCTACAAGCCATTTTAGCCTGTGTTCATAAGGAGAGTGGCGCTGCCCAAGCAGGTCAACAACTCATTGCATGGAGAGGGAAAAGAGACAGGGTGACTAAAAGAATAAGGTTAACTGAAAGTGTTTATCGAAACCCGTTATGAATGTGCGTTCTTTGGGAGGCTTTTAGTTTATTTTCAATGTTTAAAATACAATCAGAAAAGGTCAATGATTGTACATGGTGAAAAGTTTTTCCCTCGCCAATGAGCTCTTAGTTATGGAATCTGGCATTGGCTTATCTTATCGGTTTGAGGATACGATTTCAGAACATCACAGATATTAAGGGATTTTACACCCAAGAAGAAGACGTTCCTGTCGCATGAATGTGGTTGCCTTTGCGCGGGTAAGATAATTTCATTTCATTTTATGACGGAATTTAGGCCGTCACCCTGATGTCGGCCCATCGTTTTGTAGTAAAGTCAAGTCTTTTCAGTCACAACTTTATTAGAGACGGTAGAGTGTTGCCAAAATCGAAGCTATTACATTTGGTACCATGAAGTTTTGGCTACGAAATTATGTTGATGATTGATTGGTTGGGGCATGAATTTCTCGTTGGTATTTCTTTTTTGTTGAAGTATGCGGTTTCATTATTCATTATTAATGTAATCCCAATCAGGCCTCAGAAAAGTACCTTCTTTCGGGTTAAGTCATCAAAAAATGAAAGAAACGAAAAGTATAAACGACTTTAAAATGTGAGCTTTGAAATCATCAAAGAGATTGATTACAAACGGCAAAACATTTTTGGCCATGAAACATCTTTTAAGTTAGTATTACAATCACTCCAATAAATCATTATCTCTTCCTATTAAGATTGTCAGTGACATATTCTGGTTGTTTACCTTTTTATTAAATTCCGATGAATTATCCCGTTACAAATTAGCGTCTCATGTATTTTTATGTCTGATATCATCTCGATTCATGTATTTTAAGTCATCATGGATTCTGTACAACCAATGGAGGGCAATAATTTCATTTTTATTTTATTGGTTGCGGATTTTTCTACTACCGCTACAAGGAATGCGATTCCCTGTAATCAAGGATTTCTCCCGACAGCTTCAATCCGACCCCCAACAGGATTCGAACCTACGCCGTCTGGGGAAGCACTTATACTCGGCTCCTACGTATAAGAACGCAGTAGTACGCGCGGCCACTCTGGCTTCCTTGTAAATTCAGATGAGACAAATCTTATTTCATCGTTCCAACGGAACAAGGTGCGGCCTGAACCTACCCTGCATCGGAAATTTTGGACTCACTCACGCAACCATTTTTCAGCCGTTGTCCGGCAAAAAAACCCGAGCATTCTGAATCTGTAGAAATCTATGCGTCGATCTTTTTCCTTTGACCCAAAATCCGACCCATTCTGACCTAAACTCCCTTCATTAGTTTAGCAAGCCTGATTGAAGAGCTAATTCCAAATTGGTTGAAGGCAGAACGAGAAGCTGAAGCTGAAGAAGAAGAAGAAGTGCCTGATCGTGGTGATCGTCGCCAAACTTGCCCGGATCCTCCTCATCCTCTCGCGTTTCAATCTCATCCCGGGCCTCCAGAGCCTCAAGGTGTCCTTTTTCAGCCTCGCCCCCCAAAATCGAGGCCCTGGGCCGTCCGGTACGGGCCACGCCCCCTCTCGTTTTTCGGTCCGGCCTCTTCGATGATCGGGCGCGCGTTCCATGCCTAAAATTGAGAAACGCCCGAGTTTGGGCCTGTCGGGCACGGGGGGCGTGTCTTCGTCGTCCTCGTCGGCGGAACCGCCTCCGCCCGATCACCACGCCCCCGCCGATTCGGCCCCGCCTCCGGCTTCGGGTCCGCTATTGGGGGCGGTGCGGGAAGGTGGGCGTATCGCGGGCGGAGGATTGATGTCTTCGTCGTCGGATGACGAAGACGAAGAGGATGCCAACCGTGAGATGGTGGGCGGATGCTGCGTGTGCTCGGATGAACGAGGCTGGGATGAGAACCCGTTGGTGTATTGCGATGGCATGGGCTGTAATGTGGCCGTCCATCAAGGTAGGAACAAGACCGATGTCCATGCAGGAACGAGAAACGGCCTTGGGAGAAGAGGCCTGGCTCGGCTAGACAGGGGTAGATTGATGAAGACGAGGTCAAGTTGAGCGCCTTTCGGTGCGTGCGGTCAGCTGGGTGAAATCAGTACAAGAAATACTGTTCACGGCTGACAACGGCCCTTAGGAACCCTCGGAACTTAGATCATTTTTAAACGCATTTTAAGGCTTACACTCCCTCTAGTATTAATAGACCTCAATGCTCTCGAAGTTTGGGAAGCCGTTTGGCGTTTGTCAATCGTTCTGAGAATGAAGGTGTTTGAATAGCGTTTATTTTTGCTTTGAGATCAAGTTGAATGACACGGTGGATTGAACTTAAGCGAAGGGTACCGAATAAGAAATTGAGATTGAAGAAAATGGGAGCCAGCGTGAAAGAACGATTGGATGAAATAGATTCTAAATGGAATAAATATAAAGACTCGACTTGTTAGAAACGTAATAACTTTCAATAGCATTTGGAGAATCTTCCAAAGTTGAATTTAAAATGACAGTCTACTCAACCCTTTGCTTGTTTTGGGTATAAGCCGTCATAGTACTGGTTACCTTTGAATTTTCCATTCATGGTGCAAAAAGATTGACATTTAATAACGGCACTAAATTTGAAAAAGATGTCCGTTTCAATTTTCTTCCGATGTCCCATAACAAATCATAAATTGTGGGCCACTTCATATTTATTTGTTGATAAGATCTCTTCTGGAGTCCTCTCAGCCCATCACTAATTATAAAAATGTCATCATATGTCATGGCTTTTCGTCAGGTAAATAAAAACGGAAATCGGCGTTTGAATGTGAATGCAAAATAACCCGCAAAAGTTGACACGAAACTAAATTACCGTTATAATAATGGAATTTGGAGATGAAGAGCCAGATGAACTCTTAGAAACACTTTTTCATTTTTGTGGGTTTCCCGCCTCAAATTGTACCATGATAGTGAATTTTCCGTTGATCGAAACCTCTTCAATATTTGAAAACCAAAACCTTTTTAGACAGAAGCGTTGACACAAGATTCTCAATACCATAGCCACGATAGCTAGCTTACAATAGTTCGTAGTTCTCTTGTAACCATTCATCTCCTAAGAAACGTGCTAATCAACAAAGTGAAATGAAAAGTGTCTTCCGTGCATAATAACAATCTCTATATTTCAGCCTGTTATGGCATTGTATCCGTGCCCACTGGTCCTTGGTTCTGCCGAAAATGTGAATCGCAAGAACGATCTGCCCGTGTGGTGAGTTTTCCGAATCCATTTTTTTTTTCGATCTAACACCCTATTTTACCCATGAACTTACTATTTTAGCGATGTGAACTTTGTCCCAGCCGTGAAGGGGCACTCAAGCGTACGGATACCAACAGCTGGGCACACGTGGTGTGCGCTTTGTACATTCCAGAAGTCAGATTTGGCAATGTGTCCACCATGGAGCCCATCGTTCTGGGCTTGATCCCCCAAGATCGATTCCTCAAGGTCAGTGAGGGTTACATTTCCGCTTGTAGCGGTTGATTCGATAAGAACGGAACAACGTACCATGTCTGTAACTCGGAAATGGTTGATCTCACATATTACTTCGTTCTTACTACAGTTCTATATAGACAGAAATGTTACTCCAGTTTGGTCAGTGGAGATTTGTTTTGAGCTCATTTCAGCAATCCACTAGCAAGGGTGCCAGATAACTTGATTCTTTATGCATTGCTCTAGTTCGAGCATAGCAGTTGAGAGAGCAATTCCGCCACTGACTCCCTGAAATTGCAAATTCCAGTTTTGAATCACGTAACTAGTTGTGCTCAATGTCCAATCCCATCGCACACACACAGTGCAAGCTTGTTGAATCACGAACAATTTGGGAGTGACATTTCTGTGTTTATAGAACTGTAGTTCTAACAAGCGCGCGGCAGTTGGCAAGTATTAAAATACATGTGGTTTTATTCTCTTTATATCACCATATTTTAGATAGGGGCAAAATTTAGGGCGATAGAATAAAGTCCGACTTTTTTTAAAATGACTTTTCAAGTCAAGTGTTTCGCATCATATATACAATGAAGGTGAGGAACGATCCCGAGTTCTAGGTATTATATTTAGCTGTTTCGCGTTTTTTATAACACCCAGTAGTTGAAGACAAGAAAAATGGCTAAGAGTGTGGATTTTACGCTAATATGGTATTGAGCCAACATTATTTTTCCCTTTTTGGTAGCTCGACAACAGCCAATTTTGGTTGTGTTTGCCTTCTTTTCGTTAATATGCTGATTGATGATGGTTTCCAAAAAGCCTGAAATTCAAATTTTTTACCCAAAAAACGAGACAAAAAATAATAATGAAATACTTCGGCCATACATGTGACGTAATTACTATTTGAGCATATGTTACTTCCCATATTTAAGGGCTTAGTTTTTTTCCTACAAATCTGCATCTTTGAAATTGCCACATTTTGCCTTGAAAATCTGTTGTAAATCTAAATGAAAAGGAGGTTGCTAAATGAGCTAATTCTATTTAAAACTGAACCAGTTGTGTTCCAACCACCTCCCGAGATTATCGTCTGCACATCTGTTCACGTGTACTTTTGCCAAACGATATCCATGATCTCCTAGTTATCCTCATGGTTTTCATTTGTTCTGCAGGTGTGTTACTTGTGTGAGAAACAAGGTCGGGAATCCAAGGCCGCAACTGGAGCGTGTATGCAATGCAATCGAGCCGGTTGTAAACAGAGCTTCCACGTGACTTGTGCTCAAAGTGCGGGATTCCTTTGCGAAGAGGCCGGCAACTACATGGACAATGTGAAATATTGTGGATACTGTGAATATCATTACCAGAGAATTGTAAGTTTCCTGTTAGTACAGGGTGAGAAATGGGCAAAGAAAAGGTGTAAGTGGTAAAATATTTCCCCTTTGATAGTTAAGAATGAATGCTAGGCATGTGTGTTTAATAATTGGTGAAGATTCTAATGATATTTGGTGCACAAATCTGGAAAGCTCTCGAATATGGGATAGTTGAGGAAAAATGAAGAATTTAGTAGAGCTTGTATAATTCTTCTATTATACCTGGCCATTTAGAGTAGAATGCTTTTTTGTTAAAACATCTTAACTTTCTTGGAAATCCAAGTTTGTGCGACTTTTGACCTCTTAAACCTGCAAATAAACACAATCTAAAGTAGCGACTAATTAGAGGTTTGACCCTTTCTTTATATCTTTAATCCCACGAAATATTTCAATTATGTTCCTCAATACAATAATTGATGGCAGCAGTAGCAATTTATTAAAAGAAAATATCAATAAAGGTATTAAAATTAATATCCCGTTTCCTTTGCCCTATTGAAACTGACGCACCCTGATTTTACCAATCCGAAATATTTTAATCACACCTTGTTACTCCTCTTTATTCATTAGAATAAGAAAATCGTCAAGACCATTCCGGCCTTCAAGCCCGTCAAGAATCCCGTTCGTGAAGGACAGAGTCCGGATTCGAGTCCCGAGAAAGCGTTCAAAGACATGAAGGCTTCTAGTTCCTTATCCTCGACGACGAATTCTTCAGCCAATCCGACCACCGCTCTTCCTCCACCTACCTCGTCTGCAGGCAGCTCAAACACCAACACCACCTCTTCCTCATCCTCCAATGTGGCCACAGCAGCCTACCGAAAGGGCAAGAAGGGTCGAAAATCTAGTTCCGAGGTCAAGATCGAAGCCGCCAAGTTTGTGATCGACTCCTCCTCATCGTCATCCTCGAACCATGAGGACTCTTCCAAGGAAGCCTTACACTCCAATCATCATCATCACCACCACCATCACCATTACTCGTCCTCATCTCATCGTCCTGGAGGTGATTCCAATGGGCGAAGTGGCATGATGGGTCCTGGTCGATCCAAAGGAGAGGCCAAGGAGACTTCGACCTTGACCTCCTCCACCTCAGGTCCTTCCAGATCCGAGGATTCTCGACCGAGCTCGAGAGAATCGCCACAGGAAAAGCAACCGGTCATCTTGAAATTCGGCAAGCAGGACAATGGACAGTACTACAAAAAGGATGTGTCCTCCTCGTCATCCGGATCAAGTTCTTCCAAGAAGGACAAAGATCGAGACAAGTATCGCAGTAGCAGCAGTAAAGACAAACGATCTCATCATCGCGAGGATCGAGCTCCAGAAGCCGATTCGTCTGGTCGAGTCACACCCACATCGAATTCCAATTCCAACTCGCACAAACCCCTTGAGAAGGGAGACAAATCTAGTGTGAGAAAGCAGGAATCTTCCTCCTCATCGGAAACGGCCGTCAAAGTCGAGGCCATGGAGGTAGATTCTGATGCGGCCTTATCAGCCATCAAGACCACTTCGTGTTCGGTGAGTCTCGACAAGTCGAAAGTGGACATGAAACTTTTAGCCGGCAATTCCGGGGTCAATGGCGCATTGACCTCCACTCCTCCTCCGACGACGACAACGACAGCAGTAGCAACAACAGCCAAAAGTGAAGTGCAGATCACCCCCATTACTGTGGCTAGTACCACGAAAGTGGAGGCGGACACGAGTTGTTCCGCTAAGAAAGACGCCAACAGCAGTGTGATAGAGACCATTAAAAAGCGTGGAAGTGATGTGTACGCCATGATGCCGGATGACGAGGACGTCAAACCCGAGCCTTTGGGTCTGCTTACCTCGAAAGTCAATTCAGACACAGACTCGGGTGTGACCATGACCTCAGTGCAAGCTACTTTGACGCCTTCTCCGGGCTCGGGCACGCCCAATTCGAAGCCATTGGAGAGTGAGACTCCGCCCAAGGCGATGGACACATCGACGTCAAGTGGAGCAGTGTCTAGTTCGGCGGGTCAATCCGGTTCCAGTAATGGAGGAGGGGTCACCATTGAGCAAGTGGCCGTTAACAAGAAAGATGACACCAGGTAAGACGATGTGCCTTTTTATTTCCGGCCGTTTTTTGATAGGCATCCAGTTTTCAGGATAGGATTACAAACCTGGTATGACGATACTAATATCATAGAAAATATTGGGATGAGCTCTTGGCATGATGTGTGGTCAGAATTTAAATTTATGTACTTCCAATTTGTTGTTCGAGGTGAATTTTTCAGTGCTCGCCTAAAAAGTTTGGAGGTTTAAAAAGATCTCTTGATTACTTCAAAGTCACATTAGTCTATAAGTAATCCATTGTCATCTTAGACTCCGATGCATTTACTGATTGGAAATAGGTTCTAGGTCTCATTCCTTGAATGAATTATTATTAGAGAGGTAAATTTGATGCGAAGAGCATCACGGACACTAGATTGCAATTCCACGCGCACAGAATTGTTCCAACTGGACAGACATCCTTTTATTAAGTTAAGGTTAACAAACATAATAAAGCTAAAATTAGCTGGAGCTAAAAAAGGCTTACTTTACAACTCTAACTTAACTGCATAAGAGGGTGTCCAGATGAAACGTTTCTGTGCGCGCTTAATTGCAAACTATACTGTATAGCGTCTGTGGTGGTCTTTTCGCATCTCTGATCATTATGTACATTGATCATTGTTGACAAGCGTCGTTCTCCTTTTTTCAATCGGTTTGTCAATTACTTGCAAAACAATTTCAACCACCTTCAAAAGGTTTTTTTAACCAAACACGACGCATTTTTCATGGAAGGTTGGAATAGAAGCCTCTTCAAGGAGGTAAACTCTGAGGTTGTTTGAAGTGTCCCATTTATACGATTGTGATAGTAGATGTGCTATTCGATTTGATTGCTAATTTTTGTTGGCAGATATATTTGATTCTTAAATGAGGATCTAAATTAGTACCTTCAACCTCATAAATCTGTCTGAAACTAGAAAAGAGCTCCAAAAATGTATAAGAGAGCTATCTTTTTTTAAGATAACACCTAGTGTTGTCCTTATTTGCAATGTTGGCAAAAACGTTTGGGTTAGTAGATCCATTTTGAGATTTTTAAACGAACCTGTGTTTCTTTCATCAAATCTGATGTATAGTTGTGAGGAACTCATTGTTCTGGCAAGTACCTTTTTGAATATCGAACAGGAGTTTACTTGGATGCTAAAAAAAGGAATCGAATTAGCTAAACAGTTGAGACTTCCTCTCTAAATATTTTGATTGCAACATGTATTCCAAAAAAGCGTAGCATTCTCGATCCATTTTTTCTCGTGTTTAACCCGAGCAATGTCCTGGAAACTATTTCGGCAATCTTCCAGGCGCATTAGCACGTGTTGATTTGTTTATCCTCGACATTGGCTCCAATTTCTGCTGAACTGGCCAGTTTCTCGCTTATCCAAACTCCCCACGATCTCAAATTTTGCCTCCCCAAGGCCTTTAACCCTTTCTCTAGAGCGTCTAGTACTCAGAATCATTGCTATTTTTCTGTGCCCAAGCGTCCTTAATTGCACATATGTTGATTGTGTGATAAGACAAAACTGATTCCTTGACTCTTTCTACGCTTAAGATCCTTCTTATCTCCTACCCATTCACCGACTCATTCATTCGTCATTTGTTGTTGGGGAAACGAAGAGGTCAGAAATGCAGTCAGTCTACTTTAAGCTTATGTTGGGGACAGGTGAGGAGGAAAAGTGTTAGTAATTCCATTCGTTACATCATTTACCAAGGTACATTCTCTGTCCTGGTAAGCTGTGGGAAAGAGTGGGTGCACTGGGTGAGATCCATAGACATGAAGTTGCAATGCTCGAATGGAGTCAATCTTTCCAACGTAGTTACCTTCCTCCTCCCTCAATCCCTGCCTTCCCTCCTTCCTCCCAATCAATCCCACCCTCGTTCCTTCCTCGTTCCTCTGAAACCCTAGTGGTTCAAAATCAAGAAAGCCCAGCTTCTCTCCAGTCCCACTTGCTGAGTGAGTTGGGTACAGTGCAAGTTCACTTCATAGACAACAATCCCCAAGAGGAAGGCTTAAACTGTTGTTATTGACAACCGCAAAACAGCTCATTGATTATCTATCACCTGATAGCTGTGAACAGTACCTCTTGTTGTGATTTGAAGAAACTGACTGGACATGACTGAGTTACAACTAGAATTCGTCTCACTCTTAGGTAATAACAAGCTCTAAGAAATAAGTTTTTTGAAGGGGGGTTCTTCAAACTTTATCTATTTTCTGTTACGATTATTTGAACATCTATGTTATAATGAGAGGGGAAAATGGAATGTCAAGTGAATCAACGGATTAGCTTTGTTTTGTAAACAAAGTGATATGTACTATTTTGGGAAATATGGCAGGTTGTTTAGCTGAATTAAGTTAATGATTACTTTATTTGATAAGTTTAATGTTAGATGCTAGATGTCAAAATTATAAATTACACAAAATTTTCAAACAGATCGTCTTGATCAAAAATTTCTTCTCAGTATGTGTTATTTATTCTTGTACACCTAGTAAATTAGTGTTTTTTAAGTTTTGTAAGTGCATGGTAGGAATATGTTCCACATTACTTGGACCAGGGCTATTCCCTGTGTTTCCATTGAAATAAGGCAGTTGGGGCTTCTTGATGGGACTTCTCTGTGGTGGGTCTCTCTGAGCGAGTGATCGTTTGTCAGGAAGCAGAGTAAAGGAAGGCGAAATACCGGCGGGTAACACGGCTCATTTCGAGCTCGCTTCTCTACTGAGAAATCTTGGAAGAATGGGAGGGGATTGGCTGGAAAGGCAAATGGAATGTGTCATTATTCGGGTGTTTAGCTGGATCGAGTCGAAAGAGCAGAAATGCAGGAATTATGTTCCGGAGAGTCCACCACCGTGACAGCTATCTTGGACCGACGAAGCTGCTCTCATCAAGGAAAAGGATATAGTCCAACTACATTGTTGCAGTATTCCCTCTTGCACCAAGTTTACTTGTTTGGCTCAGGTTCAATACACGAGAGTTGTGAAGCTATGTGAACCTCCACTCACTCCACTCGGTTAAGGAACTGTTTCCATCCACACTGATTAAGTACCTGTAACGCCATGATTGATTTAGACCTCAGGTGAACCTTGGAACCTCCTTCATTACCAGACCCCAACTATTACTGCCCCAATTTGACGAGGGTTTCTTTCTTTGATTATTTCAGTCCGCCACTGGGAAAACTCCCAAGAATGAGTGCATCCGGAAAACGGATCGGACGACCTCCCAAGAAAGGCATGCATGTGGCCACGAACTCCATGTCCCAACTGACATCATCCTCGGGATCCACACCAATATCCCAAAGACCCGGTTCTCCAGATGCCGAGGGCAATGTCAAGAAGAAACGGAAATCCCCGCACAAAAAGTAAGCAAGATGCATTTGATTTCGTATATTAGGGATAATTTGTCGACAGTATTATTGTCATCAGGTCATCAACAGTTGTTGCACTCATGATATTTGTAGAACCACTTGTGCGCTGAAAGGTCTCCTGAAATGGAGTATAGAAACGAGCCAAGGTGTAGGAAATGTGGAATTGATTATTTATCACACTTGTTAGTACTGCTAGATAACACTTCATAGACCTGACATGTGTGTTATTGTTGTTACAGACCAGTTAATGGCACTGACAGTCCGTCGTGGATGCTGGGAGCCACTTTGAACATGAACTCACCAATGTCCAAAGAGATGAACTTGGCTTTATTGGATGAGATGAAGATCCACTCGATGTACGATAACTCCAAGGACAAGCAGTACGTGGGGGTCCCCTTATTGGGACGGAAGGTACGATTTAACAAATAAAAAGACTGGCCAGGGCCTTTTTACTGACTCTAACACGTTTTAGGCTTCATCTACCACATCCTCGGGATCTTCACAGACACACAACGCAAGTGATATGCTCAATCCTGGCAAATCTCAACCTCAAACTCTGGAGGAGCTTCTGGAACGTCAATGGGAGCAAGGCAGCCAGTTCTTGATGGAACAAGCGAGCCATTTTGATAGTAAGCTTTATCAACACTCAATTAAAGAGAAACCTTATGGATTGTCAAAAACATGTACATCTCACCCTTTCAGTTGCGTCACTTCTATCCTCACTGCATCAGCTCAAAGAAGAAAACGTTGACTTGGAAGATTCCGTAGACAAGTTGGTACAGCGAAGAGACCATCTCTTGGCTGTTCGGGCCAGGCTTTTGGCTCTTTCCTCATTATCAAATACCACCAATTCTGCACCGCCCACCCCGGAAAAGGTTACACCCACTCGAGCCGGACCTCATCAGAACGGACCTTCATCTCATGCCAACCGTAGTGAAGGCAGCACGCCTCACGTGTCACCCAGGAATCATACTTCCTCCGCTACTGTGTCGCCTGTTTCCATTCAGAGGGCACCAGTTAATATGGGTGCAGCCATGACTGCGCATCCAGCTTCACTTCCACCCCCTTCGTCACCTCGTCTCTCACAACAGCACTTACCTCCACCTCCTCCTTCAGCATCGCCCAGGGAACAGCATCAACGATCATCCGCCTCATCTCAACAACTGCCCAGTCCTCGAGATGCACGGATCTCGCCCAGAGGCACTCCCATGGAAAATGGGTTAGATTATCATTCGGCACAACCTCAGCATCACATGGCACCTTCGCACTATCAGCATCGAGGAGCTCCGCCTGGGCGAATCGACGGTCCCCCGTCAGGTCCGCCGACTTCCCATGCCATGAACGACCGAATGCCACCCATGTCACAAGCTCATCTTTTGGCTGTGGCGACCACAGCTTCGCGGATGAGTGCGCACCCGGCGCCGCCTCCTCGCCAATCCACATACCCTCCCCCTAGTGTGGGGCAACAACATAATTCTCGCTCATTACCAAGCCACGGAATGGCCCCACATCCTTCAATGATGCGAGGCCCTTCTCAGCATCCTCCCATGTCCAGCCATTATGGTCCACCAGGACCTGGTCCTGGCTCCTTAAGTGGCGGTCAGTCTGGCGCACCCTCAGGCTATCAGATGATCTCGCCTCCCCCTTCACATGGAGGACCGCCGCCAGGTTCAATGGTTACCCTGGACCGAACTTCACAACAACCTATGCGGAACAACCCTCCGCCGTCTCATCATGGTTCCGCCATGCGCATGGATAAAAGGTGACCAGGAGTTGATCCTGGGCCGCCTTTCACAAATCGTCACTTGTCCTCTAACTTCCCAGGGGAAGGACACTTCCCCTTGTATCCATGAGATTTTCGTGTCATGACCATTGGCCAAGAATAAATGTTCTCGCCATGTTCTATGATCATTCGACGCATGAAACGACAAGTGCCAATACTTGGAGGTCCCGCCAACAAACCCACCCAATGGCGGGTAGCCTCTATCCACTCACCAAGATGGTTACCAACCACAACCTTGTCCGCTTATTTCTTTTGAAGGAGAGGCCAGAATAGGTCAGAATGATTGGACAGGTCTCCAAGAATTGCTCAAAGCGCCATTAAAAGTATTAAACCTGCCTTCTAGCCTGGCAAAAGCGTTTTATATTTGATAAATTTTAGGCCCCACCTGTGCTAATTTTTTCTAAACAGTGTGGCTTGGCGTCGTAACTTTAGTTTTCACACAAGAACTATCGCCCAAAAATGGAAAAGACTGATGATTACCCACATATACCAAGCCCCCTTCCTGAAATCACCCTGCCCATTCTCACTCTTAAACGAGCACCTCGGATCCCAATGGCATTACAAAACTTCTCCTATTCTGACCTCTGACGCTAGCTATCCTGTAAAAACATGATTTTGAGTACATTACCATTTTTAGCCTGTTTGATGACCTCTGACCTCTGGTTCAATTCAAGCTTGTGAGTTGACACAAACGTTGTCTAAAACTCGCGTCATCATCTTCAACGCCCTCTCCTGTTGATTTCTTTGAGTCTATTTTGTTAATGAAGTACTGTACGTCCAGAGTCTTTGATCATCACCTTTCTAGCCATGAATTCATTCTTCCTTCCAGTACTTGATTTGATTGTGGACTAATAAAATGAACCAATCGCCTAATGCATCGTTGACTGAACTTTAATGACAAGCAATATTAATATTCATTCTAATGTTGTCCCGTTGATTCCAAGTGGGTTTCAATATCTTTCATGACTCTGAGTACCAATTCCTCATGCCACGGTCGTCCAACCACTTGAACATTCAGCGACATTCCCAAAGCTCCTTTGGTTCCTTCTTTGATCCACCCGTAAATGCTGTCCTTCTCATGACCGGGGTAATCTTCAAGAGCCTCTTGGTCCTTCGCATTTTCTTTCGACACCTAGTGGCAGAAATCGTCATCAATAACCTCCTCCTAGTACATGCACTAGTCGCTTCCAGATCATAACCGGTTACTAAGAACTGCTCTAAATTGTAACTCACCGGAATTGAACCAGCTGGAAAATTCAGGACATTGTAAACGCAAGTGTAAGAGGCTGCGGGAAGCTCCCAAGCAGGGTAACCTATAGGTTGAGCTGGCATTGCCAATCCTGGAGCAATGACCACATCAATCCCTTGGCGATCCCATTCTCGGAGGATGTGTTCGGTTAGTTCCAGACGGTAATTATTCAGTTCCCAAAGTTCGGCTGAGCGCCAGCTGTGTTGGTTGGTTGTTAGCATGTTGGCCGACATAGGAGACATCAGAGAGACGAGGGAAGACACCTTTTGTCTGAGCCATAGGGGCAGCTTAAACGAGTAGTATCCAGGCCCCCATGAGTTCCAATCAATGTCGGAGTTTTTGACGAGATTGAGGGTCGACACGCCATTATCGGCCCCAACTAATTGGGTGTACAGAGCGCTCACCTTGGCCAAACCAGGTGGACAAAACCTGACAATGGTGTGGCCTTGGTCTTGCAGGACAGTGATGGCCTCACGGACAGCCCGCCTCATGCCAGGCGTGGCTTCCATGAAACCATCAAAATCATACCTAAAGAGGTGTGAAACAGAAATTGGTATTTACGTAGAGCTAAATGACATGATTCACGTAGTCCGTACTGACCATCCAATGCGAAGAAGTTGGCCATTTCTAGCTCGAGATTCATTCCAACTCACAGGACAGAATCGGGCATCTCTGGAGATTAAGGAAATTTTGTCGTCACGTAGAATTTGTTGAAGGCAATCCTCGATGGACGCTGCTGATCTAGCTAAAAAGCCCAGAGTGTTCAAAACGCCCACCACACCCACAAGACCTCCGTCTAGACCTTGGCCAGACGAAGGAATCCTGCCGGCCGTGGGTTTCAGGGATGTAATTCCACAGAAAAGGGCCGGAATTCGGACACTTCCCCCTAAATCCGACCCAAAGCCCAAAACTGACCCGCCTCCACCAATGAGAGCCCCTTCGCCCCCAGATGACCCACCAGGAGATCTGTTGAGGTCATGGGGGTTCAGGGTTTGGCCAAAGATCGGATTACTACAATCAAACGACAGACATGTTTGAGGTAGATTGGTGCGGCAAAACGGAACCGCTCCAAGATGTTTCAGGATACGGACTAGTTCGGCATCTCGAGCACTTGGTGCGCGAATACTTCCTGGAACTCCCACGGTGCAATCTTCGGCCTCCAAATGAATATGCTCCTAAACATAACTCAGAAACGTGAGGATGAAGCTAATTCAGGGCTTTTGCCAAGCGAACCTTTAGACTGATGGGCATGCCATGAAGCGGGCCTCGGGCCTCTTTGGGCAAGGAATCGAGACCTTTGGCCCTTGTAATGGCGTCAGTAACGAAAGAAGTGATGCAGTTGGTATCTCTATGAACCTCAATTGCTTTAGCTTGGAAGGCTTCCAGTACCTCAACTGAGGTAAGTTCGCCATCTTGCAGCTTTTGCCTTAACACCGGGAAGTCCAAGGCTATGATATCACCTTGACGGGTTGTTAGTGACGGAAAGGCCTCCTGAACCCTTTGGATGGCCTTTAATCGCTGCCGTTGTAACTCATTGACCCTTTTTCGCAATCGCTTTCTCAGGAAGAATATTTTGGTCTGATGTGCCAAATAGTAAATCCCAAGGGCCAAGCCCATGGAAATCCCCCTAAAATGAAAAGAAAAAACTCAAATTAGACGAAAAAAAAAATTTTACTCTCAAATTTGAAATTTGATCTTGAGTGTCATGGTCCAAAAAAAATCATCATACACGTATGGTGAGACACGTTGCGTGCGTTCACCTTTGAACTTCAATTTTCGGTGTACTTACAATTTCTTCACATCATTTTTGGTGATGGAGTTCAACCAATCGGAGATGAAGGAGCACAATAATTCTGATTGGGCTTGAATAGTTTCCATTTGAAATAATGTAGCGTGCAATTTGGCGTTGATTCCGGAACAAACAATGATAGTTTGAGCACTCAACTATCAAGAAGCCATGTTTCGGTACAATTTAGTACAGAGAGAGCGAATGAAAGAGACACAAAAATATTGGACTCGCTCGATTGCAGGGTGACTTGCTGAGGAGAGTGTTCGATGGGGCTAGCTTGTGTACTTACTTAGATGTTGGCGACGTGGGCAACTTCAAACGTACAATACATCATTCATTGTGCTCTTTTTGAAGTTGGAACAAAAAGTAAGAGTAAGGAATGTTGTTATTTTTCTGTGATTTTTTAGATTGGTGTTTGTTAAATTTTGGAGGCTCTATGATGTGTCAAACTACGGCTTTTCACACAAAATGTAAGAGCAAGGCCTATACCTAAATGCTCGACATCAAAAATGATCTCTTTTAGCCACATTATTCATTTATTACGTTTGCAATTAATATAGAATATATTATTGAAAAAATAATGCACTTTTCCCAAAAAGAAAGATGTCAAATCTGTGTGTGTGTGTTGTTGAATGAGTATTTGATCGTTAGGGTAGAGCTGGGAACAGGGTAAATGATGGTCAAAAATATAATATACAGGCACTTCAGGTTAGAAGTACTGATATCCATTTTTTTCAAGTTCACATGCACAGGGGGCGGTAAAAAATCTTTAGAACCACATTTCGTACTTAGACAATTAAAGGGAGTAAAATTGGTTCTTTTTATATGAGTCATGAATGCTCATGCTCAAGGAACTATCATTTGTGACATTTCTAAAGCCTTCATTCAACCAAAGTTTAACGAAGGCATTATATTTTCATCATGGGACACAAGATGACATTTCAATCATTTGGTTTTTCAAGACAACTGTCTTCACCTTTACCAGTCTGCAGGCTCGTCAAGTCAAATCCGCATAAAGTTCAATGTCATTCAGATTCCACTGGCATTCACATTTGAGATATACCGGGTGCGTCAAAATCCGCGGTACACTTTCAAAAGTCGGCATTGCTATTGGTGTGCGCTTTCTTTGATGCCTTTTGAAGTGTAGAACTGTTAACATGCACGTATTGAGCACTTGAACACGGCCGTTTGTTTTGATTTCTCCTCTTTAAACACTTCGAGACAACAATGTCCAAACAACGCCAAAAAATCGTCGCGCACCTTGAGGCTGGCATCAGTGTGAAAGACATTGTGAACAACTTTGGGGTCACCAGTAACTTCGTCGACCGGGCCAAAAAGTTGTTTCAAGAGACAGGAGGCTTCAAGATGAGAGAAAACAGCGGCGCACATCAGGGGATGGGAAGAGGTTTGGCAGGTGGATCAATGGGACCTTGGACAGCCACGGCTACATTCAGATCTTGGACAAGGAGGTCCTCCCATGGTTGGACGAGACGTATGGCAAGGGAAACTACGTTTTTACTCAAGATGTGGCCCCGTTTCACACATCAAAGCTGACGCAGAAGTTCCTGGAGGAGAAGCTGGTATCAGGAGGGCTTTGGTCAAAGTCATTGTGGCCACCATCATCACCAAACCTGAACCCTTTTGATTTCAGCATCTGGGTGCGTGTAGAGAGTGAGGCCTGTTGAACCAGTCACAGCAGTTTCACCACCATGAAGTCCGCCGTCCATGAGGTGTGGGCCAACATGCAAGAGGAGGACGTGGCCAAGACATGTAAGGGGTTCAGGCACCGTGTGGAGAAGTGAATTGCAGCAGATGGAGGTGTTTTTGAGAAACAATTATTCATTGCCAAGCAATTATGAGATTGTCATCAGTAAAAAGTTGTTCAATATTATTTCTTGATGCTAACTGATGTTGAATGAAACATTTCAAAATGTACCGCGGATTCTGACGCACCCGGTATGTTCAGACCGATGATCTAGACATGGAAAAATTCTCAAAATGCAATTTTCATACGTGACACTTCATTTGAGCAGTGTTGAAACTTTTGAGTTGCTTGCATAGGGCTCATATGGGCTGCATAAGCTCAATGCTTGAGTAAGTTAATAGCAGGGCAATTGTAACGAAATTACAAGTAACGAAAGTACACGAATTCATTCCTTTTTCGCAAAAGGAACTGTAATGCCATTCATTAAATTTCAAAAATGCTGTAATTGTAACGGCTCAAAAACCCGAAAAGTACTCGTTACTCGTTCATTTTTCCCACTTCTTTAATTTTGATTATTTTTCTATTGTGAACATATACGAGCAACTGTTTAATAAACTTCTGTTACTTCGTTGGAAGTCACTGAAAAAAATTCGTTTGGCATCTTTGAAGTGATTTTTGTTTATTACTTCGCCAAAAATTTAGTTGCTTACCTACGTCAGTCCGCCGTTTATCTTTATTATCTATAATATCTTATCTTTATTAAGTTTTTTATTGTAATTCCACGTAATTGTTCCTACACGGTACTGTACGGATCTAAAACCCATACTTTTGGCCTCAACCATTGAGTTTTCATATGCCTGGAGCGGTTTTTTTCGCTTTTTGGGTACAAAAATGAACCACTAACCTATCACCTTTCAAATTCTGTTTTGACAAACCGACATCATCGGAATGACTTGCAAGAGTCCCTTTTCTTCATTTGAATCATTATAATTGCGCTTTTTTCTATTTATTCTTTTAACTTTCAAACCAAAAATACACATAACGTTTCGCGACTTTCTAACAAAATTTCACTCAGAGCAAAAATATGAGTCGGGGGGCAAAGTGTTAGCTAGCAATGGAATCACAAGGTTTCCAAGACTTTTAAAGAAGTTTCAAATAAGTGTTGAATGACAGTGCCTTAAAATATTTTTTATACCTTCTTTTTTTGAATTTTTTGAACTGATCTTTTTAGAAAACTGAAAATACCTGTTGAACTTAAAAACTGAACATCAAATACCTTGATGTATTTTTTGCCTATTAAGCAAAATTGCGATTGAGATCTTTCAAATCACAACTGTAATCACCATGCCTACCAAAAAACGTAATTTGAACGTAACGCCATTCCTTTTTTCCAAAAGGAATTCAGGAGTAACGCGTTCCTCAATTTGGATAAAGGAATTGGGAACGGCTATCCGTTCCTTTTTTCAAGAACGGCAAAAGCCCTGAATAATAGGCATGTTTGTCAAACTTTTTGCAAATTCTTTGCAGCTCTTATTTATTCTAATTTGATCCAACAAAAAAATTCCATTCTGTTCACAAAAAATGCCTCAAATGATTTATAGATTTTGATGAATGTGCGGGACTGTTATTTAGTATCAAACCTTGTCTTTTATAGTTGACATAAAAAGCGTAAGTGTACATTTTACCATGTGATTCCATGACCTTACAATCCTTGACCATGTCATTCTACAATTGTTGTTCGCAAGCCGTTTAACAGTTATCCAAATACTATTCAATTCTCCAAATAGAAGAGCTAAATAGTAAAGATATTCATATCTTTCAAGTTTTTATTCATTTACCTGACGTTAAAGTTAGTAAGGATTTAGTGTGACAACCCTGTATTTTTTTTGGTTGTAGGTTTTTTACTATCGCTACAAGGAATGCCATTCCCTATTAACAAATAAATCATAAATATGATAATTGAAATAATGGTAATGGAATGGTATAACCTTCTTCTCCCAAAAGTTGTGTTCAGGAAAACGAGTAGTTTACATTCATCTCGTCATAGAATATCAGTGAATAGAAGTTGATCACACGAGATAATCTAGGACTTCTTGGTAGTGATGGACAGAAAGAGCTCCTAATCAAAACCGAACGAGATTCTCACCGAACCCAAAAGCTAAATAACTCAAATTCGTCGCAGAATTTACCTTTATGTTGATATCACTTACAAGAAACGGGAAGGCAAATCATAAACCGATATTTTGTTATGCTCGAGTTCAGAAAACAAAGAGTTCCAATTTGTCCGGAAAATTTGCCCGCTTTCAGTTTTAGAAGGCTGAATCGAATTTGGAACTGAAATTATCACTACTTTCTTGGGGGGTGAAAGTTCATGTTTAATTATGGTGTGTTGTTTGTACTTAATTCTTGATTACTCTCTCTGTCTTTTCCGAAATCCAAACATTTACATAAGATTAAACCTCAGCAAAATCGATTTAAATTTTCATGCGTCCGATTATGAAACATTGGATTTTGGCTCCACAACAAAGTAACAAATTATTTACTTTTTCGATCAAAGACGATGGATTTATAATCAAGTAGACCTTTTTCACTGTTGAAAAGAAAGATTTTCCATAAGATCGCTGCCAATCAAGATTTATGGAACTCGCTTCTTTCTTCCAATAATTAACTATTGGAGATTGAGAATCCAGCCCTTGAAATCCACAAATTGGCATCATTATGTTCCTAACGTGTTCCAATCCGATAATTGTTGTGGTCCAAATGAAAGAGCCGATTCCTGAAAAACATACTCTGGCGTTTTTCTTCGTGGAACCAGAAAATTCTTCAAACATACAGACATTATCTCAGACATGCTTATAGCGAAAATCAAGGTTGTCAGAGATTTATTGAATAATTGATTTAGGCGTGGGAGGAAAACAAATAAGTTTGAAAAGGCACAAAAGAATCGGAGACTGTATTTGGATCAATCATAAATGTCAAAGGTTTTGGGAGCGCTCGGATATTCCAGATTTCTCGGCGGGATCTTTTGAATGTGGTCCAAACCCTCGTACATGTTCCACGAGAGCGTGTTTAAAGGTGTAACCCGAATGCTTGAAGGCGGTCTTTCCTTTTTTTCTTTCACTGCAAATTGAGATTGATGGTTTTAGACGGGATTTGCCGAAATCGGTTATTTATTAAACTCACTTCGGGCGAAACATGGACACGTTTTCTGGCAACACCATCCACAAAAGCAGCAACAACAACACCAACAGCATCCACTTACGAGCAGGAACAAAATCAAAAGAATGACCAAAATCAAGAAGCAATACACCACTGAAAGAAAAATTAGGAATTAAT
This sequence comes from Tigriopus japonicus, assembly GCA_010645155.1. Classification (NCBI taxonomy): domain Eukaryota; kingdom Metazoa; phylum Arthropoda; class Copepoda; order Harpacticoida; family Harpacticidae; genus Tigriopus; species Tigriopus japonicus. The sequence continues at coordinate 123,461 of CM021321.1, read as the reverse complement.
GTGCCTTGCATTCCTCTTTTAAATCAAAGTCCTCTTGCTACACATAACAAGCAGTAGGGACCCTTTTATAAAGCCTGGCCATCATAGGCTACCATTTGGCGCTGATGGTTCATGCTGGTGATTGGTCAAGACTTATCATGTGCATTCAGCTGATTCTGACAAATATCAATAACAAACCAGAGCACTTCTTCTTTGTGGATTGAGTTGTCAATCACCTGATTGTAGGGAATTAATTGGTGCTAGTTCAACCTTCACACTAATTAAAATCCATTTTTAGCATAACAGGCATATACAGCAGCACATATGCGGCAGGCTTGAAGATTTTCTTTAACCAAACTGTGCTTTCAAATGAGCTCATTGATTTAGATGTGTTTCTGATTAGAAGAGGTTTCCTTTAATCATGAACTTGTGCTTCCTGAGGAAGACGTTACGGATGATATGTGTTGGTCGGGGATTCATGGATTTTGATTGCCACGATCTATGTTAGGGGCTCTAGCAAGTAGCAATGTTTGGCCCTCATCTCATTTTTGTTACAGTTTGCTTATTCATAGTGCTGATGGAAAAATCCAATTTTTCCATCTTTCTCACGCTAGGTTGCTAGCATTAGGTTTGCCATCACCCCTTACATGGCGCACCATCTTGTAAAATCAAGAAGCAAGTTCCTTCTACATAGCGCCCCTGATCCAAAGACGAATAAAGCAAGGGGTGCCACGATTCAGAAGAAAGCCAATTTCCTCACAGCATTCAAGCGACAAATGATAGACCCTGAGGGCTAATTGGCAGACCTATATGAGCAACCTATCGTGAATATGATTGGTGATTGGATTGTACGCACATAAGATTGACTTGTTACACAAAGAACCAGTGTCTTAACAATATTTGAGAAGAAAAAGGAAGCCAAACAAAATGTGTAATGCTGGAAAAAAATGCAAAACAATCCGTGTTTAAATTTTGGTGCAATAATTTTGTTAATAAGACATCATAAATAAGTTGTTGCAATCTTCTTACATTTATAATATTTTTAGAATAGATAAGCTGTGTTCCCAGACTTCACCAATGGCACTTGCCATTAAGACAATGCTTAATGATAGTTGTTTGTACTGTTTTACATGTACGTTTGTTCTGATCATCTGAGCAATTTCCCTTTTGTTCTCAGACTAACATAACCAGCGAAGACAAAACAGTGCTTTTAGCCTTGTTTTTAAAACTAGATCCAAGTTTTTTCAGACATTTAGTGGATGCTCGAAAAATAAATCAAATGGCTCCATTGCCAAAATATTTGTGTTCTTCAAACTGTGTGTTCTTAAAACCGTAAAGGGAATAAATGCGCAACAGTATGAATCAAAATGGGTATTTATTCTTCTTTCTTAACCCTTAAGCTAAGAAGCAATTTATCGTATTAATGAGTATTTAGTAGAATTTCTGAGAAAATGGTGTTTGAAAGTTCTTAACGTATACAAGTAGAAAAGAAGTAAAGTGAGAAAAAGCAATGTGTAGGGCTAAATATTTCAGGTTGCCTTGGCGTCTAGCAGATGATCTAGAGCAGGGTTCGGTAATCATAGGAAGGCAAAGGCTCACAAACGTAACTGAAATAATTGCGCCGGGGCCCATATTCTCAAAACATTTTGATTTTAATCGAATTTTCCGTTACCAACAACAATAACAAAACAACCCTGTAATTCGAGGTGGGAGCAACAAAACTACATAATTCCGGCTCGGTGTAAGTTTTTTTCGACTGTTCTGATTTTTTACAGAAACGTTTACTGAATATACTTTTTGAAATACATCGAAAATCAGTAAAAGAAAGGCCTGACACTATTTTTTGAAGTAATTTGTCTCACTGAAGCGTATTTTTTGTTTTCATCATTACGTGAACATACATACTTCCATGTTTTTTTTGTGACACACAGCACACAGCATCGAATTGATGCTGTATCAAATCATTTGAAAATGAAACATAACTTGCCAATAGTTCAAAATTGCAACAATCGCGTTTGTAGATTCCAGTCCCGTCAAGAAAGAAGAAAAAAATCTTGGAACTTGCAAAAACTTTCGTTGCAAAAGAATCATTACAGGAAGTGTTCTGATGCTTGTAACTGGAAACCATCAGAAGGGCGTTTGGTCCACTCTGTTTAGTGAGAAACAGTTTACTTGTGGGCCCTAAAGACTCTAGTGGGCCTGGCCCGAGTGGTTGCCGAGCCCTGGTCTAGAATTTCTGCTCGATACAAAAAAACTAAACTATTCAGCCCTAATAACGTGTGACTTTCAATCATCGTATGTTTAAGAGCCTATTTTTTGCTTTGCTTCTTTTTTCTTCTGCTTGTTTTGGACTTTGTTGCTTCTAATCCTGAAAATTTAACTAAATACTACAAGCAAAACAAATTTTTCAAAAAAACAAATTTTCACTGTCTGGAGGTGTATAGTAAATAGAGAGATGAAGTGTTCCCTAAATCGGCACTAGGACGCCATCTGTTTTTAGTGTCTAGTTTTTTAGGTGTTTACTATAGGGCTGACGATTTTCTCGAACATTTCAATTCTCGAGAATGAGAATTTCTCGAGAATTCGAGAAAAATTCTCGAGAATTCTCGAGAATTTGAGAAAAAGTGAAAATAGCGAAAAAAATGTACATTCAAAGCTTCCAAAGCACTTGAAATTTTTTTTTTTTAAGTTTATACCAAAATCAATATGAACATGAGTGTGAAAAACAATGATTGGACCTCACGGGCAATAAT
>CM021321.1:74052-120646 GCA_010645155.1 Tigriopus japonicus | reverse complement strand
ATTTCGGGACGTCCCGAAATCACAAAATGTCCCGAAATAACGGTCTCATACCAATTTAAGTCCTCAAATAACTGTCTAGCGAAGTACACCACCACAGCCATTAGAATCTCGAAAAAAATCAGACACAGAATCTTGCCTCGAATCTGGACAGAGAAGATTTTGTTTGGGCTGGTTCACGAGTTATTTTCTTGTTCGAATGTACCATAAAGATGTTTATAAAGTTTCAAACATTGCTCATGGCTCCTATTGTTCTTTTACTTGAAACTTTTGTTTTGAATGAAACAGTTTTGCCATTAATTCCAAAATATCGATCGAGATCTCGAGCGAGAATTCTCGAGAATCAGCCCTAGTTTACTACCCCTTAGCGCAATTAAAAATAATGCAATGCTCAGTGTCTTTCGCAAACCAGGTTCTCGACCATGCTGACTCAAATTGAGCGTTGAACGCAAGACGTAGCAAAAAATCTTCTCTGATATCCAAAATCCTCAACTGATATCTGTGCATAATGATTAGTTTTGCATTCTACGTTTTGAAGAGACTGGAAGTGTTTTAATTATGGTAGTTTTTGCAACGATCGTGGAGCAACCTGATTAGCCTACAAAGCTCTAAATTCGTGCCCGTACTTTACACGTCCCTATGGCGAGTATCCATTAAAAGTTGAAAGCATTAAGAACGTTCTTCAATCCTCTTAAAAAAGTGTGTTACCAGACAGTTTCGGACTAGTTTGATTTCAAAGACTTCTTTCACAATAAATGCTTTATAAAATGACTCACCCGGAGGTGTGTTGCAAAAATGAAAGTTGATACAAGCATCTTCCCTGATCTTGGTGCATCCATATTCCGGTCTCTTTTTGGAACAATATAATGATTTGGCTGGATCACACACACTATACAGAAAAGGGAGCGTGGCGTTGTAGCACTGCAAAAGATGGAACACGATTATTATTATTATTGACCTTCTCTCAACTTCAAAAGGCCTGAATTACATATTGAAAAGGCTGATCCAGGGTCACGACCAAGATTTGTCGAGACAATTGCATGTTTCTCCACCTCTTTTTTTTACGACCACATTGCAACCAAATCGTTCTCAGAGAGCTCTCAAAAGCGACTGCTTGCACGTGGAATGAGAGAAGGCCGTCATGAATCATAAATTTTAAAGGAACGACTCCAAATACATCTAGGGCCCTTCGTTCTCTTCGTTCGTTGGAAAGCAGGAATGATGCGGGCTAACATTTCATGACGAACTAGAACGGTTTTATGCATGTATCTACCGTAGCATCGAGTTCAATCTACTTCCCTGTAGCCTTGAAACACTTTAGATACCAGTATAGGAACAAAAACAAAAGGACAACGGATACAGGTATGAGCTTTTTTATATTTATTTCAACTACTCGCGAGGGTTGACTTTGAGCCAGATCTCGGTTTCTGGTTTCGTGACGAGGCCGTATTTGGGTTCGACGAAATAATCGGTTTCAAAGGCTGGTGTCAGGGTGAACTTTCGTATGAGGTGCGATACGACCACAAAAGTCTCGGAAAAAGCGAATTTATGACCCGGACATTTCCGAGTCCCGATGCCGAAGGGTGAAAAGGCCAGAGGATTCCGCTTTTTGGTGGCCTCGGGCGAAAATCGATCGGGATCAAATCTAGAATGAGGGAACAACATGTTTGTGGTTGGTTTTTTTTTGCATGGAGGTCGATGAAACTTATATGGGACAAACAACGCATGGATTCTTTTCTTTTTTCTTTCTTCAACGCATTGTTTTAATTTGCGAAGTCGGCATGATGGTTTTTGGAATACTTTTGTTCCGTGAAAACAACGTTTGGCATTAAAAATGTTCTTTTGGACAAAATTGATTTTGTTGTACCGATTTGACTCTCAGACTGATTTAAGAGAAGAAATTTTGCTTACTAACAAATGAATCATGAATGCATCGGTGAAGGCGGATTTACAGGAGCAAGTTTTTTGAGAAACTTTGACGTCATGGATCATGGAAGCATTGCAAATGGAATAAAAGCGTCGGTGAAAGAAAAAGTTGGTCAAAAAAAAGCTCCTCGTTTTCATGAAAAATTAATTTCATCATTGGAACATTTTATTTTATGGATATATATAAAATCCAGGCTATTATTTTCTCATCTGCATTTTGTGTAATGGTGCGTCAATATTTTGCAGAAAAAAGCACCAAAAACACGAAATCAGATGTTACCAATTTTGTTATGGGCTCAATTAATATAAAACTTTTGAAGAGCGTTGATCAGCAATTATATTGAAATGATTCATAAAATGTGACTCAAATGACATTATAAGCAAATTTAGCAATGAATGAACCGCGTAATCGAGAACTGACTATTGCACGATATGAGCTAATCTACAGGGTGCGTCGCAGAAAATTGGGCATGGAAAAGGTGAATGCATAAAGATATCGCTTTACCTACTTATTTTGAAAACTTCATTTCTTGGCATTTAAATCATTATTTTCCTTCATGAAACCAAGTTAGTACGACTTTTGCCCTCTCACACGTTTGTTTTCACACAAACATGGTGCCAAGGCTCATAAGAAATATAGTTCCTCTCTTTGTCAAAGTTTTATGATTAGGGCTTTCCTTTTGAAATTACCTTTCAACAGAAGCCATATATAAATATATCACAAAGATTATCTTAGTTCTATAAGTTGTTGTTCAATTACTTGGTTGTCCACAATTTGTTATTTTCTTAGCCCAGTTTCAAGTGGTGCACCCTGTACATTCAAAAGAATCTGAAGGAGTTCTCAGAACGCAAGTAGAACCTCTTTAATCATTGCGGATGACTCTAAATCCCAAGTGAGGACAGAGCCTCTCTTGAAGATAATTTACGTAGACTCACTTGTTTGGCTCTTTGAAAGTTTTTGGCTCTTGTAAGGTAACTCCAAGAGCTTGCACAATGGCCGTATTGGGTGGGATGCGAAAGCCACCAATCTTGAGATCCTTGGTTTCATCAATGCGTGCAGCCATTGGAACCATGGCACTACTGCGAATGGCTTCATCCACCACCTGACCCAGATATCTGAAGCGGAAAACCACCCATTTAAGCATGGGAATCATCTTTTACAGTTTTTCCCGATGAATGGCTCACTTCAGCTCTTTGATGTCTTTATCGTGCACTTTAGGATTATTCTTGTCCAGTTTGGAGAATACCTTTTCCACTTCTTTGGCAACTTTGTCCTGAATCTCAGGGTGAATGGCGAGATAGTAAAGGGTCCAGGTCAGAAGATTGCCCGTGGAATGGAAGCCCTCCACCACAAAAGCCATGATATCGCACATGATTTCCTCATCGTCCGCGGAATTGGTTAACAAAGTGTCCAACAATGGAGCACTTGGAACCGCTTGGCTATCTGTCCTATTTCTAATAAGAGACAGAAAAACTTGCCGATGGAAAATTCGGAATGATGGCAATGAAGGTTCTAGAATGATTAATTACCTGGCATTCCTTTGAGCTGAAATGATGTCTGCCACCTTTGTTTTGAAGGCCGTCAAGTTCTTTTGGAACATCTTGCCTCTTGTGTTGCCCTTTTCATCAACGGTGAGGTCGCCATTCATCACGGCTTCCAAATCAGCCATCACCTGAAATGAACCCAATAACCCTCCATGAAGCACTAACACCATGGCTTCAAAAAGTTTAAGAGATCGAAACTGGGTTGGAATCTCGATTTCATTTTCTGTCAGGTAAACGAAACCAAAAGTGGAACCAAAAACAGCCAAAAACCATTAAACAACAATCGACTACGTAGCATGTCCAAAGCAAATTTCCGATTTCTTCAAACTTATTCTTATATCCAGGTATGACTGTACTTCTTTGCTTTATATTTAGGGAGGCTCAACCAAGACCAAAATTCAAACTAGAGCTCCATCGATTCAGTACGCAAATAATCACTTGTTATTTTGCCTTAAATGTTAAGTATCAAATTGACCATATTCTTACCGATTCATAAAGCTGTTGAAACTCCATGGTATTCGCATCCACTTTGAAATAAGCACCTAATTGAGTGGATGTCAGGAGTCGAATCGCCAATGCCATCATGTAATCATGAAGAGGGATATGGTCGTCTTTGGGGATGTTTTGCCAATTTTCCACCAACTCCATGGAAATCTGCAGAGTACACAATTCATCAACCCAAGAAGCATGGAATCATGGAGTGGGAGGCTAGCAATGAAAAAAAATTGATTTCCAGTAAAAACAATTCAATTACGTTCTTCTGCAAATGAGACCTTGCATATGTTGACAAGAATACGTATTTCAATTTTCAGCTCAATCGAACGTCGGAGACAAAAGTTATGCTCACTCAAAGTTCAGTACAAATCCTACCGAGATTGAATGAACTAGCCCTTTTGTGGTAATCGTTTTACTACAAAAGGGGGAGTTCATTCATTCTATGCTCTCATCGGTACATAAGTTTGAGAAGGCATTACTTTTCACTCCGGCATTCGATTGAGCTGAAATTTGAAATACGTGTTCTTCTCAAAACAAGCCAGGTCTCACTTGCAGAAGAACGCAAATGGTTTGTTTCTACTGGAAATCATAATTCTCGTTTCTAGCCTCCCACTCCATGATTTCCGTGCTTCTTGATCAACCCAATTCAAACTCAACAACAATAACCAATAACCTAACCTTGTTGAATTCAGGAAGGAATCGGGTACAATTTTTGGCCGAAAAAGCCTCCGATAAAAGTCTGTGACGACTGATTCCCGTTGGACCATTCAAGGAACGAACGGATCGTGTTCCAATCAGAGGTTCCAATGCAGTGAAAATGCTCCCTTAAACGCAACCCAAAAATTACCTCAACATGACAAGTTTTAATAGTGTAAAACTTACGGGGTCGGTCGGTTAATTGGACCACATCCTTGAAGAGTTTCCATTCTCCCAAGCTAACACAGAATTGAGCTCCGTACCAAAACGAGGCAATGGACCCGAATTTCTCATGTAAATCCACTAAAAACTCGTGAAAACTCCCGGCTTGAGTGATATCAGGAATATTACCCAATCTAAATAGATTGAAAAACATGTTAATATGTAATGGTTTTGGTTTATAACTCAATGCCTTACTTGTCATCTGAAGGTTCCAATCCAGGTACGGAACATTGTTTCTTGCCCGCCTAACAGAGAAAACGTACATAAATAGCTGGTAATTATGGAATATTTGTGGTTTAAAATACCGGTGGGACCAGATAGATGGTGAAGCACACCAAACCCAAAATGAAGACCGCAGCAAAGATCACGAATGTGATTAACATGACGGATTATTGAGTACTACACGCCACGCGTTGATGGGGTGCCAATAATAGAAATTCACCCTCAGTGAACACGCATAGAGACTTTCTAATTCACATACAGTACACACTCTCTCAGAGGTTTGAGTGTATCAAGGTAAAAACAGCTGGGCAAACTTCTGACCTGAAACTCACCACAGCGCCCTCTATACTAAGTCAACAACTACGCATGATATCATACTTGCAATTAATATATTCTATCAAAGAGCATTTTACAATTTAAAAGAGGATTAGAAATCGCCCCAAATGGCGCTCATACTGGTAGAAATGGTGTCCTTGTTTTCTCTGCGATTCCTGGTGACAGCGTTGGCTTCACCTTTGGCTCTCATCCGTTTGACCTCTTCTGCCCGTTTTTTCTTGCTTAAAGCCAATCGCACTTTTTCTTTCACGACCTCGGGGGCAATGGTTGATCCCACGGATGAACTGGTAATCACAGATCGATTATCCAAGGATCTTTCTGGTTGAGGATCACGAAACGGCTTGAAACTCTTATTCATCTCGTGAAGGCGATCTAGACCTTCCTCGATTTGCTCGGGATCATCAACTTGTCGGACCAAAGGCGTGTCAGAAAGATCCTCGGATTCGCGGGGTTGAACTTGGACATCGTTCAAGAATCGGTCCATGGAAGATGGAACCACACCCAAGGATACGTTACTTTCAAACTCTTTCCTTAGATCTTCCACATCTTCTGGTTCGTCATTGTCATCATCTTTCTCGTCTTCTTCTTCATCCTCTTCTTCATCATCACTCCCCATTCCCAATTCTTTGAGGATATCTCTTTCCATCTGTTTTGTCATGCCTGAAGCTGAGACTTCAGCATCCAAGATATCTTCTCGAACAACGTCACTGAATTTGGGAAATAATTCGGATTCATAATTAAATCTGCGACGAAAAAAATCTCGGAGACAAGTGACGTCTCGATCAAAGAAGAATTCGGCATCTCGATGTTGTGTAGAGACCATTTGCGGAAAGTCGATAATGACGGGTTTGCCATCATCCGTGATCATGATATTGAACTCATTATAATCGCCATGGATCACCCCATGATTGGCAAATTTTAGCATTAGATTCATCAGTCGATCATACAACTCGGCGGGATCATCCACTTCCGTGATATTCTGCAATGGGTGGCCTTGAATCAATTCCATTACCACGATATGTCGATTAAAATCCACGGGTTTGGGCACGGGAAACCCGCGATCATAAAGAGCTTTCATATAAGCGAACTCTTTAGTGGCTGAAATCCGGGATAGATAGATCCAACTCATTTGTTTGCGACTCTTATGATAATCGCGTTTCTCTCGGACTTTTCGGAAACACGTCCGACCTAGACGATGAAGTTTGAGACATAATTGTTCCTCTTCAGCATTGGCTACCACATAAATATTTGATTCTTTGCCCGTTCCAATCTGATTTCCAAAAGATGTGATGGCTCCACGAGAGGTCAGACTCTTCAGAGACAAGTAATCATATCCAGCATTGGTTAATCGATATCCATCGTACTTCTTCCCCCGTTCATAAGAGAGCAATCGGTGTTTGGAGAGTTCTCGGAGGGTTCGTGTGACTCCTCCGGATTTCACTTGAGCTATGGAAGCCACGAGACTCAAAGGCACGATCTCGTGGTTTTTCATGCCCATTTCTACGGCACAAAGAACGCGGAAATGGTGAGGTTCCAAATAACGTAGTAAAGAGACGTTGAGTTTTCCCATGATGGATCAAGTTTTGGGACAGATGGATGTGAAACGTGTTGGACATGCAAGAGAGCATGGATTTGTCAGCTGATGAATGTCAGCTGTTGTATTTGTTGATGTTTTTAGACGATGTTTATGAAAACAATTCTGGAGACAGGGTGACGGAAATAACAACGGTCATGGAGGATTGGTCTTGACGGAGGATGGTCTTCTTAAATAAAAAATTGCTATATGTTCGGTTTTAGGTGTTTTTCTTGATATGGTATTCTTTCTATTAGAACTTGTGAACATTTGTTCTATTGTATGACATTAAGTTTTGACTTGCAGGAAAAATGTTGCACAAAGATTAGAATGACTTTAAAACAATCGGTTGAAAACGTTTAGTTATTTTAAACAGTTCAATGGAACTAAAAATCATGGTTATTTATACTCGGAAGCAATTCAGTTTAGATTAGCTATGAACAAAAAGGGCTCTTAACCGAAGAAATGATATTGTTCTAATTTCGAAAATAGTTCTGTTCCAGAAGGTTTTGGACCAAAAATTGTCCAAATTTGATATCACTAGTTTAGGTACTGTATATAAGTAATAGATATGCCAACATATTGGGATGTTATTGGATCAGAGGTTCAACGTGATCTTTTGGAAGCAAATCTTTGACCAATACAATTTATCGTTGTTGTAAAAATCTAAGTATCTAATTGTGTTTTTTAATATTTGCTTACAGGGGAATCGCATTCCTTTAAGAAGTAATAAAAATCCCCAACAAACCCAAAATAAAAGTTGATTCATGGATAGGTTTAAATAATATAATTATTTAAATGAGATAAGTAAAATGCGAAATGTTAGAAATTTTGAAATTTGGCACTTTTTTCTGCTTATTCATTTATCCAAATTCTTTGTGAAAGAATATTGAATCTCATTTTTCTTTTCATACGGTGGTTTGTTCCCCCCAAACTTCTTGTTTACGTTTGCTTACTTGTCATCAAATACGCCACTTAGGAAAGCTCTTTCATTTTGCGGCAAACTTTCAAAGAGTTGATTGAAGGTAACCAAGAGCGAAACTCAATTTTCAACACGATTTTATATTTGTATTTGTTTTATATTGGCTTCTAGTTGCCAGATAATTAGATCTGTCATGAATAATAAAAAAAAATAACCCTTCATCAAGATGTTAAAATTGGAATGCATCTCAAGATAAGATTGATGATCCGAAAGGCATATTGTTTTAAAAGTATTTTTATCACAACTGTAAAGCTAAATTTAGAACTGAGTTGTGACAACATTTTCCAGAAGCTAGTGATATCTGAAGGAAAACTAAAACACGAGTTCTCTTTAATAAAATAGAATAAAAGCACCTAATTGATAATTGCGATTATTAGGCAAGGTTTGGATAAATCTCCAAGACTCGATTTTTTTTCAGGTATCAAATCATGAAAACACAACAAAACCAAAACGAAACCCTATAAAAGGGAAATTTGAGCGGGGAAGTAGACGCAAATGGACGCTCTCCTAGATTTTATCTTTACCCAAGGCGTTTGGTACATGTCTATAGGTGAAAAATACACAAACAAAAATGTAGTCCATGCCTCTTTAAGAGTATTGGGTAAGTTATTAAGTTTTTACATGTAGAAAAATATTCCAATTGCAAGTATTGAAATGACAAGCAAAAGCCACGAATGAAGCTATTCCAGCGTTTTAAGTAGTTAAGGTTAATAAGTAAGGAGTATAAGTTAAGGAAAATAATTAACAAAACCAAAAGCTGCTCTGTTTAGAAACCAAAACTAAACTCTCGGACATTTTGGAATCACTAGGTCATATGTTTTGTTTTTGAGGAAAGATGCTTCAAGCATACTTCATCAATACAATTCTACTCTCTTTGTGTTTTTTTTTGGCGCTAAGTAACGTTCTTGCAGGGTTTAGATACCTTCAAGTCAGCCTTGGTGCAAACAAGACATTCTAGTCCATAACAATACTAATTAATTATTATACTTTTCACAAGCAATCTTCAATGCCATTTCAGGCCCTCAAGAAAGCAGAGTGTACTTTTTTTCGTGTTTTTTTGTTTCAACGTTGCAGACCAAACACTTTTCTAAGCCTTTGGATTTTTCGTTCCTCTGAAGATCTTTAAAAAGCTTCTGCTGGAACGAATATTGTCCAGGTCACACTGAAATCGCGCCTGCCATGTGCAATTGTTCTCCCAAATTTTGGTTCCCATCATCTTAATGTCCTTGTTGAACTTGAAAACCAGGCTAAATTGGCGATTTTCCTACTAACGTGATCAATCATACAAGTAAGTCCAATATCAACACGAATGCATCAGTTTGTTTGAGTATTCATGAGCTTACCCTATCATGGCCCCCTCATTTGAGTTGTTAAATCCCTATTTTTCAAAAAAAAAAGCCACCAAGGATTCCCCTTAAGAATAAAGCTTTATTTGAAGGCTTCAAGATAAGGTTTGATTGCTAAACAACTTTCAAGGAAACAAATTGTTCAATCAGTTCTTGAGATTGCCTTGCCTGTGAATCCAGATCCCCATTGAGATTTGAGATCCACTCATGACAATGGTTATTGTCTAGCCCCAAAGGTTCCTTGAGCGCGTGCTCAATTCTCTTAGCCTTTTGGAAACGTGGCCTTTGCTGCACCTCAAATGGGCAAGAAGAGAATATTAAGAAGAGAATGTTAAGTGAGAGGACAGACAGACTTTGAACGTTTGTTCCCAACATTAACGATGAGATCTGCCAAGTGTTCCCTCAATCATAACTCTTTGTGATAACGTAGTTCCCAAAAATATTGTACATGTTTGAGACAAGTCCTAAATAAATGAACACTTCTCTACCAAGAATTGGGGGCAAATCTCTAGAGGACGAAGGAAAACGGGGAGAGAAAGCTCAGCCAGTTCCAAGTCTCAGCCTTTGAAAACCGAGAGCACAGCCGAAGGCCAGACAGACACACTATTGGAGAGAGAGCGAGCGAGCGAGCGAGATAATCGTTCAGCTGGACCTTCGTCATCATTTTCGATTGCTTCTTCAACATGGACAAGAAACGTCTCCAGATTAATATCTTCAAAGGTAAGTTCATTAGCATCGACTTCTACTACTTCGTACATTCAGCATGTTTTGAGTTGATCCTTTGTGGATCTAGAAGCTCTCTCTCAAGCAAACTGGGGGGCTTGTTGGACAAACGAAGAGCGGCGTCCAAAGTCCAAGGTCGATTTGGATACAGTCAGTTCCTGTTTTACAAACGCGCAGTGTCGAGAACTTTGGGTTAAGGAGTGATTGAGTTCATTGTCTGTCTCTATAACCCTCCCCCTATCACCCACCCACCCACTTAGTGAATCAGTGTGTGAGTGAGTGAGACGCCGCGATAGAAAGCCCTCCCATCGGGTGGACGCCCGCCGCAACCAGGTCAAGATAACATTATGGGAGCTTGTTGGGATTCAGGTAGTTGATAATTTGTTCAAAACAACAAATTCCACCCCCTCTCTCTGGCATCTCGTTCGTTTTCTCTTACAGTCCTCCTTTCACGAGGAGGGTTGCCCAGAGCAAACCCCACCAAACGTGTTTTCTTTGTACTGGCAATCCAGTTCGAACCAGTATGTGGGAGTATGTAACTCTAGCAGCGAGTTTTCCAACGGCAAAGAAATTCGTGAAGTTTCCTTTATAAGTCGAAAGTAACATTAGTGAGGGTCTGGACGCCATCAATGGAGTCCAATGGTTCCATGTGACCGTTGCGATCACAGCTGATCATGGTGTTCCTAGGACAACGTGGGTGCTCCTTTGGTGGCTTATGGCGCTTTATGAGCTCCTTGCCCAAGAGGAAACTCCATTGAGGATTGAGATTATTGAGTGTAGTGTCCGACAGTTGGTCATCACCGGGTGAAATTGTCGATTCCTACATTGATTCACTCCGTTTTGTCAGAACAACTTCTGTTCACAACCAAAGTGTCAAAGGTAAATCAAGTGTCTCAGAAGAGCTTTCCTTGATGCATTGTTGTTGTTTTTGGGCTTGTCTGGGTGAATCGAATTCGTCTGAAGCACTCAATAATCTTAGTTTTGGGATTTGCCCCGTTAGAATTGGAAAGAAAAGTTGACCAAAAAACGCACGGAGTACAAATTCTATTAGGACTGATTCACGCTCGGCGCTGTCCCAGTTTTTGACCTGCGACATTCTTTGAACCTGACAAGAAGGGGTTTAGCTAAACGTGACAAGCTCATGCATGTCATGCCTCTCTTTCAAAGCAAAATCAAATGCTTTGATAAATGTCAGAGAATACACTAGTACAAAATTAGATGTATTATTAGAGCTCAAAAGCTTACAAAGCCTCCTAAAGGATCAACGAGGGCCATTCTGGAACACAAGCTTATCAAACGTAATACCAACCTTGATTGGATCTCTGTGGAACACTGATTTTAGGAAGAGGAAGGAAAGTACGCTCTTCGTACGGTTTCTAAACTTCTATCATGTCTGTTTATTCTGAAGGTTTCTAAGATAACTTTCGAACCATTGAAAGTGTATGGCCATTTTAAATAAAAAATAATCTGGACCAGGGGCTGCTTGCAGGGAAATTTATATGCCCCAATAGTGGAAAGTTGATGGTGGGCTTAGGGGTAACATAAAAAACCATTGATTTTGGCTTTAGACGAAAAATCATCTGTAACAAAAGTTGAGGGGGAAAAGTTGCTACATTAAGTCAAATTATTTGGGTTATTTTTATCAATAATTTTTAGTAACACTTTCGACAAGTGGATCCTGGTCCAAAATTGAACCTAGCGGTATTTCTCTTTGGTGCAAAGCTATCAACGAGGTAAACAAATACGGGCCTCGCAGCTTTGGTCGATAAATGGAGTACTTATGGGCACTAGAAGAGCAATATTATGGGCTCTTAAACCCGCCAATTCAAGCTTAATGGGGCCTGGTGGCAAAACTGTTGCCGGCCCCTGTATTAGTTAGATTAACCCCCGTGAAAGCAAGTTTAGTGGATTGACGTCAATGAAAGGGAAACAGTTTGGAATCGCTTTGAGAGGAAAGATTGACGGGCGAAAGGTTCGTTCCAGGGAAGACACTCATCTGGAAGGAACATGTGACTCAGAACATTTCTATCGATAAAGTGTTCACTTTCCCATATACATATGAACACTGCCGAACACAAACATGTTATCGTTTCTAATCTCAGAGTGACCAAGAATTGGTTCCACACCTGCCAGTGAAACCCTTTTTTCCTGTCGAACCGTTATCGACTCATTGCGTAGTTGACAGACATTCCTCATTTTCCCAACGGAATTCTCGGATTCTATTTTTGGGACTGAACTTTGCATTCGTTGATCATTCAATGGACACGCGTGCTTCAATGATCATCCAGTTTGAGCTGTTTATAGTACAGGATATTGTAATATGAGGAAAGTCATAAGTACGAAGTCATTCACAAGTGTAATTGGATTTGAACACGTTGTTTGAGACATGCTGTCAACGGTTTTAAGCAACTTTTTTTCGGACAGACGACAAGAGATTTGCTTTGAGGTCTGAAGAGGAATTTCTCGTCTTGTGGGGCACGCAATAGAGTTTGGAGTTATTAAGCAATGAGTCTTTTAAGAATGTGCGAGTCTCGACCTAATCTGTCCAGAACCGAAGTTATTTATTGGGGCATTCCACTTTGTTTGTCCAATATTGCTATTCATCTACGTAGCCATTTCGTGTCCGGTTAGACAATAATTATGTCAGCAATTGTTATTTTGCCGTTAGGCCACTCTCAAAGCGTTTTTGCACCTTTTCTGATAAGGATTATGGGGTAACGCAAAAAAAATACCAATTGAAGAATCGTACTTGGTTTTTAAATTATAAATTGTTCTCAAACTTGAGGGGTTTAAATCATATACGTCATAGAGCTCTGCTTTGTCGAGATGAGATTGAACGGAATCGTTTTAATGGTCTAAAATCTTTTTTCTTGAGATTAACTTTGACTTTCACAACAGAAAATGGCTCGTTACACTCATTTCTCTCGTAATGAAAGACACCTGACTTAAATTGTTGCCAGACAACCTTCAGCATATTAAAGTACGCATTCACGTGCCAAAAACCTGGCTTCAGTACTATCTTCCATGTTTTTGAAGAGCAAAGCGGCTAGTCAAACTTCTCGGGACTTTTCCACTTAGAAGTGAATCAATTTCGGCGTACAAAAAACCAGTTGAATTCTATGAGCATCTATGGAGAAGATTCTGAGAAGCCGAAGCCGAAGAAGAAGCTCTCACGAGATTGAAGTGTAGAAAAACACGGCATGCCGGTTCGATGTGTTCTTTTGCAAAGCTCGAAAGGAGCAAATGAGAAAAAGAAGTCAGTTCCGACGTGTGACTTTGAATGAGGAACAAGAACCCTCTCTGTCTGCTTTGAAGGAAACGATTGAGTTGTCCATCAAGTCTGGGATCACGAGGTAAACCTTGATTGTCAAATGACCTTCGATAGGGACTGCCAAAAGTCACAAACCTCTCCAAATCGTGAGAGACTTTGGATGTAGTCATTGTACAGGAAAAACAACTTTTAATTTTCCTCGAGTCAGCTGACCAGTTAATTGATTAAAAAGTGTCTTGTTGAAAACAAGTGTCCAGACTTTGCTTAAAAAAGATCAGTTTCGATGCAATTGTCACTCTTCATATATGCACTTAAACAATTTCAGTCATCTCATCTGTGACGTAACTTACTATTTTTATATTTATCTATATTAAAGCATAAGTTTAATTCGCCATAAGATGACTGTTGGTCGCAATAAACATTGTTAAAAACTTTGCAAATACATTTTTAAAGAGGGTATATGTAAATATACATATTGACAAATCTTTCTACTATTGTGCAAATATTGAGTGTTTAGAATGAAACCACAATTATATTGAAAGATGCTCACCTCTAGCTGAAAAACGAAAATTTGGATTTTATTCACTCACGACGATCTGCTTATTATCTTTCAGGTTCATCTTCCGTGGACATGGGACAAGCTATTGCCCACGATAAGTCGATCCACCACTTCCCACAACTGATCTCAACCCGGAGTTAGCACATCGGTCGATCCCTGATCCAAAATCTTCATTGAGGTGCAACGTCAAAGTCTCTCACTTCTCTTGTCGCAGACACATCAAGCGTGTCCCTTCCATTTTAAACGAACAAAAACCTATTTTTCGAACTAACATTTAGACAAACTCAATACCTGTGAACCATGACCAAACAGAAAAAGTACTCGCAAGATGACCGTATCTTTGACAAGGACGGTTTTACACTCCGAGCCGCTTGCGTTTGCGTGCGTGATGACTCGGAATCCGAGATCCTTCTCGTGTCTTCCTCGGCCAATCCGGATCGGTGGATCATTCCCGGGGGTAAAATCGAGACCCAAGAGACCCCTGAATACAGTGGGATGCGTGAGGCCATGGAAGAGGCCGGGGCTGTGGGCGAATTGGGCCGTTGTCTTGGGGTCTTTGAGAATCGCGAGCGTCACAATCGG
This sequence comes from Tigriopus japonicus, assembly GCA_010645155.1. Taxonomy (NCBI): domain Eukaryota; kingdom Metazoa; phylum Arthropoda; class Copepoda; order Harpacticoida; family Harpacticidae; genus Tigriopus; species Tigriopus japonicus. The sequence continues at coordinate 106,171 of CM021321.1, read as the reverse complement.
ACCCACGTGTACGTGTTAAAAGTGAACCAGCTCTTGGACGATTTTGATGACGCCAAACGGCGGAAACGGCGGTGGTTCCCCATAGAGGAGGCCGTTCAGGTGCTCTCACCTTTCAAACCTTTGCATTCCAAGTATCTCAACACGTTGCAAGCAACCAAGAACGTCAAGGTTGGGGCGAACTCTCCTGTCATCCTCGCCGCTGACAGCCCATTGAAATAAGCAATGTATAAGACAATAATGATAATAGTATTGATGATGATATCAACAGCTACAACCATATTCATGTTTCCTAAGTTGGGAGAAAAGAGAGAGGACACGCAAACAATAGATTCCAATCGGAGTAACTCTTTTAATCGATTCCTCTTTTCTCATTTTGTCAGTATGGAAAAGGCCACAAAAAATACTTCCAGATGGGAAGTAATGTTTGATTTATAAATAAATCTATCATTTGAATATCGACTTATCTAAAGACAATGCGCAAATTTATTTCCGAGTGATTCGTCATGATTTTGAAATGAATTAGCGACAACGCATAAAAAATTGAACTTCACTAGCGAAATAGGAGGAAACAGTTCCTTGTAGCTTCAAAATCTATTTTTTCTTTTTTCCTATGGATGAATCCGGATGAATACTCGAACCGGATCCGTGGCCGGTTTGTCGCGAGTCGGATCTTACAACCGAGGGATCGATCCAGAGTTGGGACAAGTTTGAGGAGTCAACAAATTTGGTTGGAAAAATTTGTTCGAAAAGAAAGTTGAACTTTGTTTTTACAACCGTAATTTCTTTCGACAGATATCCAATCAGAAATAGATGCAAATTTTCATTTCCGAAATGACTACTAAAAAGTATAGTGTTAAAGGCAAAGATGTTAAAAATATGTATTATGAGGTCCTATCTGACCCAGATCGATCATCCCGGAACTGAAAAATCCTGACGCGAGATCCCTTTTTTTGCAAGTAACTTGTTTGCAACTCTTTCCGAGTTTTGGCAAAAAAAATCATCGTATTCGAAAAACAAACCGAAATGGATTGCTTTGACATTTTGGCCCATGAATACAATTTTTAATTTTCTTTTTGAATTTTAGCTTCATTTTTTCTCTTGCTTCCAGACAGACATTGATGTAGTTCTAAGAGGTTGGCAACATAATGGATATAAGGGGATTGATTGTAATGGCAGCCAGAAGAAAATCCTCTAAACACAAAAAACCCCCCAAAAAAACCCCTGAGCGAGGTTTTTTGGTCGGTATTGAAACCCTAACCTGAAGTGAATGTTCAAAAGCCAAGGTTAAAAAACTGCCTTGAGAGTTTTTGATTGACTGGGCGTCGAAAAGGCCGAAAACTGGCACGACCACTTGTATTGTTGGATTTTCCTCCAAAAAAAAAGTGCACACGGTACTCTAGGTTGCGTGAAATTTCATCTTTTAAATCTTACTTTGCAAATTCGAGGACAGTTTTTCAAGTGTGTCTTGATATTCATATATATTTTTTCATATTCATTGTGTCTGATTAGATCATAAAAAGGCTGTTCCATGATTTTTCATTTGTCGTTTGATCGTACAGGTATCAATTTGAGATGAGTATTTGTTTGTGGCATGTCATGTCTATTAGTGCAGCACTTCAGTTCAGGTTATCTTATGTTTCCAAGTACCATTTATCAATTAGATTGCTTTCTCTGATGCTTGGGCAAGCTTAAAAATTGCGGCCTTCTTATGAAAAAGTAACATACTACTTTTTGTATTAAGACATTACTCCAAACCAAACGTTTTCAAAACCAAATTTATAGCAAAGATCTTTAAAATCTAAGAAAGTGCATCACAAATGTAAACGAACTTCTTTCCTGCCGGCTTTCTAACTTTTGAGTCGTTAAAAGTGCTTTAACGTGCCATCCCTGACACTTGTAATTTGTGATTTTTGAAAAATATCTGACCCTGCTCATGTTATGGCCTTCGCAACAGCGCAACAGCTGCTTCAATAAATCAAGGGCAACTGTTGCCAATCTAGCTATTCTGAAGCCAAATTCGTCAATATTGGCATTTTTGCTCGGTAGGCTGAAATCCAAGATAAATGTCATTAAGTGTTAAGTTAATCTACAGGGGTGTTGGGTAGCCCATTTGATCTTGAAAGAGAGAGGGGACAAGAAATTTTAGAATGTTATCATATTCGAAAGAGAATCATAGTTTAATTCAAGGCTCTGTTTTCCTAAATAGACTACAGAAAATGAAAATAAACGACGTTTGTCAAAGTTACAATTAGGTTTGGTGCAAAAACATCACGCTAATCAATATGAAACTATTTTTTGGTTAATTTTAAAAAGAAATGGCCAAAGCTCGTTATCCCAATTCTTGCGCGTTTGTTGCAGCTCATTATCAAGATTTACATTTGGCAACCCAATCAATTATCCTTGTTCAGGCTTAATTTCAGTTATATTTTGACATTAATTCTTTCTGAAAACGTGTCAACTCTACTTCTACCGTTCATGCTTACATACTCAGCAGCTCCGTCGTCGAACTTCAAAAAGGGCTGCCAAAATACGATTTGCGTTACCAACATTCACGACCTTGGCTCTTTTGAGAATAGAATGAGATTTACAATACTTTTTTAAAGTTTTTATGAGGACTTAATCGTTGTCAGTTAAATACATTTATTTTTTATCAGACTAAAAAGTCGCTGCTAATAGATACACACTTAAAATCCATTTCATTAGTGAACATTGCTGCTTTTTCTATCACATAATCAAACTATATAAACAAATCCTTCCAAAAATGGCAACAATGTCGTGAAAATTCATTTCTTAAATATCTAAGATGTATTGACAAGTTTTCACAGTTGGGCGGAAATCATTTTGCAACTTACCTTTAAAATAGAAATTATTTTTTTCAAAGTCAAATTGCAGATTTTTAAAACTTCCATTACATAACATGGAATTCCCTGCGAACAAATGAATAAATAAATAAATGAATTGTTAATCAGTTTCTACTCCTTTTCATAGACACAACTATTCAAATTAATTAGGCTTTCGGAAAACATACAAAATGCGCTTCTCTTAGTTGCCAAGCACCCACACACTTTCATCTAACTTGATACCGCTGCATTTGGCATTTTTCCATCTCAAATCTGACATTAGGAGGGGAAAACTGTGAAGCAAACCTGCTATGTGAGCTTATCATCATTCAATGCTTTGCTTGTGTACTCATCTCCGCACCTTCTATTTGTCTCTCAGCAGCAACGAAGAACTGCCTTGTTCTCTCACTCTCTTGCGTTCTTTCTGTAGTCTGTTAATCTCGATCATGAATACATACACATTTAAAATGAGTCCTAAAGTGTAGAAACACATTGCTTTTGGCATATTCTGAGCATCCAACAAAACATTGGGGAGGGTGATTGATTAATTAAACAGTATTTAAGTTACTTCAACACATCGTGGAGGCTGTTGTGCCTGCAAAATGTCGGCTCGAAGGTAAGACAATACTAAAGGTCATTTTTAGATGATAAGTAGGGCTGAATATTTTAGGTTCACTTTTTGGGCAAATTATGACATAATTAGGTTGCCCAAAATTACGTTTTAGGTTTTTTTTAGGTTGAATAGATTACACCTTTTACAGAGGCTTTTCAGACCCAATTTTGCCTTTTATGTATTGTTCTACAGTAGTTTACTCTTGGCAAGAGGCAAGAGTAAAAGCAGTTGAGCAGAGACAAAGGCAATAAATAATTTATTTGGCAGTGGGGAAAAATGCAGTATAGAACAGTTTGTGCCAGTGAAATTTGTTTAGTGGCAGAATATGGTAGAAAGTGGCAAATAATTCGACCAAAAAACCCAGATCAAAAATTGTCGACCTAAAAAAGGAGATCGGATTTTTTGACCTTAAAACGAGTTCGGAAATTTTTGACCTAAAAACGAGATCAAAAATTTTCGACTTAAAAAGAGATCGAAAATTTGCGCCCTAAAGACGAGATGAAATGACTGAAAACGAGAAAAAATTTGCTCGAAAGGCAGAATGTGGCGGTATATGACTTCAAAAAATGACAGTGAGCGCCCTTAATTAGCAGTATTTCAAACAACTTTTGGCAATGTCGGCCTGAAACCACCTCGTAACACTAATTCGGTATATTGATGGGATGAAAAGCATTGTGGCTAACCTTGTTCCTTCTTTTGTTTTGTTGTTTTAACGACACTGGGGTAATTTTCAAGAGGGCGAAGTCATTGTCAAATGACTTTAGGATAAGAAAAAAAGTTCATTTTAGGTTGAAAACTTAGTTTTAGGTAAAAATTTCCCAAAAAAGGCGAGAAAAAAGTTGATTTAGGGTTGGAAACTTACTTTTAGGTAAAAATTGCCCAAAAAAGGCGTTTTAGGTTAAAACCTAGGTTTTTATGTAAAACCTAAAATATTCAGCCCTAATGATAAGGCAACCGTTGTTTAAGACAGATTAAGGCCAAGTTGTTTTGTGTTATAACTGTTCAAGAATTTCGTTTTAGCCATCTGTAGCTAAGACTATAATGGTTATTTCAATTGATGAATAGTCTTAAAGCTTGACCTTATTAACTTACAGCATTATGGACACAATCCTGAGTAACACCTTGGTTTACCTAAAAGTCAACCATTAACTCTGCTGAAGTAAAGGTGCATAAATATAGTGTTTCAACTCTAAACAAACAATAAGTTACGATTTGAGTAAATCTGAGTAGGGTTGAAATTTGTGTTTCAAATGTTTTGTTAGACCTCTGGTAAAGTTTTATTGAGAAGACCAAATATTTGCATTGGAATTGCGCGTGACTGATTACCTATAGTGCTTTTGCTTGATTGGTTATTATAGTTATTCAGCTGTTCTTTGTAATGCTTGTAGCAAAGACGATTTTATGATGGTTAACCACGGTTTCAATATTGAACGAGTTGTGGTTATGGCATCAACGATTTCGTTATTTGAATGATCCTTGTTGAGTAAGAAAAATATCAGTTTTATCACCAACAAATATAAGATTACTTCACAAGATTATGATAGTCTTATATAAACTTGTATAATACGATTTGGCATGACATTTGTTCTCAATTTTAATTCATGGCATATCGCAAAACTTGATTTATCGCACAAGTGATTTATAGTCGAGTAAAATTAATCTGACATCGGGACGGACGATATATCCATTCTAGGTGTGATTTAGACTGAAACCTTGAATATTCAGACGTGTCTGAAATTAGAATGTCCAAACATGAATGTCATTTTTCTATTAAAAATTGGCACGTACCAGAAATTAGGTAACTAATTCAGGGCCTCTATGTACATAATGAGTTGTAAAATCTATGACTTATGAATGACACGTTCTTAACGACTTACTTCGATACATAAATAATCAATGATTATCTTGACATGAATTTCAAAAAGTCAATTTGCATGAAAAGCAAATGAACTTACAAAAAGTAGATCCTGATCTAGGTCTCTATTTGTCTCATTATACAACAGTCAATCGAGGTTCAAACACTGAAAGAGTTTCAGGAGTGATCTACATCCAACCTTGTCAATATGGCGGCATCTTTTGATAACAAATCATCCCAAATCTGTACGGGTTAGTCATTGGCAGAAATTACTAGTGATGTCATCATTTTTGGCGGGAAAAAAGTTCGGAAGACGTGATGAGCCTGAAAGGTGGCTAAAACGAAGACTTAGGCCTGGTAATTACAATTCCTTTCTCATCTGTATTGTATAACTTGAAGTTAGAATAGCAATTTTTGACATTTTTTTGCCAAAAAATATGTTTCGTAGCATTTATCTAAAATTTCGCTCCATAAATTGAGCGGGTTCTTCCGAATTTTTGAATCAGGCATGCCTGACATTGAATAACAAGATGGCCAGAAGAGATTGGTTCCTGGGGCAATTAAACCAAAAAACAAATAATTTCAAATAATTTGTTAAATTGAAGGCTTCCATTTTCTTCATTTGTTTTTAAATTACTTTGCAATACTTCTCAACATACATTAACCATGCCATTGCTCTTAAATGCAACATTTTTCTAAAATTTGACCCTTGAAAACTGAGACTTTTATAGGCAAGCCTAGACTGCTAACGGCAACAGGTCTGTAATACGATACGGTAATTGCTCCCATTTGCTAAAAAATACTACCATTTCATGGGATTTCTTAACTTTTATAAAAAGTCATGTTTCGAGTTGTGTGAAAAATAGGATTATTTCATCCATTTCAAAATCCATTGAATTTTCAAAGCTTCATAACAGAAACGCTGTCTCAGCTGCTTTGCTTTCATTTTCTTGAAATGACAGGCAAGGACTGAAACTCAACTTTGGATATATGTCTTTCAGCGATTCTTTTCAATTAACTTTTAAAAATGGCCGTAACAATGTAGACAATAATAATATTGTTTGCTGAATACAGCAAGTAAGTCAAAGAGGTCTTCTTGTATAGAACTCGAAGATGAATGCTTCAATAATAACGCTTTCTCTTTTTACAATACGATGAAATGGAAAGGAATCGGTTTCATCAATTGAGTGAGAAGTGTAGCACGCATCATTTAGAAGTTTTCGAAACTTTCTGGAAAGTTTGAATTAGGCATTGCTGTAATTCCGTAAAAAGAGTGAAAATGGGCGATTGAATCCAGCAATGAAGTAGTTCAACCTAGACTAGGCTGAGAATTCTTTGTTGCTTTGCGGTAAACAGTTGTGTCTGTCTTTTCCACGTAAATACAACAGAACGACGCCCTCTATTATCTATTGGCAATTGTCATGTTCCCATACAAAAGATTTTTTCCTGTTGTTTTTCCCCTCCATCCGTAGTTGTAAACTTGGCAAATTCCAGATGAGGAGAAAATTCAAATTTGGGACATTGATGATCATCTTGGGAATTTCTTTCTATCTGGTTCTGTGATTTCTTCCAGAGCATCCACCAGACTCTTATGGTTTAGAGACGCTGTAAAAAAGAGAACGCGCAGGATATTTCAGTACACCAGTATCTCCACTTAACACAAGCAAAAAAGTGCGAAAAGTTTGTGAAAACATAAAAATTGGATGAAGATGTGTATAAATGCCCAAGGTTTTCAAATTATAATTCAGACTTACAAAAGTAGCAATGATACTTTATTTATGTTGTTGATATAGATCATATGTGTTTGATGTTGTGGAATGCATGTTTCAAACATTGACAAATGCAAAACATGATTTTTGGGGTCATCAGCTTTAAGGTGTGAACAGTATTTATTGTTTTGATTTCGACAGGCTGACCGCGCACGAACGCGTTGGAAACGTCTCATTCGTCAGACAAAATGAGCTTGATGAAACAAGTATTTGAAAGCAAGTAACTCGAACCCTTAATATCTGCAAGTTGTTCGAACAGTATTTCGCTTGTTTTTAAGGTCCTTAGGTTTAAAAAATGACGCTATTTAAATGTTATTATCTACATAATACATTTTAGGCCAAAAATGTAGTTGCACAGTACGTTAACAAGCTTAAAATACCCTTGAAGTCCAAAAGGAAGGAATGCTTGTAGTGTGCTTTGGCGCAGACAAAACATACGTGCCACACTTTTTAGTGTTTGTTACTCTTTTCTCCAATTATTTGGCGACACTTGATTCCAAGTGTGACCAGTCAATCTCATGCGCGTACTCCCCAATTAAAGTGGCTCTAGTTTGGTTAAAGAAATTAGAGATCTGTGAGTGGCCATGCCTTTTTCTGTTTCTCTTATTCCCGTTCGTTTGAAAAACGCGTGCATGCCAAAGAAGCAAAGAGAGAAACGAATATTTCCTGAAGGGCCATTTCCCTTATTGTTCAAGAACAGAGTCATTACGTACCTCAACCATTTGAAAAGTCACTTTCTGAATTGAAGTAGTCATTTGGTGATCACTTGAACAGGAAGAACAACTTTTGTGCTTGCTTGGAGATGAAGAAAAATAGGAGTTTTTTGGGGTCAATGAAAACGAGTTAACATAAACAAAGACATTACATTTCCACAATGCTTCATTGTTTCGTCAGAACAAGAACTTGTGGAAGAGTGAAAAAAGAAATAATCAGTTGGATCTGTCTCTTGACAATGTGATGAGTGTGTAGTCCTAATTTCACTTTCCAGTGAGTGACAATCAAGAATCGAGGCCTTCTTGAACATCTTCATTTGACAAATTACCGACATTCTGAGCCCCTCTTTATCAATTCATAACATCAGGTTCATTGCTTCTCTGGTTAAATTGATTCATTGCCCTGTGAATGCCAGTGCTTAAGAATGATGAAATATTGTGAGGTTTTGATAAACCATAAGAACTGTGATGGTATAGAGTGCTTTAAGGGCACATAACTGAAGCGCAGACGTTAATTTGGAAATGAAGATGATGAAGATTTTGACCCTTGGCAGTGAAGTGACGTAGTTGAAATTCTGACCAAGTGCGACCATGTTCTCTGTCAATGATGACAAGTTTCTTTCCTTGGTGACTCCTCGACCTTTTGTGTTGTCCCACAATGTTCCAAGAACGGCCAGTGCCCTGAAGGCCCAAGTCCAGTGGGATCAAAGGCCAAGTTTGGTGGATCCCCAACCGGTGTTTAAGCGTATAAGTCAGAATTCGTCGTCAAGTGTCAAGTTGGCCACTGTCCAAACAACCGATGTTTATCTATCATCTTTGGTGGTGGAGGAAAGCCCGCAAATTAGCGGTTTGAGTTGTTGTAGCAGTGGTGGTAGCCTCTTGGGTATCTTAGAATGTCTTGGAGATGAAAGTTCCCATTCATTGCTGCTGTTAGTCGCCATCTTCGCAGACCAGCCTAGAGTACTGTGATTAGAAGAGTATGATTATGCGGTTGATTGGTCTTGCCGAGGAGCAATGTGTTGGCAGGATTTGTGATGAAAAAGGAAAGCCGAAGGAAAGTGCAACAATATTTTTACATTTTTTGCCGATTTAACATCTGCAAGTTTTGTGCATGTTCAGAAAATGAACAAACGTAAGGTCAGTTTTGGGTACAAAAGAAGTGGAGTGAAGCATGCCCCAGTATACTGAATTATGTTAGCCCGCACGTGTATGCACCTATTTCAAATAGTTTCGAGTACACCAAAATCAAGCCAATTCAGCGGTTCTCTAGTACACTCTCAGCACAGTAGCAGCGTTTCAAAAGTTGTTGAACTAAGCGTATACTTGGCAGCCATTAAACTGACTTGATCTTGGTATATTTGAATTAGATGCTTAAACATGCAGCCCAAAGTTGCACTTTCAGAATTTTCAAACCGCACCTTATGAAGCAAGGATATGGTCATATGCAGGATCCTTCACTTTGATTGTCTAAAGTATACTCCAAGAAAAGATGTCCTCAACAACTCATCTTAAACTTTGCACTTCTCCCAAACATTGCGCTTCTTCTCTTTTCCTCTAGAAGACTGTTAAGACTCTTGGTTCTGAGAGGAAGCAGCCAATCTTATGCGCGTACTCTTGAAAATATAGTGCTCTAGTCGGGCCCTTTTCTTGACCAAATTTACTTTCTTTCACGCTTGACTTCTCTCCAAGTCCATTCTGAGATACTCAAAGAAAACGTTGGGCATTTTAGACGACGGACGTCGGGATTGCGAATCCCCTTTGAATCGGGACTGTGAATCCCTATTCAGTAGGGATCATCATGGTCCACGGAGTGTTCCAATTGGTGACATGTGTGATTGCAGCTGTTTGCTGTGCTTCAAACAGGCGAATAAGCTTGGCTGGAGCAAAGGGTAAGAACAAGAGATTATGGAGTTTATTCAACCTGCTCTCAAAAGACGTTGAGATAAAACAATGGAGATATAACGGAGCAAATTTTTGGTGATAAGGTTTCTTATTTGCCTTTTTGAGTCATGCATACCTAATGTCTTTGAAACATGTCTCGGAATTGTTTGTATGATAAATTAGTTAAAATAGATTCACGAGAGTGCTCATTTGGAACTCAAACCAAAACAAAATCTACCTATTAACATGTTTTACTCTGGCAATTGAATTTTATTTAACTTTTGTATATTATTCAGCCGTTTTTTATTGAAAAAAAAATCATTTGAAATGGCAAACTATCAAGTTGACGAATGAATTATAATTGAATGTGTTCGTTGTAACGTTGCAATCGCCCGCGTGCAAGTTTTGTTTATCTCGGATGGAGTAACTGTTTGAAGGGTAATACAATGGTTAAAGGAAGCACTTAAAATCATTAAAACCGATTTTGAAAATCTTTTACACATTGACCAAACAGATAAAACGTAAATTAATGACGCATAATAAGTCCCTCATATAATCTGATTCGATAAATATATGCCCATATATGGGCTACTTCCCTACCTACTATGGTTTGCCAAATTTCCCATGGATTGATCTATTAATGATGACGATATAAAAAACTATTTATACTTTCTGCTATTCTGCTTGTGGTTTCAGGTCGGTTAGATATGTAATTGAACATTAAAAGGAACTTTTAATGTGTTTTAAAAGTGTAGTTAAGGAACTCATTAACGCCTTTTTTTTATCATTTCTTTATTTGGAATGTACATGTGTAAGAAATTCTTTTGCGTGACTTGGTCATCCGTACTGAGAAAAAAATGGCTTCATTAGAAGAGATGATTGCTTGCCAAAATCTCAGGGCACGTGAGATGTGTCTCAAATGAAGCTGTGAGCAAATTTACACGTCAAGACTTGCGAAAACCAGTCATCCAAATTTGGTCATCCAAATCTTCGGTGACATACTTTCTTGAACCAGTTTCTATCTTTATCACACATAGCCTTTATTCAGTTTGCCAAGAATGGAAACTGAGATCTCTTCAAAACACCAGAATTTGATACCTAACCAAAACACGCCATCGACAACTTTAATATATAACAAGGGTTCCAATCTGAAACAAGTTACACGATGGGTTAGTAAACTTTGACTCAAATGGCATGGATTCCAAAACCAGAATCCTCTCATGTGATTCGCGTGGGTTGAGATGTTGTTAAATGATACCAATCCATACACATGTTCAAGATTTGCACTTGCAAGACGCTCCCGACATCAGTCCAAAAATCGATTGTTGTTGCAATACACTGAAATGTTCAGTGCAAGTTAACTAGTTAAACTAAAACTCCTGCTTTTAGGTGGTTCCACCCGAACTTAACTGGAATCGAAGCTGAGGTGTTATTGAAGGAAAGAGGCGTTGAAGCCAGCTTTTTGGCACGCCCATCCCAAGGAAACCCTGGAGATTTTACTCTCTCAGTGAAGTAAGTGAACCATCGAGATTTTGGAGAAATATGTTTCCAAAATCCAAACTTTGATCTCGATTTCAGAGCCAAAAATGGCGAGGTTCGACACATAAAAATCCAGAATACGGGTGATTTTTATGACCTCTATGGGGGAGAAAAGTTTGCCACTCTCTCAGAGTTAGTGCAATACTACACTGAAAACCAAGGCCAACTCAGAGAAAAGAATGGGGATGTCATCGAGCTCAAATACCCGTTAAACAGTGCTGACCCCACCACCGAAAGGTAAGACTTAAGTTCTCAAGATCTTTTAAAACTTGTGTTATAAGGTGAATTGTATTTGTATGCAGATGGTTTCATGGACATCTAAGTGGAAAGGAGGCGGAGAAATTGTTGGAAAAAGGCAAAAGTGGAAGCTTCCTAGTCAGAGAGTCTCAATCCAAACCCGGTGATTACGTTTTCTCCGTAAGGTCCAACGATCGAGTCACTCACGTCAAGATTAGATACAACGTGAGTATAAAAAAGCATAGTCAAGGACGTCATTAAACATGGACATGACGGCAAATTGTGATGTACGTCATTGGAGTGAAGCGTGTCTTGTCAAGGTTGGAAAGCGAACGTTTTCAACATCAAAATCTAATTTAATCCGTTTTGACAATGGTATGGAGGACGTGCTCTGATTTTGCAATCTAATGATGAGACTTCTGTGCTTTTTATGACCAATTGCATGGCAATCCATTACTTGCAATTAGTATGCTCTTTAATTGATTTTGCCTTCAAGACAATATTTTTGATAAATCCCGAAAGCTAATTCAGTTGTTTTGATTGTCAGGCTTGCAGTCATTGTGAGAATGTTTAACATTTGTCAACTACCCACAACACTTTAGGGTTTGTCCGTATAAATCTCAGGCTTTCAAAGTCCTATTGGCTAGTTAAATTAGTCTTCAAACATTACTTATGGCTTTTTAAATCTTAAATGGGTTAACCTAAAGTCATTCCCCATGGCGAGGTAATAATTAATGCTAGTTGGATTGACAGAAAATAGAATCCTGCCCTTGTGATTCTTTTTTCTGAATCAGGAAGTCACAGTCCAGTATTATAAGGGGTGCACTTTTCAGGCAAATGCACTTTTCTCTCTTTTTTGCTTTAGTTGCACTTTTTCCTTTTTACACTTTCCGTGATTTTTCACAGAAATCTTGTTTTTTGGGCCAGAAATTTAAAAAAATTGAACCAATATTTCCCCTCATATTGTAAAAGATCGCCCAAACAACCCCAGTATAACATTTTAAATCAAAATATCAATGATCATTCCGAACATTGAAATTGGATTGATAGGCTTATGGTAACGATTTTCACATCATAGAGGAAATAATTAATGCCATTATCACTCATTGAAGCTAAAACAGTAACCCTCAAAACTCAAAAGCAGTTGTCTAAATAGTCCAGATCAATTGCCAAGTAAGGATATTCCAAGAAAATATATTTCGCACTTTTTGTGCACTTTTTGGTCTTTTTATTTGCACGAAAAGTGCAGCCCTAATGATTATAGACGTCCTCGGAAGTTGAGCATGAGTCAACTTCCGAATGCCCATAACATGTATCAAATGATGGATTTACTCACTTCACAGAAAGGACGATACGACGTTGGAGGTGGCGAGCCTTTCGATTCCCTGTCAGATTTGGTCGAGTACTACAAAAAGAATCCGATGGTGGAGGAATCCGGAACCGTGGTGCATCTTAAGCAACCTTTCAATGCTACCAAAATCAATGCTCGTGCCATTTTGCTTCGGGTTCAAGAGCTTCAGAAGGAGAATGGTTTCGTCCCTTCCAATGGACCTCAAGGTGGAAAGGCCGGATTTTGGGAGGAATTTGAAGACCTCCAGCAACAAGAATGCAAGCATTTGTACTCGAGAAAGGAAGGCCAGAAGCCAGAGAACAAGAACAAGAACCGCTACAAGAACATATTGCCTTGTAAGATTTAAAAATGGGAGGTATCTCGAACCGAATCGATTAAGATAATTGTTCATTGTAGTTGATCATACCCGGGTTATTTTGAGAGACACGGATGGTTCTCCGGGGTCAGATTACATCAATGCCAACCGAATCCAGGCTGATGAAGACCTGACCGCCAATGTGGGTCCTTCACCGTTCTTGGAAATGACCACACCTCTACGCAAAAAGTCCTTTATCGCCACTCAAGGATGTTTGCCTTCTACTCGAGCGGATTTTTGGCAAATGACTTGGCAAGAGAATACACGAGTGATAGTGATGACCACCAAAGAGGTTAGATTCGTTGGTATTCGTGGATGTTGAAGCAATTTTAGAGACGTTTGGATATCTTTTATGTTTTAGCTGGAGCGGATGAAGCCTAAATGCGCGAAATATTGGCCGGATTTGGACCAAACGGAAAGCTATGGGAAGTTCACGGTGAAAAATGTGTCTGAAAATTCCTCACAAGACTACACATTGAGGGAGTTCCTTGTCAGAAAAGAGGGTTGTTTAGAGGAGCGGAAGATTTTTCATTTCCATTTCCAGGTGAGCTCAAGGCTAAAATTTCAAAAGTTTTAATTCTAGACAAATGGATGAAATGATCAAATCCTTCATTTTTAAGGCGTGGCCTGATCACGGCGTACCTAACGATCCTGGTTGCGTGTTGAATTTCCTTCATGATGTGAATGCCAAACAAGATTCCTTGGAGAAAGGTTCGGATGGACCCATTATCGTTCATTGCTCGGCGGGAATTGGACGAACTGGAACATTTATCGTCATTGATATGATCATTGATCAAATCAAATGGTTTGGACTTGATTGCGAGATTGATATCCAGAGAACAATCCAGATGGTTCGGAGCCAAAGGTCGGGAATGGTTCAAACCGAGGCTCAATACAAATTCGTGTACATGGCAGTTCAACATCACATTGACACGGTTGAACATAGATTGCGCGCAGAGAAGGTAAGTACTCTTTTACTCTCAATCTAGGATGGAGATTACGGTTTATCTGTGGAAACATATTTTGGAGGAGAATTTCGTGATAAATATAGTACACGGAGGTGATCATTGAAAGTTATTTTTGCTAATTGTACATTCGCTTATAACATAATGGAAAGAAGTAAAAGTTCAATTTTGTTCAATGCATTAAGATGTGGTCTTTTTTTTGGACCGTTTGGTCTTTTCTCTCTCTTTTTTAATTTTATTTGAAACATTTTTTTCTTCTCGTCTTTACTCCGTATGCACCTCTGGGAGTGCTTGAGTGTCTAAACAATAAACAATAAAAAGCGAAAAAACGTTCCGGGTACATGAAAACTCAAATTCCCAAGCAAATGATATAGATGTTCAATGTCACAAGATAAAATGAAATTCTTCATTCTTTTATGTTTTGTCATAGCATGTCAAAATAAAATATATTATTTACAAAAACTATATATTTATCTATACAACGATATAATATAAAGATACGAGAATAATAAGTTGCCCTACAATCAACGTTTTCCTTTTCAGACATCCACTCGAGAGTACACCAACATTAAGTATTCCAATGAGTGCAACTCGCCTTTCATGGGCCCGGATGCATTTGCTCCTTTGGGTCATTTTCCCGCCCTATCTGGCATGTCGCTCAATGATGCCAATCCACCCACCTCACCCTCGGCCACTTCAATCATAGCCGGCAGCCATTTTGCCAATTTCAGTGGGAGTCACCCTGAATTACGAGGAGACGGAAGTCGACATGGGTCAACAGCATCCGAAACCGGACTTCCAAGGTAAGGGTTGCCATTTTGTCGAGGCAAAAAGTTAAAAACATTTTGAGTTTCGTTAGTACATACTCCGTATTGGATAGTAAGTATGAAATTCAAAGCTTTAAACTAAATCAAACGAGCTCCATGAGAATATTTTTTGGTGTTAAAATGACGGGAGTTAAAAACTACAATTTGTTGCCAGAATTTTCCAAACCAATATTGGTAGTTGTGGAAAGAAACTGTTATCATCAAAGGTAGCTCTTTCAAATACACTTGTCCATTTCCGAAATGGAAAATACTTGAGCAAGTTTTTGTGCAACTTTTTAACGAATTTTGCGACCTCAGGTGAAAGAAATTCATTTTACATGTTTGTAAGTCAGTCAACCAACTTTTTTCTGTTCTTACATCTATGAGGTCAAAGTTCGTCGAAAACTTGCTTGTGTAAGTTGACCATACTTTTAAGATAGAAACGGAAAAGCACTTTTAGCATCATGAGTTTGGAAAGCAAATATTTGTCTTTAGCTTAAAGTTCCTGGGAAAAACTTTGATATGAATACGGGCACACCTTCTTTATTATTTTGTTGCACATTTATTACAATATTGCCCGTTGTTCAATTCCATCGCTGATGTTCCTTTCAAATCTGATTTTTTCTTTAGACCACCAGATGAGATCCCAAAGCAGTTGTACAACACCGACATAACCAATGATTTGAAGTCACTGAACCCAAATATTGGGCCCCTACCGGCATGTCCTCCACCGGCACCTCCAAGAAAATGAAAAGCTACTTCTTCTACAATGATAGAGTCCATCAAGCTACCTGGAACAATTTGCAAGTCAACAAATCAAGCCCTTTATTTCTTGAGGTAATGCTAGCATTGGAATCTGTGTTTCCATTTGGATGCTCACGATGAATCCAACCAGAAATGTTGCTTAGGCGCCTCTTTTGACTACTTGCTTTTTCAAGCTAAATTTGATGTATACTTATTCTACAAGTTCTCTGTGTCAAAATTGGAGTAAACAGTTTCTAACCTTTGTTTGAGACTTAGAAACTGAGGAACCCTGCTTTTTTGCTAATGCACAAACCGGTGGAGATGTCAACTTTACTCGTGTAAAACAAACTTACGGTGATATATATGATGATAATAAACTCTTATGTGACTCCACCACTCTTTATTGTTTGACTTCCCAAAAGCTGCTAACTGAGAGGGCAGGTTGTTAATATTTAATTAGACTCCTTTTGTTTGCGTGAGATGAGGCTTTGTAGTTGTGGTCAGTGGGTTCTCATTGCAATAAGAAGAAGCATTGTTACTTTCATCTTGACGCCAAACCTGCATTTTAAAAATGGCGGCAATCATTGCACAAATGGCGGCCAATAATCGTGAGAGGAAAAAAAGAGCTTTGGAACAGAATCATTGTCGCATCCAAACGAATAAAACTTCAAGCCTTTCCCCAATGTTTGATCGGTGCTTTGATCCAACCAAGCATAATCCATATATCAGATACAAAACAGCCAAGGAACGACGAATGAGAGCTTTGGAGAAGATCACTGGTAAGGTTAACAAATGGCTTTGTTTTTTTCCCAAGAAAAACGAAAGCAGCTTATGCACATTAAGGAAATAGTATTCTAGCTTTTTGGTAAACTGAAATAGAAGTTAAGCCTTAAAATCATTCCGCCCATTGAGAAATGTGTGAATTCTCAGGATTCTAAAAAACACAAATTTTGCAATTTCTAGCTTAGAAAACCACCCCGCAATGCTTAGTGCAAACTCACGTGATGAGAGTTCTCTAAACGGGAATCACTAGAAATACCAAAAGGCAGAGATTGGCATTCAAATCTATGATTGCCCGACCCAGCACGGACTGTCTGTGACGTCATTCATCATGCGGGAAGCCAAAGTTCATGATTAAAGGAACCTAGAAATACTAAAAGGCAGAAATTGGCATTCAAATCTATGATTGCCCGACCCGGCACGGACTGTCTGTGACGTCATTCATCATGCGTGAAGCCCAAGTTCATGATTAAAGGAACCTTTTCTTCTAAGAAACACATCTAAACTATTTCGCTCTTTTGATAGGGCAGTTTGGTTATTGAAAGTCCTCAAGTCTGCTGGAAGTGTGTCTAAGGTATTTACCCGATATGAAAAAAGTGAATTTCAATTAGTGTGGAGTTTTAACAAGGGCCAATTAATGTCACACGATCGGAACGAACAACAAAATCTTAGTGATGTGGAATCTGGGCTTGCGCAAGTTTTTTTACGGGAGGTTGCAAGGTAGGGTTACTGCTTGCAGAATGGGTGCTTTGCTCTTGTATATGAGCGAACACGAATGTGAGTTTGATTTGCAACCCTGCTCAGAAGTCACGAAAGTCAGGGATGCCTTGCCTTTTGGTGATCCTTAAAGGAAAAACGGGTTTATGAAGACTGGTAGATAGAGGGGTCTAAGCCTCTTTTCGACACACATTTTTTTCCATCTAGCGGTAGGAATGTGAACTAAAAATACATCATTCTTCGCTCAAAATCAGGGTGACCAATTTCGAGAAGTTATAAAAGATCAAAACTTGGATGTTTCTCTCAAACTTTGAACAATAGTCCCAGATAACTTGTTAAACAGCGCCATCATCAATTGTCAATGTCATTTTGACGTTCTAAACGGGTCTACAATGTCAATTTTCTGGCGAAGATGAGTTGGGGAAAGAAAATTGGGCTCCCTGCTATAAGTCTGTCAAAGGCCCTCCCCTTCAATCGCGATTGGAGAGCTTAACGATCCCAAGTCCGTTGATCCCGGTTAACACCCAATGATACGAACTTCCTCATGGTTGTCAGAGAAGTGGATTGTGCGTTCTCTTATCTTGTTTAGCAATATACTCGTGGGTCTCAAAACTCTCACAGCCAAATGAGTGGGCGTGCCATTGCCATTTTGAGACGTTAGATCTTCTTGTTATTTTGAGGATTCCCTTTGAGAATCCTTGAGACACCCGTGATAATCATCCTGATAGAGTAACGGACAAAGAAACAAGCTTGCACGAGAATCGAATCTAAATCAGAGCACGGATTTCACCCCGGAAAGAGACGTTTGGGAAGGAAGGAAGCTCCGCTCGCTCCGGATTGATCTGGAATGAATGATGAACCAAGAAGGAAAGTTAAAAGTAACAACGACTGCATGCAACCACCAATGAAGAGGAACAAGAAGCTGTTGGAAGATTCAACCCCCATCGTATCACTTTCCAACAAAAAAGTTTGTTCTAGGCCCAACTATATATTTTGTACATCTGTGGTTGGAATAAAGTTGTTGCCAATTGTGTATGGTTTATTACAGACATATTTATACACAAATATGGTTGCTAAGTGGCAAGCAAAAATAAGAAATTTCAAATGACCTTCATTAAAAACAGGAAAAAGGCAAATGAGGTACTATCAATGAAACTACGGACAAGTGTTGGCTGCTCGCCTTTTGTCTAAGGGATATATCTTTGGTTTTGGAATGGTGTAACCGTTGTCTGTCAATTCATGGAAGGACGAGAGATCCGATGGGATCCCGATGAGGTTGAGCCGAAGGGTTAGAAGCTGGAATATCACATCTTTAGAATCGTCCTTCAATGTTGTCGAATTTCCAAACGTTTCAGTTTCCTCCGTTTCCTTTTGTGTTCCTCCAAAATCGTAGTTGCCCGACGAGCGAGAAGTATTGCTTTCGTTTTCCTAGAAGAATAACAGAGTTCGTAAATTGTGCTTTTGCAAACTTAATGTCCTCTGAATGCTTTTGGCAAAAGGCCAAATCTATTTAGTAAGAACAATGATAATAATTAAAAGGATGAGTTAAGCCATGGCGGCTTATTGTGTATATAATTACAAAAGAAAGGAATGTAATTGTGGCAGAGTTTTACTACATGGCCAAATTTTGAATCTGAAGCAACAAAGGATGCTAAATTGTCGGGACCTTTGGAGAAGTAAACTCAGAGTTCTTTGCTTTGGAATAGCAATATCATGTAGTAATTTGAAAGGATATTGTTTATGGAGCAGCTTCGAGTAGACATTTGGATTTTATTTGAGGATAATGGGAGTTTTTTTTTCATAAAGCGAAGTTGCAAAATTGCGTCCAAAAACCATCATCATGAGCAATTCATACCAAAAAAGCCTAGGAATGTTCAACTGTCTCTCAAATTGAATGTGACTTTGCCATTTTTTATGAAGATGTGCTTAATAAACAATTTCTCCAAAAGGCTCCTATTTTTGACGAGGTCTTGAATTCAATTAGCAATAAAAGAAGAGATTCACCGTCAACTTGTTCTTCATGAAGTTCTTGTTATCCAGTCATCAAATTGCAGCAAGGCCATTATTATATTATCAGGGCCTTCCACATTCATCCCTTAAGTGGGTTCAATTAAAGGTTCAATTGAAAGGTTCATGGGATTGAGTTTTGGAGAAGAAAGAGAATTGAGCCTAAAGTTAACCTAACACAAAAAAACAAGCAAAGAAATCACATCCGACATTAAGACTCCCTTTTATCAGCAATTTGTGTAACATATGTATTTATCCAACAACATCATCAAACCTAATCATGGGATAAATGTTGAAGGTAACGGTAACAAAAAATGACTGCTGTTTATGCGATTCGTTGACTTCATGAAAAGAACTTCATGAAAATAAATCATGAGGAACATGTTGACAGTGAATCGCCTCCTTTTATTGCTAATTGAATTCAAGACCCCGTCAAAAATAAAGCCACTTTGTGAAATGTTTAAAAACAAAAGTTCTAGATGAAAATGTGATTAGAATTATTTGTAATCATTGATGTTGTATATCATTCAAAGCCCCTGATTCTACCTTGCCGGGTTTTAAATGGAAAACCCTGTATTAACACTTTTCTGAAAGTACAAGCTGAAGTTCTAAATATGATTTTTAAATTTCATCATTCTCTGTCGAAGCAACTAAAACAAAGAAAGATTAAAAGCGACTAAGCACTGCCCTTTGCACATGCATTGCTCAGGGTAGTTGTAACGAAATTGTAAAGTTGTGAACGTACGTACAATGATTCGTGCCTGCTTTCGCAAAAGTAACGAAAAACGGTGCCATTACATTTCAAAAATGCTGTACTTGTGACACAAAACTTTCAAAACTCGTTACCAAAAGTACTAATTCCTATTTTTAGTTTTACGGTGGACTTGCTGAAGTAACTTTTAGGCCAAACTTTGAAGTACAAGTATTGGTGCAATTCTTCATTTGGCTTTACAAGCGTCTTGGGAGGTCTTTCCAAGAGTTTGCACATCTACGAAGTCAGACTCCTCTTGAACTATTTTTTCCCATCATGTCGATCAATACCTTGTTTTTTTTCTTAGTTGTATTAAGACAGGGAGGATTTTCACAATAAGGGCAAAATGACAAATTCGATCGCGGTTTTGATTAGTGATGGTGGACCAACAAAGCTTTCGGCCGAAAATTCAAATCAGTTATACTGTACACTTAAGCAAGATTTTCACAAAAACATAGTTCATAACTCTTTAAAAAACACTTTGTTTTTCGTTCAGCCAAAACTACAAATAGATAAATCTAACAGAGATTAATATTCAAATTCAAGCAATCTTTAGTATTCAAAGAATATATAAACGATATATTATTCTATACGTTTTCAAATGCATTCAAGATATCTATCCAAGTCCTGAACTTTGTTCTTAATCGTTCTCCAAAGTCGTACGATTTTTTTACCTACCTTGAGAACTAAGAAGAACGTTTAAATCTACTGACCTAGTCTTATCATTTAAGATTCATTTGAATAAATGTCGATCCATTATTCCTGAACAACCCTACTATGTTTAGGGGCCTTCTACAGGTTGTCCAAGATGGTGCACCATGTATTTTTTGACAATTTTGCCAAGTATGAGCCTGACTATGAACCATGTGTTCCCAACTTTGAGCAAGCAAGATCAAATTTAAAAAGCACATGCCCACAAGCCTAGTCAAATAAGTTAAAGAACTTGGCATCAGAAATTTAAAAAAAAACGCAGAACTGTTGGCAACAGAAAGATGATTGCGTATTAAGACCTAGTTACTTTTACCTCAATTTTTAGTTCTTCAAAATCTATTTTTTCCAATTCACCATCAATTCATGGACACTCGTAGACGTTCCAATTCACTCATTGATAGATCACAAATTGTAATCATTCTTGACTATTAGAGGTTCTTATTAACCTATTAAAACATTATTTTAAGCCATGACATGACCACAATTTTTACATTGCATGATATTATTTGAATCAGTTACAAACACTTTTTACCTGGAAAAAAATGTCTATTTTATCCTTTATTGGAGTTCTTGGAACTTGTTTTCATTCTGTATTAAATATACAATTTTCAAACCAAAGTCTATAATAACATGTAGTAATTCTTATGAAATATCATGTCTCCATCTTTACCCAAACCTTAAGCCCCAATGGAGGCCATCATAAGGGTTACGAGACAAACGGCACAAATTCCAGAGGAATGAGTGAAAATAAAAGTCATAGAATCCGGCGTGTTATCGTGCGAACTTTGCAATCATTAGTTTTAATGAAAGAAAAATATCAAACAACGGTTGATTGTGAGTCTTTTGAAATATCTCTTTTTCATTATGTATTATTATTTATCAACAGACATTTTTCTTACAAAAAGGGATTTCTACCCACAGCGTGGCAAGAAACAACGCCGTTTGTGAAAGCAATGATGCGACTGATCCGTTAGTGCTACGATCATTGTCTTGGACAAGAAATCCAAGCCAATCATGAACATCAAAACTGAACAACACAAAAAAAATGAAAATTTACTCACCCAGTTAATCTTGTTTGATCCATTCCGTGAAGTTCGAATCCCGGGTTTTGGATTTGTGGAAAGGTCTTGTTTATGGAACTCTTGAAAATGACATTTGCTTGCAGTCCGGACTTCAAATCCAGATACGGAGTCGAACATCCAATGCGTCAATATTTTGGATGACTTGGACAAACAGGTGGCCTCAGTTGGAACAACGGTGGACTCTGCAATTAATTGGCTTTTTTCAGTGCGAGTGGTCAGATTTTGCAACCTGATTCTCTTGCTTTAAAGAGCAGCATAGGCTTAGTAACACCTTGTGCTTTCAAGAAGAATCACAAATTCGCAAGTTTAGGTCCAGCACTTCTTGCTCTTCAACGCAGTTCATGATGAACCTCGTCAAAGTGTCGATATCACCCGGTACCCGACCTGATCCTCCTTATGAAAGAGAGAGAGGCAATCATAGATATCACTTTATCATCATTACTATTATCATCATCATCTTTTTTGTTATCAATAAGCAGCATATGAACGTACCTGACCTGAACATGTTTGTATGGCCGGTCCCATTACCATTAGAGCTTGGAATTTTGAAGGTGGTGCAACAAAGTATGATATACCCGAACTCCAGCATTTGAGACCAAGATATCACCATCGTCATTACCGCCGGCCGATCGATGAATGCAGCCACTCTTTCATACGGATCCAGAGAGAAAGAGAGTGCCACCACCCATCAATGGCAATGATCACGACAATGTCCCCATGACATTGGCAGATCCATTTTTGAGGCAACAATTAATATGAACCACCAATGATCATTTCTACCGATAAACAGACAGACACAGGGCTTGTCTTTATCTCACCATGAACAGTGAGCTAAAAGAATACGGCTTATTAAGAGTGAGGAGATGGGTTGCCGACCCCGACCGTTGCATTTCAAGACAGCCGCAGATGGACCGCAGTGTAACTTCACCTCCCGGTTCTATTTGATTGATCAACATTGGGCAGGGAGCCCAACTTTTTTTCTCGACTCATCTTCACCAGAAAATTGACATTGAAAACCCATTTAGCACGACAAAATGACATTTAAAATTGATGATGGTCCTATTAACATGTTATCTGGGACTAATGTTCAAAGCTTGAGAGAAACAGCCAAATTTTGATCTTTTATAACTTCTCCAAATTGGTCACCCTGATTTCGAGCCAAGAATGACGTGTTTTTAGTTTACATTCCTACCGCTAGATGGAAAAAAATGTGTGTCGAAAAGAGGCTTAGAATAGAGGGGAATATGATTTCACATCGGTAAATTGGCAACCCCGGCACCAAGTCAGATCACTACAAAATCAACAAAGAAGAAGCACTCTGGTTTGTTATTGAACTTCGTTAGAATTAGCTGAATGTTCAACTGAATGCTATTGACCAATCACCAGCGTGAATCATGGGCACCGTGTGTTAACCTACGACGGCCAGTCTCTAGTAAGGGTCGCTAAAGGAACCTTTTCTTCTACGAAATACATCTACACTATTTCGCTCATTTGATAGGGCAGTTTGGTTATTGAAAATCCTCAAGTCTGCTGGAAATGTGTCTAAGGTATTTACCTGATATGAAAAAAGTGAATTTCAATTAGTGTGGAGTTTAAACAAGGGCCAATTAATGTCACACGATTGGGTGATTGGCAACAAAATCTTAGTGATGTGGAATCTGTGCTTGCGCAAGTTTTTTTTTACAGGAGGTTGCAAGGTAGGGTTACCGCTTGCAGAATGGGTACTTTGCTCTTGTATATGAGCAAACACGAATGTGAGTTTGATTTGCAACCCTGCTCAGAAGTCACTAAAGTCAGGGATGCCTTGCCTTTTGGTGATCCTTAAAGAAAAAACGGGTTTATGAAGACAGGTAGATAGAGGGGAATATGATTTCACATGGCTAAATTGGCAACCCCAGGACCAAGTCAGATCACTACAAAATCAACAAAGAAGTACTCTGGTTTGTTATTGAACTTCGTTGGAATTAGCTGAATGTTCAACTGAATGCTATTGACCAATCACCAGCGTGGATCATGGGCACCGTGTGTTAGCCTACGACGGCCAGTCTCTAGTAAGGGTCGCTACACATCACTACTGAATTTTGCGTTTCGAAGAATCGCACATTGCTCTACTGATGGGATTTCCTAAGCTATCAAGCACTTCAATTTTTCAAGCTGGGCTTGTTTCCATTTCAGCTGCCTTAAGCTGAACCAAGCATTCAAGCCACAGGGCTCAGAGGACCTGTGGTGAATAGCAGGGTTGCTAAGCTATTTGTTGTCCTTTTTGCCTGATCTAAAAATAGGATCAGAAACTCCTATGCTGTTGCAGAATTTACCATTTTTTTGCATAGATTTTTCAAGATATTTGCCTTCTTAGGGGTATATGAAGCATGCTTCGTTAAGCTTGAGTGCAAACTATTTTACTCCATTTCCAGTGGCCAACAAATTGAATTTTAACTGGCAAGCCTGACATCGGGTGAAGGTGCTTGAAACTGCTTGAAAGCTTTCAAGCACAGCTGAAAATTGTTGCTTGGCCCAAACTCCTCTTCAAGATGCAGCTTGTTTCCCATCAGTACATTGCTCCATATTTTATATTTATAAACCAGTCTCTCATAGTTTGGTAAGGTTTTATAATGCGTATTCCGGTCTACTTTTTCGTTTTTGAAACCCGATTTTACCTACTTTTCAGTCACAAATACGTTCATCTAAGAAAATTGGAACAACCATTCTTTTTGTTGAAGTCAAAAAGCCTGTTTCTTACAAACATTCTGTGAAGAAATAGGAAGGAAAGCAAGGGAGATTCAATCCCGATCCCAGAACAATCACTTTGAACTTGGATCACGTTTTGAAATGCGATACAATGAATCATTAAAATAAGAAAGCAAAATTAAGCCTTAATACTATCTTCAGAGTATTGAGATGTCAAAGTCAGGGTGGTGTGATGTTTTGCGGAGCCAAACGAAAACTGGACTCGCAACCTCAAACAACATGGTCGTACAACGGTAGGCCGCATGTTGTCGCACCCAATTCAAAAGCGAGAGCACACCAAAATCAAAGCAGATAAACCGGCCTCAAGTTTATACTTGTGACAACTCCTGTGTTTTAAGGCCGCATGTTAACGCACTTAATCAAAAAACGAGAGTATGCCAAAATCAAGTCAAATTAGCATTCGTCGAGTATTTACTCTCCCTAGCTGCTGCGTTTCAAGTACAGGAGTTGTCACGAGTATATACTCGAGGCTGGTTAATCCAACTTGATTTTGGTTGAAACGCAGCAGATAGGGAGAGTATATACTCAACGAATGCTAATTTGACTTGATTTTGGTATACTCTCGCTTTTGAATTAAGTGCGATAACATGCGGTCTGCCGTTGTATGACGGTATATTTTCGGGGTTTTAAAATATTTGGGATATATTTGCATGTTTTAAAAAACAGTGCTTAAACAACAACCTGTTAACTTCTTTTTTCAATTTGTTTTTTTACTTGTTATTTATATTTGTTTGGTATTTTGTTGTTTGTTTTTTGTTTTATTTGTTTGCTTCCCATCAGTATTTATTTTTCCTTACTCCAAGTAAATTGTACAGTTCTTCAATAAGCAAATGCCAAGCTCAATTTTATTGTTTCCGCAAATTCATTGATCGACAAGTTTAGTAGTAGCCCTTATTATAGCTTGAATAAGCGGCCCCATTATTGTAGCCCCCATTGGAGTAGCCTCCGTAAGATGCTCCACCGGAGTAGCCGGGATTGTAGCCTCCTCCGTGTCCACCTCCTCCGTGTCCTCCTCCGTGTCCTCCTCCTCCTCCTCCAGAGTACCCTGAGAAGTAGTTTGCTCCATTGGAATAGCCTCCACCACCTCCACCATGGTTGTAGCCTCCTCCTCCACCACCTCCTCCGCCGTAATTGTAGCCACCACCGCCACCACCTTTACGGTAGCCACCACCACTGTAGCCCTTGTAGCCCTTGTAGCCTTTGTAGCCTTTGGAGTACGAACGATAACGACCTCCTCGATCCAAAGAATCGCCTCGAAGATTCGATGAATCTTTGGTTTGTACCACAGCTAAAATTTTAAGAGCAATTTTTGATTACAAACACGTTTTTTTGCATTTGAAAAGTTTTAATATGACCTCCCAATGTACAATCATTCTAAGCATAGCCATGAAACATTTTTGGTTTGTAAGAAATATCAACTTTTCTGGAAAATGCCAAAAATTGTTTTTTGCTCTTTTAGTGCGTATTTGTCCATTTTTGCATTTTCCCAAGGTTACACGTAGCGTTCCTTATTGCCTCTCATAATAATTTATTCTGCACGCACACGTACTCTCAAACATGTGTTTTAGAAGCTTAAAAAGGTGGAATGTTAATGCGCATGAGCAAAAATTTAGTGTCTTAAATCAAGTCAAATTAAAAAATTTCAAGCAAGCATACTTATAGTCCAGTTTCTGTTGATATGAAAGTAGACGTGTAGACTTTGAGATAAATGAACTCTTGTTTCTTCTCATTAGGTACAATGCAAATAAACGTAGGCTCTTAGATCCCAAAAGCTGCACAAAAACCAGACCAAAACCTGCACAAAAACCAAACCAAAAGCGCAATATAAAGTAAAGAAATTTAGATTTTGATGTTCTTAACCAAAAATACGCCAGCCTACGTAGGAAATGTTGAATATTCCCAATGTAACTCTCATCGGCTAGAAGACAGTTTTTTTGTATTGATCAAGCTTTATGAAAAAGGCAAGCAAAGTGTTACAATAACAACCATTTCCTCTATTTGTTGGACACCAATCCCAAGTTGAATATAAAGATACTCGGTATACAAATAATTTCAATTATTTTTATCAAAAAACATCCTAGGTTTCTTGAAATTTGCATTAAAAAGAACATTTTTGCAATTTGGAATGACAATAGGACTAATTGACGATATAATTTGTGATTTTGATAAAATACATCCCATTTTTGGGTGTATGGGTTCGACACATTTAGTCCTAATTGAAAGTTCAATAAAATGTCGGAAACAGGTCAATTTTAAGAAAGTTAAGACTGGTCAATGCTTTTCCATGGATAAGGGATAACGGCAATTTCACCTTGCGTTAGCTGAGCACGTTCGGTTTATCTAATCACACCTCTAATTTGGTTGCCAAATCATTTCGTGCAATCTGCTCTCACTTGGTAACGTGCTGGTAATATGCTGGTTTAAACAAACATAGAAAAGAAATGTCTTTTTCTTGTTTTGATTTCCATAGAGTGACCGCACATCATGCTATGAAATCTGCCTCCTCTCTACCGTAGTTGCAGACGAGCTTGATAAAACAAGTTTTTCAATAGCCGAAAACTCGAACCCTTATTTCTTGCAAGCTGCTTGAACAGTTTTTCTCTTTGTTTTGATACTGTCGCTTGATCAGCTAATGCAAACTCAATCCACGAATACTACTAGCCTTTTAAGGTACAAACAGGTGCTCAAACAGAAGCAGCTTCCGTCATGAGGAAAACCGGAAAATCCGGAAAAACATTTGTGCCCAAAACACCAGGACATTTTTTGACCTGTTACAAGTTGAATGTCACGAAGCAGGATTGAACCAACACTGCTTCTGATATGGCCATATTGCCAAAGAAGTGACACATGAAATGCATGAATAATGAAATCAAAATTAAATAGACTCACAGGCAAGGATCACGATTAGGAACACAATTGAGAACTTCATGTTGGGAGTCCAAATCCGAATTGAAACTACGTTTTCGTGCCATCTTGTCTCTCTTTATATACGCATGGAAACAGTACACACAGATGGTTTGTTTTGGTTGCAATGGCAGTAAGTCTTTTGTCATAGTTTGTAGTTATGAAATATCAATATTTACCTGTCACAAGAATTAACGTCAATTCTTCTTTTGTGCATCTCAGATGAAGTGACGGAATTTTTGTTGGCTTCTCTGCATTGCATTCTTCATCGCAGTGAATCATGAAATTTCAAGATTTCCTTTGTTTATAACATGTCAAGGCAGTGTCAGAAGCATTTTTTGGAATAAAATGTACCGGTAAGTAAATTTTTATGGCAGGTCTTCTGAAACCTAAACGAAAAAATGACCCGTTTGTGCTTCACAAGACCTCATTGTACTACATCAAGAATAAAGCATTCATCAAAGCCATGTCCTTGCAAAGAAGATTATCATTTTATCACACTTCAAAGAAAACGATTTTTCAGGATGAACAGTAAGACGTTTTTAGAAGAGGTTTGACAAAACAATCCGTGATATTCAATGATCTGCTAATATTTAAATAGCCCCCCCCCCCAAAAAAAAAAATGATAGGCACTTTGTTGACTTTGCACATTTGAACCCAAATCTGTTCCATGGTTGAAGATCGACCCATCGGATACCAAGATAATCCGGTTAGAACACAATCATGCCAAGGCAAAAGCTGACATCAGTACAGTCATCAGGAAGCCATTTCAAATACTTTTGGTTTTTGGACCAATGGCCCCAATCTGCCTCGGATCCACCGGCCCCCAGTTGAGAGTTTCCCTTAGCCCTTAAGTCAAAATCACCTTCAAGATGGGCTTCCAAGACAATTGGGATGGATCACAATCATGTCCGTGCATTTACTGAGTTTGCTTTACGCTCAAAATAAAATAGAGAAAAAAAAACCTCTCTTTATTTGTGTTTCGCCTTGAAAAGTCAAACACTTGACTTATTTACATAATTTTGTATAATATAAACAATGTTAATAAAACATTCTCTGAATTCGAATCCACGTTCTAAAATAGCTTTCTTATGAAAGCTTGACAAATTTTTTAGCGGCATGTATGATGTCAAGTCAGGTGTTCCGCAAGGTTCAATTTTAGGTCCGCTCTTGTTTATTCTCTTTATTGCTCCTCTCCAGAAGTTGAGAACAAAAGCTAGCATTTCTTCATATGCTGATGACACAAAATTAGTTTGTGGAAGGAACGGTCAGGACTCAAAATGTTTAGTTGCAGACTTGGAGAAAGTCTACTCTTGGGTTGGTCAGAGAAATATGGCATTGAACGGGATGAAATTCCGCACAATGACGTATGGGGCGTCAAAATTAGATGTTCCGCTCAAAGACAATGGAGGTTGTGATATTGAGCAGATATCGTCCATGAGAGATTTGGGAGTTGTCGTCCAAGATGATGGAAAGTTTGATGAGCATATCCAGTTGAAAGTGGGGAAGGCATTTCAAACGTGCGGCTGGATCTATCGCACTTTCAAGTCCAGAGATAGTATTACAATGCTAACTCTGTACAAGTCGATTGTTCAGCCGCATCTTGAATATGCCTCACCCATTTGGGCTCCAATGAGTTCAGCAGGTTTGCAAAAGGTCGAGCAGGTTCAAAGATGTTTTACTAGGAACATCACAGGAATGAGAGAGCTCTCGTATTGGGAGAGGCTCCAGAAGTTAGGGTTGTACAGTACTCAGAGAAGGTATGAAAGGTATCTGATACTGTATGTTTTCAAGAGCATTCATGGGCTCTGTCCTAACCCAGGATTTGAGATCAGTTGTAGCGATCGTAGAGGTTGTATTAAACTCTTTGACCAAAGACCTCAACAAGGACCAATATGGCAACACTTGAACTAAATCCAGTTCGAGTTTCATCAGTTGTTATCATAATGGATTTCCAGTTGGCAGTGCTGCCATATTTTATTTGGAAATTAACTATGTTGCTCCTTTAGAAGTTTAGTGGTGTTAAACTTTTTGACCCTTTAGGACCAAAATAGCAGAAGTATATCAAAAATCGAACCCGAAATCCATCAGTATTTGCTACAAAGTCCTTCTGGTTGTTGACACTCGGGTGAGGTCCGCGCAAGTAATGACTTCCTTCAGATCTTGTTGCCACTCCTGTTGAGTCTTGAAATTTATGTACTTCAGGAGCCACAACAGGAGCACCATGCTCTTGGTTGGCCTCAATGGCATTAGTGAACCCCAAGGTTGAGGTTCCTCTTAGCTGTTGTTAGGAGCAACACCAGCCTGGGATTGTCACCAAGGGCTTGGTGTTCCATCACTTCCAATCTGACATTCACACTGTCCTGTCCTTTGTTTATATATTTGAAGATGTACTTGACTGAGAGGTTGGAGGGGACTGCCTCCTTTTGATGTGCCACTTGTACTTGCAGAGGAGTTGCAGGTTGTATGGCTCCACCCACTGGTTGTTAACCTCAACCTCACCACGTGTTGGACGGGTCAAAATGATAGAATGGCCAATGACCACTGTCGACAGGGGAGCGGCGCCGGTTGTTTGGGTAGTAGTCAGCCACAACTTTTGTTTCTTTCACAAATGTCTTGGGAAACATTTTGGAACATTTGTTAGGCGTTGAGGGTTTCCCTGGGTCCTTTTGCATGCACGGATGGCATATGTTTCACACACCACATGGCCCATGGATCATGTGCTCTTTCACCAAGTCAAACAGTGCTGGGACCTCATTTGGGTCTCATATCTCTGCTGAAATCACAGAGTCTATCTTTTCTTTGGTCAAAGGCTCGTCAGCAGGGCTGACCCAGAAATGTAAATGGGTGTGTGGAAGACCCCTCTTCTGGCGTTCCACACTCTCGACATGGGCCTCAATCTGCCTGTTGACGTGGTGTATGGTAAGGTCCTCCGTGAGGTCTTGATGTTTGAGATAGAACACCAGGGTAAAGAGATCAGAGTGGTTGGCAGAGGATTCTCCTGGACGGAGACTGTCCTTCATTTCATTCCACTGGGCATTAGATCTGGGTCTTTGTGAGAAAGAATCAGGTTTGCCGTAATGCGGGACAATGGCCAGGCCATTCTGATAACATTTTTCCAAAAGCGTTTGGACCCATGGATGAAGGGTGAAGGATAAATTGATTCCCCTGTTGCTGCTCTTGGGCGAAATCTTGATCATTAATGACATCTAACATAAGATTGTAGAGAGCACCACTCAAAGCTTTCTGGTTGTTCAAAATGAACTCCAAGTGATGGGCCTCAATCTTGGCCCACATGTCAATCAGGTACATCTGAAAGAGCCGCCTCCTGATTTCAACGTGATGACGTTGAAATCATCTGGTTGGACCTGAATCCTGAATGAATAGAAGTCAGCTTCAGTGAGCTTGTCCCGCTTGCCCACACCTGGGATAATACTCGTCTTGAAACAGTTCCATCCAGTGTTGCCAGATGCTTGGTAATTACTAGGGCCCGGAAAAATATTTAGAAAAAAGTGAATATTTAAGAAATATTTTTTTTGACAAGGCTATTTTTGGTATTTTTGCCTTTAAGTGCCGATTTTCCAAATTTGTTTGAGCTGAAATTGATGCATTAGGCCGTTTTTGGGGGCACACTTGACATGGTATTGATCATAACAATACACTTTTCAATTTGCCTCTATACATGGCGCTGTCTTTTTTGTATATGGCAGTAGTTTTGATTTTGAATATCTAAACTTAGTACAAATGCCATTTTGTCAAGATTCTTGTATTTTGGGTGCATTTTGGAAAGGCTCTATTGAGAGTTGGTCATTCAATTCTTTTCCTCAATTTTGCCCGAAATTTTTTATGACTAGAATATTTGAGAAAATATTTATTGTTTATTTGAAACCGCAAAAAAATTTAAAATCGACGAAAAGTAGAGAAATATTTTAAAGAAATTATTTCCGGTCCCTAATAATTACCTATTTCTGGGGTAATTTTGACATAAATTACCCTTGTGTCTACTCTTGGGTTGGCGAGAGTAACATGGCATTGAACGGGATGAAATTCCGCACAATGACGTATGGGGCGTCAAAATTAGATG
Source organism: Tigriopus japonicus (assembly GCA_010645155.1). NCBI lineage: Eukaryota > Metazoa > Arthropoda > Copepoda > Harpacticoida > Harpacticidae > Tigriopus > Tigriopus japonicus. Next base: position 74,719 of record CM021321.1, on the reverse strand, counting down.
TTCCGCTCAAAGACAATGGAGGTTGTGATATTGAGCAGATATCGTCCATGAGAGATTTGGGAGTTGTCGTCCAAGATGATGGAAAGTTTGATGAGCATATCCAGTTGAAAGTGGGGAAGACATTTCAAACGTGCGGCTGGATCTATCGCACTTTCAAGTCCAGAGATAGTATTACGATGCTAACTCTGTACAAGTCGATTGTTCAGCCATCCATTGCCGTTCATTGAACATCACAGGAATGAGAGAGCTCTCGTATTGGGAGAGGCTCCAAAAGTTAGGGTTGTACAGTACTCAGAGAAGGGATGAAAGGTATCTGACACTGTATGTTTTCAAGAGCGTTCATGGGCTCTGTGGTAACCCAGGATTTGAGATCAATTGTAGCGATCGTAGAGGGTTTACATGCGCTCTGAGAGCATCTCCAAATCCTAAGGAATCAAGGCTAATTCGAACAATGAAGTCCTCCTTTCTTCTTTATCGGGCTCCTTCATTGTTCAATTTGTTGCCTATTTGCCTTCGTCGGAAATATGTAGGAGCTGATCCTCTAACAGCATTTAAGGCAAGATTGGACAAATTTTTGAATACTATTCCTGACCAACCCATTATTCAAGGGTTGTACAGATCTGCCAACACTAACTCAATGGTAGATCAAATTTCATATAAACGGTAA
>CM021321.1:19457-67376 GCA_010645155.1 Tigriopus japonicus | reverse complement strand
TCCGAAAATTTGTCACTCAATCCGAACGAATCCGTATCCGAAAATTTGTCACTCAATCCGAACGAATCCGAATCCGAAAATTCGCACTAAAATCCGAACGAATCCGAATCCGAAAATTTACCATGCAATCCGAAAAAATCCGAATCCGAAAATTTACAATGCAATCCGAAAAAATCCGAATCCGAAAATTTACCATGCAATCCGAAAAAATCCGAAAATTTGCCGTGCAATCTGAAAAAAATCCGAAATCCCGAATTCAAAGTATTTTGGAAGAGACGTGTTGTTGGAAGTTTAGAGGGGAATTCTAATAACATTAGATGTTGATGTTGAGAATTGTAGTAAGAAATCTCTTCACCCTTAAATGTCCTCGTGAAACGAGCAAATAGTTTTTACTCTTTGATAGCACCTACAACAACGAACGGCCAAACTGAATGGCTGAATGGTAGTACTTGTTACTTTGAATCAACTCAATTTCTTAATCTGTTAAAACTAATGTACATTTGAAAAACATCAAACAATTAAATAACTTGCAGAGGAATAAAAAAATCCTTGGTTGAAGGTATGGAAATTACATTATAAAATCAAGAAAAAAATGTTACTAAATAAAAATCTTGAGAATTGAAATTTCGAAAAAAAGGAACTAAAAATTTCTTCTTAAATATTATGTCGGATCCGAAAAAATGTTTCGCAAATCCGAATCCGACATGCTTTGACGAATCCGAACGAATCCGAATCCGAAAATTCGCGCTGAAATCCGAACGAATCCGAATCCAAAAATTCGCGCTGAAATCCGAACGAATCCGAATCCGATCGGATCCGAAAAGTCGGATCCGATGCACAACTCTAGTTTGGATGGAGAGGCTGTTTTTGAAAACATCCACTCTTTCATAAAAAAAATAACTTCCTTAAAATGGTCACCAAATATTCAAAAAAATCCGCAATGTAGGGTTACAAAAGTACCGGGATTTGCACCAATCAAACGAACTATTTTGGCATTTTTAAACCACACTATTTCCCACGAAAAAAGCAAAATGAAAAGAGAACTTTTTTGCCGTTTTCACCCACTACTGATTTGTTTCAAATTCGTTTTCTTATTACAGAATTCTATAACAGGTCCATCCCAAAAGCGAATGGAAGTACATTTTGGATTTGTCTTCTAATTTCAGAAGAGAAACTCAAGGCAATTGAGCACCAGAAGCAAGCTCGCCTTCTCAGTTTGCAAGAACAAGGGTCTTCATTTGGCGATGGACCGCCAAACCCAAATGACTCCAATGGTCAGTCACAAGTCTTCAATCCAAAGATGTGGTCCAATCCCAAAAGCATGGTTCATGAAATGGAAGGCCTCGTCAATCTAACCAAAGCCATTACCTGCTTTATTTGTCTGGCCATGTTCTCTTTCATTCTCATTTATTTGGCAGTTCTCTTTGCTCAAGTAAAATATCCTCCACGGAATTGATTACAAGCAACTCTTGGCTTTTTATTTATGAATATGTTGAGTCCATTAAGTTGGGATAAAAAAGGTATGCACTTCCAGGCTCACCAGGGACTTGGCTGAATGCAGTTCCAAGTTAATAATTGATGAATTCCTTCTATGAAAAGCTGTATGACCATAAAAGACAAGGGCCACCATTCACCAAAATGACAAATCGATAACGGGGATTTTGAACCCACTCCCAACTACTGAACTAGCCCACCAAATTTAACACCAGTATAGATATATTTCAGGGAAAAAATGTATGAGAAAACCTTTGGTGTATGCTTTCTTTTCAGTGTGAATCTAATAAATGTCAAGTATTGTTGTAGACTTTAGCTGAGTGACAATTATATTGATTTCTCAAATAAACTAGGATTTAAACTTGTGACATTTCTTATTGTTGTTAAACGTATTTTTTCGATTCGTGTACTGAAAATCTCAAGCACTCGCAAAATTGATTTAATGAGAGTGCTTTGCCTTGTTAGAAAAAAGGGTAGAAAAATAACATTTTTATGTAAGGTCTTCCCGAGGGATCTTAGGGAGCTCCCGCTATCTTGATAAAACTTATCTTATGTTACCTTTTTTTATTCATGTGCGATATGAAAAAAAATGGGTGCATAATGAACCAAAAATATCATTCATTCATTGTGTTTTGTACAAATTTCGACTTTAACCTACTTTTAAAAGAATGAAAATTGGTGCACATGAAATAAAGTGGTTCTTGCTTTTGATTATTATTGTTGTTTCAGGGTTGGTAAATATTGTGATAAATGTTGAAGCATCATTATTTTGGAAAAACCTACTATTTTGAAAGAAAGCAATGTAGAAAAGTTAAAAGTTATTGAATGCTCTTTTTGGGGGGAAGACCCTGTTTACCATGGCAAATACTTTTACATTCCATCAGATTGTGCTTGCGCATGATTAAACCAAGCCTTATGTAATGATCAAAAACCTGTCAAATAAAAAAAAGAAATGGTGCCTGTCATTCTTATTTGACTCTAAATAAGCAACTACAGAGTTGGAAGTTTTATAAACAACACATGTTTCTTGACAATCTTAATACATCTGTCACAAGGAAAAATCCCCCTAACAGAAAGTGCACTCATATCGGTGAATGCACTTTCAGAATTTTACAACAAAAAGTTACCCTTTAAATTGAGGGAAATTGCGTCAGAAATACAGTAGTATGAATACCCCCAAGGGAGTTAACAAGGATCAGTCCATCTAAATTATTGGCCTTCTTGTACAGAATGCCCTAAGAGGTCCATGGACCATTTCAACTTGTTGTTTGAAGGCGCCAACTCGTTCAACAATACTCTCATATATCATATTTGAGTTGTTACCCTCCCACATTCCCACACCATCTTGCCAAGCCTAAACCTCGAAAGCAGCCTTTTCGTGTCCTTCGTCACTTGAAGACTTTCGTGCCTTGAGTATGGTAGCTTTTGGATTGACTTTGAGTGGAGTTAACCTGGTCCCAAGTTGGGCGGGAAATGGCCACCAGCGAGTGTACCACCGTCACCAAGACGGGGATTGAAAGTTGGGACTCACACACGCACACGAGGGTACTCAGTCTACCGAAATAAACATAGTGTACGTTAGTGACCCTTGATATTTCAGAGACACGCGGGTTTCGACTGAAGCACTTTAATAAGCTTATTTAGGGTACTGCCAGCATTTCCGAAAAAACAAGCCCACCATATTGTGGTTGGACCGAAAAAGTCGGAATTACTGATGAAGAACTTTATTTAGTACTAAGGCCAACAAATTGTTCATTTATTTTCCTTAATATTTTGTAAATATTTTTTTACAAACTCAAGGCCCTTTATCACACAAAACTCCTTTGCCCGTAAATGAATGACAAGAAGTTCAGCAAAGAAAAACATAACATATACACACTTGAATCTTTGAAGATGCTTCTTTAGTCATTGTATTATCAATTGATTAAACAACTTACCACTTCAAACCCAAGGGGATAAAATGTTTCAGAGTTCAAGAAACAGGAAAAGCAGCAGTAATATTGTGTCTTGATGTGTAATTTACTTCAATATTTTTGATAGAACATTTCTCTGATTTTTTTACTTTCACTCTCATATTCTCTTTAGTAATCAATATTGATGAGAGAATATATTCACTTACACAATTGCAGTTTCATAGTGTTTTTTATCAGACAATAGGAAGGCAGAAGCTTCAAACCAAATAAAATTACAAGTCTCAAAAATGCAACACTTTTTTCTGGAGTCAGAATGCAACTTTGCAGCTGCGATGTGATAAAGGCGCTATGCAGCTGCGATGTGATAAAGGCGCTATGCAGCTGCGGTGTGATAAAGGCGCTTTGCAGCTGTGATGTGATAAAGGCGCTATGCAGCTGCAATGTGATAAAGGCACTATGAGGGGATATTGTCACTCCATTGGACAATTATTGATTCTTACCTCACATTTGGGAATGACCCCAGGTTCACCCATATAAGTCAACAAAGCTGTCAAGGCCCTGACTACTACATGGAAATCAATGCCACAGGCCACTAGGACTCGGCAAGCCCAGGATTTGAACCAGGAGTGCTGTGGTGAATTTATCAGAGTAAAGTTCATCAGAGTAAAAGTGAGGCCTTATTGAGCACTGAGTCAATTTGGAAAGGTTGGAAGTGTCGCCGAAAGAGTATAACTGCCAACCAGATGGGTCAAATTTCGTAAAGTTCAATCAACGGCATTCTCAACTCCGCATGTCTCTAATTTGTTAAGGGTCTCTAGTATGTGTATACGCCAAATCGCGCTGGAACTCTGGTCAAAGCGAGGTTTACTGTGGTCTTCGGGCGATGAATGATTTAAGCGGCATGGCCTTCGAGAGTCCGACGAGAATTTGGCGTCATTGTTAGAGTAGGTACCGTGAAAAGATAGCAATAGGACAGTTAAAGCCCCATGGGACATGATGACGTCTGCTATTTGTGAGAGCTATGCCAAGGCATGACCATCAGTCCCCAAGAAGAACAAGGAGAACCCTAATCCAGATTGAAAGTGGGTCCTGAAAAGCGAGCAAGAGAGAAACTCGAATCGTAAAATCGATGGCAACAACTTCAAACGTGTGATCATTTGGGTGTTTGAAATTTGAGAACGACCACTGTTGGCTCGAAATGGCGGGGATAGTCGCTCAAATAACCAAAGCAAATTGGGAGCGAAAGAAACGCCAAACCAAATATCTTCCACCTGACAAGAGTGTTTATTTTATCCCAGCTTATGAGGACCGATTTCAACCCGACAAGCACAATTATTACTTCAGGTATGAGAGACTCAATTGCGTGCACTTTGGAAGTGAAAAAGAAACGAAAGTACGCTTTCCAAGACGATTTTATGGCCTTTTATGTACCAAAATAGAGAAACGGTGACCGATAAGAAAAACAACGTTTTTATTTCTTGGTTCCACTTTTTATGGGAAAGACCTTAATCACGGCCTTCCAAGCACGAAATGGTGAGCTTTTGATTGTGGAGAATGTATTTTTATTCCATCAGAATTTGTTCTTGGCGGCAAACAAGCTTTTCTTTTTCTTCTTGAGGTTGATTGATTTGTCTAAATCTCCTACGTTTGTTCCAATGTCAAAGCAAAAACAGGACATCCAGAGTGACCACTTATCTCAAATTTCAGCAATCTTTGAAATCATGTGAAATCATGTGCTTTTTAGGCAAATTTTAGTAGCAATGGGATTTTCAGTTTCCCCCTTACTTGATATTTCCACCAACAAAATATTCATGATCAAACAAGAAGTTCAGCAAAAAAAGGTCTTTGAATTTTGCTCAAAAACAATTACCAGTTTCCTTTTGAAAAGAGGTCAATCAATTTTGCGGTGAAAAATGGCCTTTGCAGCAACTTTGAAGCGACATTTTTATTAAGAAACGAAAGTTTATTTCGCCTACTGAAGAGTTTCACATTCTAAGTATTTGTAAAGTAAAAAACTACTTCAAAAAAAAACCAGTAATGAAAAAAGAACCACCAACCTAAAAAAATATTACCGAGGAGATAACAAGCGTCTCTTTTATATTAATTTGAAAATTTATAACAAGACGTTCAAAGATGTTAACTAAAAAAGAAATTCATGGATTGGAAAATGGGACTGATTGAGATACTTTGTCATGATAAAGCTTCTGACAATATAAATTGTTGAAAATAGTTCAACATCTTTTGCCAGCTGAAAGCTCTTGGCTATTGTGGAACCAAAGCATAGCAAATGCGAAATATCGCCAAAACGGATGGCTTAATAGACCCTGAAGAATATGTTTTGACAAAACAAGACTTGCAACACCTTCATGTTTGTTTATGATGGTCATAAGTCTCTGTCAAATTTGTAAACAACCCTTCTTAAATTGCTTACTCTTGATTGGAACACTTGTTAAATCTACCTTGCCGTTGATCTATTATCCAACGACGAACTGATCCAATGAAGTTTTTGATTTAATAGATCATATTTGGGTAGACCTTGGGTTCTAAAAATCTTGCTTCCATGTTTTGAACGTCTACATCAGAAGACTAACTGACGATTAAGCAATCACTTAATGGATTGCCATTTGTCGACTTCTTGGTCTTGGATTATTGCAAAAAAAATAAGTTTATAATTCCAGACGTTGAAAAGGGGTTCAATTAAAAAAATGATATGTTTATGTGCAATCGGCAATGTCTCCTGACAAAAAATGAGTTCTTACTAATAATGCCCAAGTTCAAAAGATTCAACGAATACTTTGTTCGATGATTCAGGATATTTTCAGTGACACTATTTTGTAAATATGGGTGTCTGGTTGTTAAGATCAACAATTATTGAACAAAAATAATGGAAATTATCACATACTCCTTAGTTTGACCACAGGCAAATTTAAGCTGTTCTGATTTCAGTCTAAAATAATGGAGAGAGTTTCCGTAAAGTTGCAATTTTTCGGTTATTTTTGGTTCGATTAGATTCTTATCAAAAAGGTACCTACAAAGAAGAATTACTTTCGTCATTCTTACTTGACATCGTTCAAAGTGGGCATTTTTAGGCCTGAGGGTGTACAAGCAATTTTTAATTTGTACCAAACAACATTGACAATATCTCTCTCACAGAAATAAAATTCCTGTTTTTTTCCTTCGAGGAAATTAAATACGAGGGGTATCCAGATTATGGGTAGACTGGGCTTGTAAATTCATTGACAAGTGCGTTTTTTTTGATATTTGATTAAAATCAAAATCAAAATATAACTCTTATGAGCAACTGTTTTGTTGTTAGGCAATCTGTTTGAACTTGGCAAAGGTATGTTGGCAACCCTTGAGAGTGTTGGGAGAACCTCGCCAGCAAAGTTAGCAAGACGAAGGAGTGGTCGTAATGATTTAAATTATCCAAGGCTCTTATCCAACACTTAGTTGAAAAATTCTTTGAGAATGAAAAGATACCCACGTCTCAAGAACTCACTTCCACTTCTAAACATTAATCATGCGATTCATTCTGTTTCAAGGAGGAAGGCTGTGTATGAGATGAATCATCAGGAAGAGGAAATGCAACAAGAGATCCAAGAGATGCTTCAAGAACTGACCCAGGCAGTCGAAAAGGCTCGCAACGCAAATATTCCTCTTCGTCACCACATCGGTCGAGCCATTCTTGGTGTTACAGCTCTATCCATTCCAATTGGGTTGTTCCTATTCCTTTTGCTCACTTTCATCAATTTACCCAGTGTGGAAAAAGTCTGACAGCTAGAGATGGGCGACACTGGCCTTATTGGCATCGTTACCGACAACGGTATCGACACCAATCGTGGAGAAAAATGGCACCAACTTGGAACCATCGCCGGCTGTGAAGTCTTTTTCCTGGTCCATTTTGGTGCACTATTATTTAAGAATAAAATGAGAAATTAGCGATGGAAATTAACCCTTGAGCGTTGCCATTAATACCTTGTAGTTCACGTCTCTTACTTATTGCATGTAGTTTTTTTGACCCCAAAATTAAAGCAAGTACAAATTTGGCAACACAGGGCAAAAATAGGCTTGATTCTCATCACATCAGTCACCATCACCATCAATAAGTGAGATAGATACCTAGTGGTCAAACAGCATGCTGATTCCACGAGATGCATAGACATGGAGATAGGAGCAATCAAACTTTAGTTTTGGACAAAGTGAAGTGTCAACACTGCAAAAAGATGTAGAATGGTTCTTGGCTGAAATAATTGGCAATTTCACTTTGAATTTGGCATTAAAAATTCAATAAATGCAAATGAATCTCAGATAAAATTCATGCCATGATTCCACTGACAAAACTTTTAGTTCCAAATGGAACTCCCACCATCAATATTTGAGAAACTTTAATTTGTCCGAAACTGATGTATGATCAAGGCTAGAGCACTATAATAACAGAGTACGGTCATTAAGTGTACCATCTAGTGGATTTCATGCGGCAACAGCTCGCAGTTCCCATGATACACATATTTTTGAAGATGGCAACGGTTAACCATCAGTTTTGGACGAACTAAAGTGCCTCAAATGTTGACTGGGTGTTGTTGATGAACCTCTGGTGGTTTTTGATTGAAATTATTGGAAAAATCCCTTTCAAATTGGCATGGAAACCTGACTACTGAAAAGGTAATTCAGGCATGATCTATGCCAAAATTCATCAGAAAAACACTTAAGGTTCTATTTGGAGTTCCACCATCAACATTTTAGGCACTTAAGTTTGTCTAAAAAGATGAATGACCGTTGCAATCTTCAAAAATATGTGTATCGGGGGAACTGCGAGCTGTTGCCGCATGAAATTCGCTAGATGGCGCACTTTATGACCGTAATCTGTTATTACAGTGCTCTAATCAAGGCTATCTGCAGATCTAAGCACCCTATGGAATTGGTGAGCCATTTGCCAAAAAAGATGCCACACTGTATGACTGTGCTCATCCATAGACCACTGAATTCCTAGACTGCGCTGCCGCCGCCAATCATCAGATTCTCTTACATCCAGGGTGGGCATTTGATTTTTGGACATTTTGTCCACCCCTGTCCAAAAGGTGTCCAAAAGTGTCCAAAAATAAGGCTGTCCAAAAATAGGAGTGTCCAAAAGTGTCCAAAAATAGTAATTCGAAAAATAATGGTTAAAAACATTTTTAGAATAACATTCTACAAACTTTCTCTCCAAAATAAACGTCACTTGACGAAATCTAAGCAAGAATAAGTCAATTCAGCATAAGAAACTTACACTTAATACATTAAATGAGCCAATAACTTGAAGGCCAAACTGGACATTTGAACTTTCCACTCTTTTCATTTGACCACCGAGCATCGTCCAAAATGTGGGAAAGAATGATCGACTGAAGGAATGAACGAACAAACGAATGTGAGACTGGGACTACTAATAACACGCTCACACCACACTTCATGTTAAACATAGTATGCGAGTACATTTTAAAGCTAATTGTGTCTTGATTTGTGACAAGAGAAGGTTACTTAGTATTTTGATTTATATTCCAAAGTTTATCATTGTTGCAAGTGTTTCCCATCCAAGAGGCAAGAAGTCTTTTGACCTGACTGTCCAAAAAATGTTAACTATAATAAATCACACTCAAACTGATTTCAGATTGCAATGTGGGTATTAAAATGCTTTTGCCAAAGAATTAAAGCAGTGCTGTTTTACTATTAAAAAAGACAAGACTCTTGTTTACAGATGAGGAAATAAAATGTAAATCTTGAAACATTTTGAACAGTTACACACATTTTACCATATTGTATAGACAAAACATTTATTTTTTTTAACAATTTCTTAACAAGTTATCATGGCAAAGTTTATTTCTCCAAGTAATGTTCCCATTAATAGAACTATTTTTGTTTAAGTACACAACCATGCATTCATTAGAATTCAATTACTTATGTAGTGTAACTGGTTTTTCGTCTGATTTGTACAACTTTCTTTTACGTTTGTTGGACTTTTGGACAATTATGGACATCTTTTGGACACTTTTGGACACTTTTGGACACTTTTGGACACTTTTGGACACTAGGGTGTCCAAAATGCTCTCGATGTCGAAAAATGCCCACCCTGCTTACATCAGTTGGGAAGAAACAGATTGTGGCCAGAGAACGCAACGGTCCAAGAAAAGTAGTTTTAAGCCCCTTTGTGTATGAGTTTTAAGTGCTCAGCCCCATGCCACAACACTGACTACCCTCTGGAAATGTGCTCTGGAAATGTGGAAGTTGATTCCTGATCCCTAAATTTCAATGTTTTGTCCTGGAAATTTGCAAATCCAACCTCTCTCCAACAAGAAAAGTCAAAGCAGGGTGATTGTTAGGGAGAATGAACATCCAATAAAAGAAGAATGATTGAACCCATACGCCAAACTTTCCTCATGTAAGAACCTGTGGATATAAATTAGTGGAAATTACAAATTCAGAGCCACACCACCACTGAGAATTTTTTTTTTTGCGGATTTTTTACTACCGCTACAAGGAATGTGATTCCCTCTAAATTGAAGGATTTCTCCCGACAGCTTCATTCCGACCCCCAACAGGATTCGAACCTACGCCGTCTGGGGAAGCACTTACACTCGGCTCTTATAGGAACGCATTAGTACGCGCGGCCACTCTGGCTTCCTTTTAAGTTAGTAACAACTTCAAGCTGTGCCAAGTGATCGAATGTCTGACCATGCAGAGTTGTCAACCATACCTCCAGACCCTCATAAACAAAGGCTTCAAGAAGGCTACATCATCTCACAACTGATTGCACGGCATCTAAGCAAGTCCATGCTAATGATTTAACAAAAGGAATTAAAGAACGTTTTTCTTTAGATTAAAAGGCCACTTTCTCACCTTGTGAAAGTAATGTTGTTTAAGTGTTTGATTAAATCTAAGTTCAGCAACAAGTGGAATATTGTGTTGGATATTTTTTTGTATTTCATCAGTGTTTGTGTAAACCATATATGAAGTTGTGCTTAACTTTATATTTTTGGATTTGAAGTGCTCTCTTGAGAAAATATTCAAGGTTTAAAGTGCCTGAAGAAAGACATATTTTTGGAGGTGGAATTTGGAATTTGAGAAAAATATATTTCATGAGTCTGCTTACAAATTGGAGTCAAAGAACCTTGCTGGATGCCTAACATTGACTGATAAAGACATCAAAAAATCCTACATCAAGCCAACAAACTTAGTTTACATCTAATGATTTGAGAAACTACTGAAAGATCTAGAAATAACAATCTATGTTGTTACATGAAAAATGAACATAATTTTGGATATCATTGAACTAACATGCATGAACATCTGCTTGAGTTGTATGGGTAAAATTTTAATGTCCATGCATAACTATAGCCTTTTTTGATAGCTATCACTTCAGTTTTGGAATTGTTATCAATTTGTTTTAGGGATCTAATTATTTTATTCAACCTAATATATAATAATTGGTGTAATGAATGTTGTTCATTTTGACACTTTGACGTTGAAAAATGTATTTCAAATCTTGGCATTTCATCAGGGAGAGCTATGCAATCCACAGTGATTGGGAAAGACTTCCCTACTAACGTAAACGGCGAAACGAGGAGCGGTCTCCAGTTTACAGTTCTCTATGGCTCATCCATAATAGTGTACAAACTCATTTCATGTTCTGAAAAAATCACGAAACCACGACCGTGCCGACACTGACAGCTACGTGGGGTATCCAGACTAAAGGTGGACTGGGCCTATATTTCGTTAAATTGTACCATTTTCGGATTGGTGTAAAAAATCGAAATAAAGATATAACTCTTGTGAGCAGATGTTATTTCACAAATTTTGTTGTCAGACAAACTTGTTCGAAGCTATGATTTAATTAGATAAGGGATGTTGGGTGACCCCTGCACGTTTCAAAAAATGGTCGTCAAGAGCAAGAAATTCGTCAAAATCCAGTATTTTGTAAAGTTAAGATGTGGCTCATGCTCATATTTCTATGTTTGGTGAACATTTATCCAGAAAAAATGATAAATTTCGATTTGAGACAACTTGGCTTTGAAAGATACATCATTTTTGTCATGCTGCTCGCTCTCGACGATTATTTGCTATGTATACAGGGGTCAACCAACATAACTTGTGTAATTAAATCATACCTTCGAGCAAGTTTGTCTAAGAACAAAATTTGTAAAATAACATCTGCTCCCAAGAGATGAATCTTCACTTCGATTATTTTCATCAATCCAAAAATAGTACATTTAAACGAGTTACAAGCCCAGTCTACCTCTAGTCTCGATATCCCTCGTAGAAAACCCGGTGTCGCCGGTTATTGCCCATCCCTAGACAGGACCTCTTTCAAGTGAATAATAGTGTATTTCAACATGGCTATGGACAGCATTTGGGTGACATTCAATCAGAGTAATAATATGAGACTAAAAAGAGATTCTGAAACGAATTTTAATACAGCGATGGTGCCACGGGAAAATAAAGTTCTCTCAAAGGTTCAAACCAGCCCTCTTTAAGACGGACAGAGGACCTTCAAAATGTAATCCGTGAGTAATGCCGGAACGGCGGGTGAATCTTCATTGATGGATTTCAGGATCTTGACCAGAACTTGTAACGTGGCTAATGGAGGCTCACCTCGTTCCGGTTGATACGGAATCACGGTGGTCAGATATTTGTACATGTCCTTGGGATCTCGGCGCATTTTGCCGCCATCGGCCACGTGTTGTCTCCTCTTGCTTTGAATGGAGAGGAGCAAAGAGATGAAGGTGTTCTTGAGCTCCTTCTCATATTCGAGCTCGTCACGGACGCCAAGATCGTTGACCAGTTCTTCGGAGAGTTCACGGACGAGAATCTCGATATCGTTCAAGATCTGACTGAGCTCATTGGAAGAGAGCTCTTCCAGTTTCCGTCCTGCCAGGGCTTGACTGACCATTTGGGAGGATCTTTGGTATGATGAGAATCCGGCTGGATGCTCTCGAGGATGGGAGGATGTGGACGAGCTCAATGACCGAGTGTTGTGTGAACCCCCGGATTGAAAAAGACCTCCAGGTTGACCATGGACGACTCCAGTGTCGTCCTCTGTGTCTTGCAGATCGCTTTCTTCGATCATGTCGTCAATCTCTTTGATGACTTCGTCTGCGCTTTTGATCTGGTCCTGAAAAAGGAATAGTTTGAATGATATGAAATGAAAAAGACAGATTAAAAATTCTACTTTTGAATAACCAGGCAACCTAATTACTTCTCAAAGTAGTCTAGGCCGATTGATATCTGATAAAAATGATTGAAGAGGCGTCATCTTTATTGATCGATTGTTAATAATCGTTTCATAGTAAAGGGCCGAGAAGCCTCTAAGAAGGAACCGACGGCGATAAATAAAAACAAACTATTTTAGATTGTGGGCTTGTGGAAGGATATTGTGTTGTTGCAGAGTTTTTGAAACGACCAAGAGCTTCTCCCAATTTCCATTATTTATTAGGGATGGGTCCGGATTTGATCAGATTGATTCCGAGGTCGGCTCGTCGCGAGTCGGACCGGAAACTCGAAATATATCTCTAAAATCTTTGAGCCGATTCAATTCAATTGAACTGATTCAAAAATTGAATGTGTGCACCTTGGATCTCCAAAAAGTTTTATAATTTTTATAGTTCTCTTTCAGTTTTTCTTCCCAAAAATACTTTTCATTCCAACAAATCCATTTATTTTCAAACTGATCAATGATCTAAAAACATGAATGGATAAAATTTTAAGGAGATCCGATCCCTTCCCAAACATTTCTGAATATACCGTCATTTGGGGCCGAAAAACCGGCTCAGATCCTCTGCTATTTGTATTGCGTATGTGCTTTTGGTTTTAATAATCTAAAGCGACCTTGAAATTTCAGCCACAAAAGCCCATTCGATCCATCCCTATTTTAAAGCTACTAAAAGCGGAATCTAGTCAAAGTAAGAATATACTTCTCTTTTGTTATTACACTTGTTTTGCAAATGTTAAGAAAAAACTCTCATTTCCCTACTTCAAATATTCATGTTCTGGGCCGAAAACAAACGTTGTAGGATAGGAGCTAAGGTCATGGAAATTCCGCAAAGTGAGACGGTTGGAAATGGCCAAAAAACGTGCGAGAATAATGATCCCCCATAAAGAAACGATTACGGCTCCAAAGTTGGACAGCTCCAAGAAACAAGGGAATAAGGGTCTAAATTCTCCCGAAAACCTGCGTATCTCCAACCTTATGGAGAGGGAGACATCGCTTCTTGTTAAAGCTATGTAAAGGTGTCACGTTCGGAATGCCACGAAGGTTTCGAGGATCATTGGGAATTTAGGACCAAGTGCCTGGAAGAAAACTTTCCCCCTAAAACCTCCCTCCCCTCTCTCATTCCCGTCTATTGGGGTCATCATCCAAGTACTGACTCGTTCATATTGATCAAGAACAGAAGACATTCTCGTCAAAACCAATTAACTCTGTTATCTTGTTCATTATAGTCAAAATTAAAGTACAGGATGTATGCTAGTTATGTAGCATAGTATTTGCCTCCTTTGCAGGTTCAAGAAAACTTCTAAATAGGAAATCGTTGCTTGAGGATCGAGGATTTTGGCTGAACCATTTCCGGCAGGAAGTTGGGACGGTTAGTCAAGACGAAAAGGGGAGAAAAAGAGGGACCCGTCTTGGTCTTGGATTTCCACTCGATTCGCTAACCTTCCATTCTGCCTCTGTTGACTCGAAAAGGGGATGTGATTTGCCTTTGCCATTTTATAGTTCTGAGATGGATCCGAAAACCCAAGAACCGTTCCCAGATTGGATCGATTTAGCGGAGTCAACGCCCAAAATGTGGGTTTTTGTAAATTGGATCTTCTTTTAGAAAAAATGCTTCTCTTTTTTCGAAATGATTAGAATTCGATTGGAAACGTGATAATTTGGGTCAACTTGGACAAAAAATGTATACCGGGTGTTTCAACAAAACCGGAACAACCAACCATGCGATCAATAACTTGTAATTGAAAGTATGTATGAACCTCACTTTCATTGCAAATGACAGAAAAGCAATTATGCCAAAATTCAATATTCAAGCGACGATGATTTTTCCCATGAAGGGTCATTTTGAAAACGGAGCGTTCAAGATTCCAACTTTTTTCTCCTTCCCAAAATTTGGCCAAATTGAAAAAGGCGATTTTAGGGAAATTAAAACCCATTTATCATAAAAATTGTAATGTGTTACGTATTTTTGAACATGGTGGATTTTTTGTGAGCTCAACCACATCCGAGTTATACACAAGGTTTGCTGTTCCGTTTCTTATGAATAACCCGGTAATAAAAATAATGCCTTTTCAATCTTCTTAGGGGTTTAATCTTTGTCTTGTTTTTTGTCATTTTGGTGGATTCACGGGTAAAATCATATTTTTTTTGATAAAATTGTGTATTGACCCATGATCCAGAAAAAAATAATCCGGGGCGTTTTCAATCAATCGGGAAAGGACATTGAACAAACGGATTCAAAACATACCTTGAAGCATTATTACTAAGTTTGTAACACATCTTTGGATCTGAAGGCTGTTTTTAAGTATCTCCTTCACAAATCTATGAATTCAAGGATGGCTCAGGGCAGGATTTTTTTCAAAATACACCTTGGGTCCAATCAGTTCAATAAAAATTCAACGGAACAATATATTCGTTGTAAAAACCTCCTATTTTAAAACAATGATCGGACCCAGGGTGTATTTTTGAAATCTGTCCTGAAGTACAGTGGTTCCTGATTAATTCGATGTGGATTAAAACAGTTTGTTTAAGGTCAGAGTCAAGACATCTTAAAAAAAGAAACCAGTCAAGTTTCTGTAAATCACTCACGGAGTTCTCCTGAGGATGGGATGACAAAATAAGGCTGTGCATGTCCAGATCGGCGGCCACAATGTCGTCTTCCTCTTCGAGATCATCTCCATTGTTCATGGAATCTTTGGCAGCTCGTGGTGAGGACGAGGATCGACCTCGACTGGTGGGTTTGGCACCCATTAGGTTCAATGTGGGCAGATGCTTGGCTCTTACCGTCGATTTGGACCAATCAATGGGCATCATATTCCCAAAGTTTCCGGTTATCGTCCACCAAACCTGGCATTCGTTCATGATCTCTTCTTGAGAGCGAACCTGAAACATCCAATATCCAATAATGAACTTCACACCATCTGTTTTCTCGATTGATAAATACCCTGCCAAGAAAAAAAGGCCCAATGTCGAGAGCGAGGCCCGACAATCCCCATGAGAGACTCTAAAGCATCTCTAGACAATGGGAACGAGAACATGAGCATTCATTCGAAAGTAAGGGAAGAATATTTTGGACTCGAACGGTTATAAATCACGAGAACACCTTGCGTTCCATATCAAAAGCATATTAAGAAGATCCATCAGAATGGTTCGTGTTTCAGGTCTTTGTGAGAAAATCGGAATGGTGTGAAGAAAATGACTCGGAATCAGTCATGCAAGACACATTAACCTAACATGTGACGACGATCATCAATATATAGAGGGCGGAAAAATAAGTTGCCAAAAAAGGGAGTTTTTAGGTTAAAAACACGCCACACAAAGTCTTATTTTTCCAACTCGAAATCGTGGCTTTTGCTTAAAAAGACATAGGCTTGATAGGCACAAAAAAGGTTTTGAGATTTAATTTTTTCAGTTACTTATTTTTAGATCAAAGTTTTTTGCTTTGTGCTTTTTTTTGTGAGTTCCAAATATTTGGTCTGAGTTTTAGGTCAGAAATGTTTTACCTCACTTGTTCACTTGGAAAATTTACGTTGAGCATTTTAGGTCGGCCTTAAATATAAACAAATGTAGGTCGGAAAACGGGCAAAATATTTTGAAATCAGTTATAAACCCAAGAGGTACTTTTCCCCCGGCAAAAGAGCCAAAAAAGTGTTTTTAAAACCTTTAAATCCTCGCTTTAATCATCACGATATGTACCTGAACTGGCGCAATCTTTGCCGTTCGAAATAAGTTTAAAATACCAAAAAAGTTTTTAAAATCCTTCAGATCCTCGCTCTAATCACGCTCTGTACCTGAACTGGTGCAATCTTATCCACTTGTTCTTGATAGTCATGGAATACATTGGTCAGTTTGTCGTCAAAGGAGTTCACCAAGTCCTCCAATGATCCGGTCATGGAATCGGTTCCATCCAAATTAAATCTGGGCGAGGCTCTTCGATTGGCCGATGAAGATCTGGATTTGTTGGCGGCATTGATGCTTTGCTTCGTACTTTTACTCACTCCAGAAGCTGGATGAGGATTTGTGTCGGAATTAACCGACTCAAGGTCGTCGTCAACATCAGATTCCATGGAAGCCAAAGGCACGTCCACTTTCAATTCACCGGAATTCATTGTGCAAACCAAGGACTGAAAGTTGAAATTTTGTTTTGGGATGAGGAACACAGAGAAAGAGAAAACAATGCGAAACCACGTTGAGACTTTCTCCTTAGTTTTATGACCTTCAAAGAGGTTAAGCCCTTGCTGAGGGTCTTGATTATTGCTCGTAAATTCTCATTCTAAACTGTAAATCAACACCATGCAGGATATAGAATACTGGGGGCGATTTTCAAAGTGACATCAAAATGGGTCGACGATGCACATTCAAACGTGAAAAGTCCATAAAAAGAAAGGTTAATTTTAGGATCATCTACCAGTACATAAAACTGATTATGTGGTCTGTAATCCTGATAAACGGCACGCACAACCGACATTAACATTGGTCCAAGGGGGCAAATCCCAAGAAACAGTCTTGATTAAGATCAACCATCTATTCTGCCTGATTTACCCTTCCAATTCTTGGCCTTGATCCATTAGTTCTTGCTCTAGTTCCAAATCCTCTTTTTTTACAGAGACGAAAAGAAACATTACTTGTTCCAATGACTCGTAAATACCTACTACTAGGATCGACTCACTCCCAAGTTTTGCTAATTCCCTAGGGGGAAAGAAGAGCTACGTCCTCCAGCAATTGCCAAAAGCCGATCAGTTCCAAGTTGTTCCAATGTAAGACGAGAAAGAAGCGAGTCTTTTAGAACAAATACACGACAAGAGACGCACTTACATTAGTGGGTACATCACAAAGCCTTATCAGAACTCTCATTAAGGTTGAACACAAAAATGTCTACAAAAGATTGTAGCAATGCTTGATGAGAGACTCTTCAGAGCCGACCATTGTAGGCTCCTAATTTACCCATGTACACGTCGTGTTATGATTGGAAACTGGAACACTAAAATAGGGCAAAGATAGCAAAAACTGGAAACGTGATGACTTTTTGAGGCTAGCTGGTAAAAAATTGGGGGGAAACTCATCATAACTAGCTTTTAAAGGTAAATGTCACGGATAAGTAGATGGAATATGCACTTACTTCATATGTTTCAAAGCTAACAATGATTCCTTCGTTAAGACGACTTTTGCCTACTCAACAACTCTTTTAGTGCAATGATATATTGACAAACTGGCTGGAACAATTAATGATCATGAAGCCATCTGTTATTGACTCGTCATGTCAACAACTGTTTGTAAGGTAAATGATAGGTGAATTTCTCGTGTGTTTTAAAGCCTTTTTCTTCCCTATTTTTATGCCTGTCTTGGACTTATTGGTTACCCAACCAGTCTTGATCTCATTAGGAGAACACTTTGTTTAACCCTGAAATGAAAAGCTTGCTTTGCTTTCATTACGTATGTAAGAATATCTTCTTATATACATTAAAACTTTACTCCAATAATCTTTGGTCAGCTATGACCGGTTCAAACCCAACAGTAACACTATTGTTCTAATTGTTGTTGGATGTCAGCTTACCTGTTTGTCACAAATGAGTTAATCTCTGCGTTGCACAATTTGAATGGATTTGATGAATGACTTTAAGCTAAGCAAGAGACATATCACATTTTTTTCTGACCCGGGAAAACCCCAAAGCTGCTTGTCTGCAAACTAGTCCCACCAATCAATGCCTTGTGTTCCCAAGAGTGTCAGGGAGTGCTCAGTACTATTTTTCAGGGGACTCCACCTTACTTGTTGGTGGTGGAACATGAACTGCCTCTGTAGGGAACAACTCAGCAGCCTATATGTTCCACTCCTACAACTACTACTTCCAGTCCAAGAAAGAGAGCTACAAGGAACCCATGGACACAGCTAGTTTGTGATCCATTTGTGAAAGAGAAGGGCCTTTTTCGAGAAGAGCGCTCGATTGACAGCAGACTTATGGGACAGAAAGAGAAATTGAGGGTGTGTATTTGTACGTATGTGTGGAACGGAACGTCCCTCTCTCTTTTAGTCTTTCGGGATGGGCTTAGAAGTTATAGAACTACTCCCAAAGAGGGAGCAAGCGAGTGACCACACCAAAAGTTTTGGTTCTTTCTTTGCCTGTTCAGGGTCCGCAAATTTCCGAGATACAGCCAAATCTCAAAAATGGTGTTAACTGACGTGTTATTTGACGAACATTTGTCAAAAATAAAGATACATAGAAAGCGGAAGATGTTACAATTTGCACGAATTTTGGTGAACATACCATCCGTTGGGAGAACGGTAGAATAATCTAAATTGACTACAATCCTGTTCGGCGAAACATTCAAGAAGTTTTGTGGAAAATTGGCGGCAGAGTTGCGCCCAAAAGCTCCATCATTTAAACGAAATTTCTAGACGAATCGGTATATTTCGTTATTTCAGCCATTCTTGAACACCATCGGCGACTTCGGGGTCGTAATGCGACTTCAACAGGCTGTATTCCCAATGAGTTGATCCCAAAGCCAAGATATTAGAGCTCATTTCAGGGCCCTTAGGTATGATCACACCCTCGGCCTCCAACATGTCATTGCTTGGAATGGGATGTGCGGTTTTAAAGCTTGAAAGGGTACTCATGACCTCTTTCAGACCTTCATTGTGTAACAATTGGGAACTGACGCACTTTCCCAAGAACACAACCATACTGGTTGATACTTGTTTCCGTCGTTTAATGGCCATGCTGTAGGTAATACCTGCAAGAGCATGGTCAATTTCATCCTGATTGAGGTCCATGAAAGGCAAAAGTTGGGACAAAGGCTTGAGGAAAACATTAGTGTCGTAGTTGACGACACCGTTGTTACTGTTAAGCAAATCAAGACTTGTCTTGATGGCCTGCAATCTGAAGCCTCGCTCAATGCTCTCGTTCTGAACCAATCTGGCTATGTTGTTGACGATGTCGTAGAGGAAGTCGATGCTGATGGTATGGGAAAACCGGGAGATGACCTTCAAAGCCGGTCCCAATAGTAGAGAATCGTCATCCTTGATGATAGTGAAGAGCACATGAAAGATGATCTTGGTGACCTCTGTGAGGAGTTTGAGCCTGGTTGCCTTGCACTCTGAGCCTTTGGCCTCTAACAGTTCCTTCTCCAATTTGGCCATGGCCTTCTGGCGCTTCTTTTCTTTCTTTGAAATCGTTTCCTTTTCCTTTTTGGACTTTTTTGATCGAGGAGTGTCATCTTCGGCCTTCGGCACCACCTCTGAGAGTTTCAAGTCTAACATGCACTCGATGAAGTCGGCTCGACAATGATACTTCAAACGAACCACTTCCTTCTTGATGCATTTAACCACATGCAAGGAAATCTCCCCTCGTTTATCCTCACGAAGAAGAGTGGAAATGATGTCACGCACAATGGCTCGAGTTTCCGCGTGTTTGGAACCCATGAGTGGGATCAAAAGTTGAGCGATATTGGGCGAATAGTTAAATTGCGGGTGTCTAGTACAAAGTTCTCCCAAACATCGGACCGTATGAAGATTTGCCTTATCCGGGCGCACTTTGGCCGCCTTAGCTCGGTTTTGGACTTTGACCAAGAAGGTCTTGGCGGATTCCAGAAGGGTCTTTTCAAATCGTTGGAGTTTTAATGTTTCCTTCTTCAGAGTCACATCGGCGTTTTTCTCATCTGGATCAGCAATTCGATACGCCGGAATGATGTCATTGAAGACTTCTACAATGGTTGAAACGGCTAGCATCCAACCTACGTTCTTCAACACGGCATTCTGAGAGGATAAAGTAGCCACCAATTGATCCAACAAATGAATCCTTTGGTGGGGATCTTGAAGAAAGGCCGTGGCCAAATTGCCCAGCATCATTCGCAATTCCGATAATTGCATCTCACGGTTAGCCATGAGAGACAAAGTGGTTTGGGGTCCCTGATCTTGGCCATCCTCATCTTCACCATTCTCTGCCATCTCTTCATCTTCTTCTTCGGAACCATTTTCAGCCTCTTCCACAATCCGGTTTTGGAGCACCAATCCCTTGTTGGTCTTGATAGGTAGCAAAGGCTTGACTTCGGTTTGATTCTGAGACGCTTGATGATATCTAGCCTTAGCTTTGGCTTCCATGGCCGCTAAGTTGGCTTGATTGCCCAAAAGCATGGCCTGATCCAGGTCCATATCATCTTCACTGTCGCTGACTCGCCCATTGGTAATGGGTTGATCTTGAGCATCGGCAAGATCCTTGGGGTGACGGCCTTTTTGGGTCTTCTTCAGCTTTTTCAAGTTGTGATCGGCCTGTTGATTCTTGTGCCAAGCCGTGGAACTCTTCTGACTAGGCTTTAATTTTCCCTTTTTGATGAGCTTGTTCCTCTTCTGAAGATTCCGTTTGGTCTTGGAAATTGACCTCTTGCTGGTCTTGGTGGAACTCATGGTTCGATTAGTTTTCTTTCTTCAATGCTAAATGAGCCGTGTTTAGAGGATATTTTCATGCCATGTGGTCTCCAAACTGTTCAAGTTGCAGGGTGACCAAGCTATCTTCTTTATTCCTGATCAAATGCGAGAAAGGGAATTAACTATATTAAACATGTCGCTTTAAATCAACTTTGACTTTCAAAGTTGGTCCATCTAATAAAAGATAAAACCATCTTCATTTTTTTAGATTATGTCATGGAGTTCTTATCCTTGTTCTCCATTCATTAATGTGCCAAATGCAAGTCATTTTAAAAGGTAGAAACAGCTGTCTTATCATTGGAAAATAAGTTTGACCTCCCTCATGAATATACTTGGCTGAAAAGAATACAATGAAGTTAAGAAACATTTTAAACGCAAAAAAATCAGTGAGATCAAAAACCACATTTTATCGCGTCTATGAGAAAAACATAAGTATAGTTTCTAAACAGTCACCCTACTCAAGCATGTGTTTTGACAAACAAAAACAACAACTTGTGTTATTATTTTGATTTTAAAGCCTAAATGGAACCGGGAAATTCAGATGCATTGCTGGATTCAAACACTTTCCCACCCAAAGAAAATGATCCAACAGAGACTGAAGATTTCACCCTCGTGGAACCTTCTGATCATATGGACACTGAACTCCCGCCTAAATTTACTCTATCCAAAGATTCTCCTCCCCCCAATTTAATGGCTCACTATTCTTGCCAATCCTTCATAACTCGAGGCTGCCAGTTCTCCCCTGATGGCCTTTGCCTGCTAACAAATTCCGAGGATAACAAACTTCGCATTTTTGAGACCCCGCAACAAACTGGCCAAGATGCTCCAATAGAATTAAAACCATGTTTAGTGATGTCAGAAGGTGAATTAATCTATGATTTCTGTTGGTATCCTACCATGGATTCTCGACATCCGGACACGTGTTGTTTCGTGAGCACGGCTCAATATGCGCCTATTCATTTATATGACGCTTATGATGGACACATTCGGGCAACTTATCGGTAAGAAATTTGGGCTTGTTGGTGCAAAAAATTGATAATGAATCTGCTATATATGAGTTACAGATGTTTTGATGATGTCGACGAGATGGTGGCCGCTTATTCCCTAGCCTTTGATCCTCATGGTCAGAAACTTTTTGCGGGTTTGAAAAACGAAATCCGAATATTTGATATCTCGATTCCGGGTCGAGATTGTGAGACACGCAAAACATGGACGAAGCAAAGTCAAGGACCCTCAGGGATCATTTCTTGTATCGCTGTAAGTATCTAAATATTAGATATCTAGACACTCATTGGTTTTTACTTTACGAAAATGGAAAACTGAATAACAAAGTTCATCAATGGTCTCTTAAAATATAAACACAGAGTATAGTTTTTACATAGCAATGTATAGTATATTTGATTTAATTGGTAGCAAGAAAAGGACCAAATTGGTCATTCATAAACATCAAATCAAATAACAACTATATTTTGTTGATGGACTGGTTATTTTCACATTCTTTGGAGCTGGAGTTGGGTCTGTAAAAAATGAAGTCTATTTTTAATCATTTTCGCGTTTCTTCATTCTTTTCATAGATGCTCGGTTAATTATTGAAACTTGGAAGAGTTGTAACGCAAATTTCACAATACTCCAAGAAAAACAAATGAATATTTTCTGAATAAATTCCTTCTAAGATTTTTCTTTTACACGTAATCGCATTCCTTGTAGCGGTATTAAAACGCAACCTACCCCAAAAAAGAATAGATGAAGCAGTTTAATACCGATTGAACAATTATAATTATTTTTTATGAATACCACTTAAGGAAATAACTTCATATGAATTTTCAAAGGATATTTGCATTTTAGACTAGTCCTGCCTTGAGTGATATCTACGCTCTTGGAACATATGGCAAGTCTATTGGTGTATATGCAGAGCCCGGAGAACTGATCTGCTTACTAACTGGTCAAAATGGAGGTGTTACACATATCCAAATCAGTCCCGATGGAAACAAACTCTTGTCTGGAGGACGAAAAGACAATCAGATTCTGATTTGGGACCTCAGAAATCCAGGTTAGTGATCGGCTTTGGCAAATTTTACCGACTGCTTGCTTTACAGTATGTAGGTACCTTTTAGTAACTATGACTAACTTGAAACATGATTTTGTTGCATTTAATGGGAAGCATGCTTCTCTGGTTGTTCCTAAATATCAAATACTGTAAACGTAAGGAATAGTTTTGTTGATTTTAGCATTAGAATGGAACCTTATTGTGATTTTAATTGCGATAGTGAGACATAAGGACTTGATTACTCACGTTTTATGAAAACAAAAAACCCAAAGAAAAAGGTCTTTCAAGATTTTTCTGTTGGCATCTATGGATAAGGATTGTCGTTTAGTTTTGTCCGAAAAATGAATTCAAAACTTAGGAAGAAGTCACCTAATCACTACTGAAAAAAGGTGTTTGTCCATAATAAAAAATATGGTTTGAATTCCCAGAGCAAAAATTGAAAGAGTACGAACATTTTAGATCCAAATAGGCAAAATATTTTTTTGCTGAGAAATATACAAGGAACAAGAAAATATAGTTTTTTACCTTTTTGAAAAAGTAATGTCAGTTTTATGCATTTTTGTCAACAAAACGTCAAAAATGTGATATTGCATTTTCTCCTATGCTTGTTTGAAGTAATTATTGACATCTTTTAACGTACCGCTCGTCCAAAGTAAGAATTTAATTCACCATACACTTAACATAGGTGACATTTATGGTACGTTGAATCGACAAGTGGACACGAATCAACGGATTCAGTTCGATATTCGGGACGATATGGTGATTTCGGGAGGAACGGATGGCGTCATCCAAGTTTGGGATCTCACTCAACCTCCAATATCGGATGACAAATGTGCTGTGATTGAACCAATTCTTTCGTGGAAGAACATCCACGGGGGTGATTGTGTTAATGGAATCACTTTTAATCCCTATCAAAGCAAGATTGCTTCGTCGTCGGGTCAAAGACATTTCAAAGATGTATCTGCCGAGATCTCTTCTTCGGAAGATGAAGTCGAGCAAGAAAGTGGTGAATCCAAAGTGGGACAAATCGAAAACTCGTTCAAAATCTGGGCTTTAAACGAATAAAACTGATCTTCAACAAAGTTTAAAAAATAACCAATATCATGACAAAATAAATAAAGTGGGTTTGTTAATGTTATGTAGCATGTAGTTTTGATCGGGAAATTGTTATCGATTACGAGATCTGTCGTCGAAGTTGACCCAAATCATGCCTAGAAGAATCATGCCTTAGGGTCTATTCAGCAATTTAAACATCTCAATTTACAATCCTGTCCTCTTCTCTTGACCATAAACCCCCGCACAGAAACCATGTCCGAGCAACTTTTGAGTGAATCTCTTACATCCCAGCATTTCAAAGCCCGATCTCACCGATTTTCCCAAACACTGCTTCCGCCGGCGACTCTTCTTCTCCCTCTGATTCTTTTTGCCTTTGCGCTTCTCTTTTTCTTCCTTTGCCCACTTTGCTTCGGGAAGATTACAAAATGGCTGGACATGACACTCAGATCAACATTATCATTTGATCATAACAACTTGAAAAGCTCAGAAGTGGACCAATACTTTTTTCCAGGGCATTGTTAGAAAATTCTCAGCTTCCATATGATGAAATTTGTAGTATATTTGTAGGACATGTAGAAACATTGTAGTTAGAATCTTTACTTGTCCAATGCTAGATAGGAAACCATTGAAATGTATTCATTTGATATCTTATTTAGATTTCATGCTATATTTTAATAAAGTTTGTGGGCAGAATTTTCTCCCTCTCAGATTTCAGAAATTTTTACTGTTTTCTAAGAGTGTTTCAACAATAAAATATAATTTTCAACATCTTAGGCCAATAGCATTTCTTTAAAAGGTTAGTTTTCAAATGGAACATAGTCACCGCCAGCCATCCTTAGTGTTTTGCTTTCAAGGCAGAAATTTAAAGATGCCCCCCACCGAAAACTTTTCTGGTTTCAAAACTCAGGGAGATAATGCTCGGCAAAATTTCAAAATAGCCAATTTTGTAAACAAATCAGCTGGGATGCTACAATATTTTTTTTATGAATTATGACAGGAACCATAGATCTTAGTCAATTTGCCTTTTGTTGTCTTTTTATCCTTATTTGTTGCAAAATTATTTTGCCTAATTTGGGTTTTATTCATCTTTTTTCATTAAATTGGCCAATATTGGGATTTGTATATGATTTTAAGCTCAATAAGTGGCTGTTGTCAAATTTCACAGAATTGTAAAAACTTTTAAAAACCAACACCTTACTTTGGGACAAAGTAATAGTTGAAAAATAGAAGAAAATATGATCCACACAAATAAAAGAACTTGCAGAGTTGCCTGACAAACACAGATAAAAAAGGTAAAATTTGTTATGAAAAGCTATCTGGCGAAGAAAACTTCTAAAGTGCCACCAATTTTACTTTAGCTGTACTGAAATCGTTATTTAATAAGGGGCATATTTAAACTATTGGTTTTTCAATCTTTATGTGCCACTGACCATTTCTTGTCCATTAAGTACTTCCTTTAGTTAATTTTCTTCATTTTGCCGCTTTTGCACAAATGGGCAAGTTTTTCTCTGTCAAAAGGTTTATGCAATATGTTCATTTTGTGGGCAGCAGTTTTAATCCTCATTTTTGTGTACTGAGAAGAATGGAAATGATTCCATTCTTCTTGTGGCAAAATAAATTCGATTTCTCTTTGTGTAAAAACTTGTTTTGCTTGATGGGAAATTGTATTTGTCTTTTTTTGTCTAATTGGGCAATTTTATTCGTTTTCTGTCTAATTTGACTGTTTTATTCATCAAAAATTCCTGTCTCTATTTATGACCATCCCGGTGTGCTAATCAATTGTTTTTAGCAACTGTATTTAAGATTTCTCATTTAACAGCGCACGCCATTCCCCAAAATGCACGACTCCGGAATACCCATGTGCAAAAATCACTTCCGCTGTACAGGAAATGAATTAAATCATGAATCATGAATAACCATCTCAACCAGCACATCAAGAACCGATTTCCCTCCAGATCTTTCGACGTCCGCGCTTTAGCCAACTATGTAGTGTAGCTCTGAAGCTAGCAGAAGTGAGGGCGGTGAGCAGAGAGAATCAAGTGGCGCGGCTCCCAAAGACTCAAAACACGAAGTCGGCTTCCTGTGACGTCGCGTGCTCTCAAGAGTTGCCGCACAATCTGGACATGGATCTCTCCGTTCGAGCCACTCTAGAAGCCAAAGCGGGGATGGTTGGTTGGGAATGATCGAATCGTCAGTTGCGAGGACGTGTCCCTTAACCGAGATTCGCGGGACTGTTCGCCGTTGTCACGGGTCCCTTTGTACGGGAAGTAGTTTCGCCCCGCTGAAAAAAGGCACCTTAGTTGAATCAAAGATTTAGGAGTGAAAGGTTGTGGCATCCATGTCCTTGAAGGCCAAGGACGGCAATTGCGGTTTTTAACCTTGTGAATTATTGGCGACTGACTCCTCTGACCTTTGAGAAGTGTGTGAAGTGACCTGATTCCCCAAGTGTTAACCTTCAACATGAAAGTTTACGGCTTGTGTGCTCTTCTGGTCACGGTTCTCATCCAATCCTGCTCCATTCAGGCAATTCAATGGCTGTAAGTATAACGTTTCCTAGTATACATAGTCTAATGACATTATGGCAATCAAGCAAACCTTGAATCAATGGGATTAAACTGGCTAATCCGTTTGAAATCTGGGAAAATCTCCGCTTTTTACTAGTCTCCAAGGAATTGTGATTAGTGAACTTCCCACAACTCGGTTGTGAGTTGTCAACACCAAGGAAGACAAATATATAGACATACTTATCTTGCTCAATGGATTAACCAGAGACTTTGGGGTCGTCGGGGCCCCTCTTCTCTCAAATCCTCACATGTACTATTTAGGGTGTTCAATGAAACATAAGTAATTCGCTCCGACATATCAATTAAGAGTTTCTATCTTTGAGGGATAGCTAGGGGATTCAAGGTTCGTCATTCGCCCATTTACAAAATGGCCACATTCATGTATGTACATCGAGTACTTGGAAAACCAAAAGCTCTTTGTCTACTATTGAGTCCCTTTGGTGGAAAAGCAAAAACATAATGAAGGAACAGCGGATCGCTGAGTCCATGTCAAGAATTTTGCACTGACACATCGTGGAAAATCGCTTCGTTCCATGATTCAAAGGCAATGAATCCCTCCTCCCTGTTTGTAGCAACCAGGGGATAACGATACTATAGGATATACTAGGGAGAAAGGGACTCGCTTCTCTCATGGAGAATAAAAGAGTGAATTCTGGTGTCCATGGTTCGATCTCAAATTACTGGCTGACCTCTGCGGTGACCTTTTAGCCGCAAGCAGGTGAGCGATAGACATGAAAAAGTGTAATTTAATTACCCTTCCAAGCCAAGACAGGGTCATCCGTAAAGCCATTAAGAACTTTAAACCCCGGGAAAACAAGGGGGATTTTTTTCTTCATTTTCCTGTGGTGGGCTTAAGATGAAAGGCGAAAAATCCGGCTCAAATCAAAGCAACGTGTTTTAAAGTTGATTGGCAAGACAAGTTGGCAAAAACGTCCGCGGCATGTGATCCATCCATGGAGGTGAAAGTGTCATGCGGCAATTTGCCCATCCATCTTTTGGTATTCACCACCGATATGGATCACCAGCCCGATTTTTGGTCATGAGGTATTCCTTCAAACATATTGACTTCCATTTATGGGAACATCACTCTTCGTGGAGTTGAACTTGCTCCCAGCTCAACAGCACGAATCATCCACTACGTATGAGGTGTCCATCAATTTAGGCCTCAATCTTGTGTCCAAAAATGGGGTTTTCTGAGCCAAGGCTTTAAGATTAGATTGCAGGAGGAGGTGCTAATGATAGGCCGGAGATTTATACAGCTCGTATGCGTTTTTTTTTCTTCGCTTCTCAAGTGGCCACGAATTGTTCTGAATGTAGCAATTCAAGAAACTTAAATCTATGATTATCTCAAAATGGGTTGCATGCACTCCAATCCGAATTTGCTCAATTGCTATTTGACAATGGAACCAATCCATTGGATTAGGCTCAATTTTCAGAATTGAAGAGAGAGAGAGGGAAGAAAAAAGGGAATCCGTTGTCAGTTTGGGCGAGTTTTCAGGCGCCGATGCAATTTGCCAGGAATAGTAGGGTGATGAATTCCGAATTTAATGACCAATGCAGAAATTAGTCCACATTTTTGGTCAGAGTCCGGAAAGGTGGTCTCGGGATGGAGCTAATCCATCTGGAGTAATCATGATTTTGTCCAATATCCATCCATCCATCCAGCTGCTTCTTCTTCTTCCTCGCAGTTCAATCCCCCTCTTCGTTTTGGGTTGTCCCAATATCCATGAATCGGATCGGCCGCCGATGTCTTCGCGTTCAATTTTTGGAGACCCCGAAGTACTTATTGCGCTCCAATGAATCGAAAACTGACTAGTCTTGTAACTCATATCGTCTATTGGGGATATCACATCCATCCATACGGCTTTCTTGGACATCTTGTCTTGGATTTTAGCCGAGTTAGTCTTGTTTTGAGGAAAATCTCCCCGGGAAAAGAAGTCCAAGAGTGGAAGAACAAAGTCCACCAATTTCAGAGAAGGCTATAACAGTCTCATTGAATCTTCTTTTCTGATGAAAGGTGTCTTTGTGTGCGTGTTCTCCGATCCAATTTCTTGTCCATCGATGAGTGAGAAAAGATTGGAAAAAGTGACGGGATTTGAGACTGGCAAATCTTGGCCCAGGCATTCCACCGTTGTTTCATTTGAGACGAAGACAAACAAGCTTATCAATAACTCTTGGGAGTTATGACGAGGAGGATCTAAACTTAGACCTTTGAAGGTGATTTATTATCATTCGCCACCCTCGAAAACGGTGAAAGTCCTACACCAAGTCTCCTAATGTAAAGGGCGGTTCTTGTGATGTAATCGAGTCATAAAATCATTGCACCCACGATTGATATCTCTCTCTTTCGTATGAAATGGTCAATCGATCGGATCAAAATATCGATCGTGGGAATCGAGGAAATTGTTTGTCTTGGAGACGAGGAAATCGGGGAATTTTTCAATTTATTTAACTTCTGGCGTCGAAGATATTTTTGAGCCCCAAGGAAGATGATTTTTTGCTGACGTATGAAATCGTCATTAAGTGTGCACCCCTACTCACGTTTTGATCCTTAGAGAGCCTAGGAGAAGAAGTCAATTGAAGGGTCCAGTATGAGATGCCAGTCTTCACTTAGGTAGATCGAGGGAAAAAGACGGACTTGACTCCGAAAATTTAAAGATGTCCTCACCATCATGTGCTTCTTTTTTCTTTACGCCTCCAGGAAATGAGGAAAATCAATGGGGCAGAGAAGGTACGAAATGAGATGAATTAAATCAAATATACGACACCCCGAAGACAGGGTAGAATCCCTGCAAAGGCACATCCAAATATATGTCAATCAACTTTCAATCTTTCCACTTTTTTCTTTGGGGGATTCTCCGTCTTTGCTTTCGTTCCGTTCCGTTCTCAAACTTTTTCTCGTCTCTCTTCGTGTGCATGTCGCTTTCAATTTTAGACTCTCTGCAGAGGGATTAAGAAAGGATAACAGAAGCTTGAATTAAAAAAGAAAGGAGAAAAGTGGAGGAAGAAACCAGAAAATGGGAGAATATGAATCTTTTTTGTAGTCCTAAATGCCATCTGTTTGGCAATTCTTGTGCGTTCATAAACAAGCTTGCGATCAGGGTTGCCAACATTCTGTTACCAAGAGGTCACTACTTCCTGTTTCTTGTCTTGGTTGGTCATTTGATCACTCAGATGGGTTTTGGATAATGCCGGATCTCATATCAATGTTTTTTGAAAGTTTTTCGATAAGCCTTGGCCACGTCAGCACTTTGATAAACACTTTAAGACTTCTCAATCCCCACCCTGACTTGACTCTAAACAAGTCCAACAAGAGCAAAGCTTGGAAGAAAGGATTACAAGTACAGTAGATTGTTTGAGACTGGAATTCATGAGCCAACAGATGGCCGTTTGTTTCAGTGCTCTTTCCCAACGACCGTCGAGACTCTAATTTACCAACCAATTCATCAAAATACATCCTCCATCAATGGGGACACTAATGGTATGGCAACACCTCCAAAGTGGCCAAAGAGGCTCCATTTGCGAGCGACGCTGTCTTTTCATTTCCTGTGTCTTTCCTCCACGATGTCTCTTGAGACCCCGAGATTGACCCCCAAAGGAAGTATCTCTCTTTCCCTTTTTGTTCCCAAGAATCCCTAATTCATTCAAATCCCATTTCACTTTGGATTTCGTAAACTCACTCATTTGCTATTGCCAGTGTCCATCTAGATTCGCAGATGTTTCCTTTCAGATCGGGCTCATTTGCAAGGGAGCAATTATTGGATCAAACAACGTGGTTTTAATCGCCACCTTCTCTTCCGGTCTGTTCTTGTCCATTGATCTCTACGAGAACTTTTCTCGTGTTGGTGTGAGGGGAAGATTGGGGGATTCTTTTAAGGAAATAGGACATGGCTAAGCCTAGGCCTGCCAAAATCCCTCCTTGAAAACGAATTTCACAGATTCTTGAGCATATTGAATATGAACATACATGAGCTCGTTGTTCTCATTCAGCTTTGTGGCACATGTGACCAAACTACAATAGAGTTAATTGGAACTTTGTTTTGATTGGTGAACTAAGTTGCTTTTGACCCGTTTTGGGGTTGGTTGGCAGGTGAAAGGTGAATGAATGATCACGGTCTACACCTATGAGAGAATATGCCGATGCCAAGGCACCCACTTAGTCTCCATTTCTTGTCAAATATTTGGAGCTGTCAAAACAAAGCCATCCAAAATGCAAAACAACCTCAAAGAGAAGAATAGATGTTGCACTCCCGCCAATCCCCCTCCATCTATTGGCCTTACACTGATTTATCCAGATATCTAGACTTGTCTAGATGGAAAAGCAAAGGAGGGGGGAGCAACTTTTACCTTTTAGCTAGCAGTCTATCTCTTTGATATCAGAGAGTGTTTAAGGCGGCTTAATGATCTTTCTCAAGAACGAGATCGGGATTTTTTTTTCTTCTTTTTTGGTACGAACTTGCCAACATGGGTCTCTTCCTATTATTTGTAGGTAAGTTGTTCAGTTAACAATGTTACTCTTCCCAGCTTTCAAGCGCAATGGAACCGGGACGAGTTTATTTATGGAATGGTTTTTGAGACTTTGAGCCCATCATAACTGCCACGAACAGAGACACATTTCGTTAGCTCCAGACAAGCTTGTTCACAGTTTCACAGTTTGGATATTTAAAAAAGAGCGAGATCTTGCCTCTCTGAGACGGCCAAAGAGTAATATCTTGGCTCAGTATGGCTTCTCATTTTATGGGATTTTACCCAGTTTGACATTCTCCAGAAGTCTTCTTCTGCGGACTGACTTTTCAAACATTTCAATCTAAATCAGATTCTTCCAAACCAAACGGGAGCCTCGATATTGATTCTTCTTCTTCTTCCTCTTCCAAGGTTGGCCAAAAAGAGGGAAAAGAAACAAGACAAAACTGACTGCAGTCAAGAAGGAACAAGGGGAAAAAAGTTTGTCTACTTAATTGGAAAACGGAGCTTGTATTGAGCATTGTTTCTCGAAACTTTTGTCAACGAGCCCGAAAAAAGAAACTTTGACTTTTAATCACGAAGTAGAAGTAACTTTAAACAAGAAG
This sequence comes from Tigriopus japonicus, assembly GCA_010645155.1. Lineage (NCBI taxonomy): Eukaryota > Metazoa > Arthropoda > Copepoda > Harpacticoida > Harpacticidae > Tigriopus > Tigriopus japonicus. The sequence goes on along the minus strand of CM021321.1, from coordinate 35,576 downwards.
ACTTTTAGCATTGTGCATAACTCAAACAACCGACGTAAGCCCATCTCTTGGGGTAGAGTTCTATTTAAAATTACTCCTCTCGGCACCCTGATCGATTTAATGACAACCTGTCCTCAGGATTGCCAATTTTGAGTACTTGCAACTTTTTCTTTCGTTTTATTAAATATTACATTCTGAAAACATAGTTTTTAGAGTGAACAATGCAAGGATCCCAAACCTTGTGCAGTAAAAGGATTGTCCGTGAAAGACATGACTTCTGGTTGGCGTTCCTCAGATTGGGGAACGCCACCCCAAACTTGATCCGCTTGTCTCTTTCTCTCTGACATCATGAGCACAATTTGACACACATATCCACACTCAGTGTGGAGTAAGAAGAGGGGGGGGGGCATTTTTTCTATACTTTTCATGCCCTTTCTCGTGGAATTTGCTCCCCCAACACGCGAAAAATGTTATTGCGACTCCGTTGGGTTTTATTACTATCGATTCGTTAGAATAAAACTGCACCATTACAAAGAGATTATCTATGCATAGCTGGAGCAAATTGGGTTGAACCTTCACCAGTTGTTGGATAACTGAAAAGAGTAGGTTCGAATAAGAAGGCTTTTAAGCAATTGCTGTTCCCATATTGGTTTCAAGAAACAACTAAGAAGAGCTTTGGAGAGGTATTCAATCAATTTTGAAGTAGGTTTCTCTGAGCTAGACAATGAAATGTCAAATTGGAAAGAACTACCTGCTCAATTGAGTTATCTCACTGGCCAGCCTTAAAAGGTGAGACAGTTTTCTCCACTTGAGATTTCAATTTTCTTGCCCTCTCAGCTGTCCACCTCTTGAATCTAGCTTGAAGTGTAACACCAAATAGTGAACAATATCCCTCCACCAAAAAAGTGATTGCTCAGACTTGGTCACAACTCGACCCAGTTTCCTCCAAGCGTTCCAACCAAGCTCGATCCTAGTCCATACTAAGACATATCCTGTGCCCAAATATACTCTCGATATGTTAGTGGGCCAATTGGCTCCTTATTGAAAGGTTTATTACCCAACAGTTCGGGTCCCATTGAAGCGAGCAAGCCCGTGGAATCCCTCTATCTCTGGGAATGTTCGCAGGACAAGAGGTTTTCTTTGTTTTCTGGACTTCTCCCGGAGCTTCTAACTCCAATGAAGTGCTCTAGAAGTCAAGTTTCCATTGGATGACATCACTGATCCATTTCTTATGGAATTGATGTTGGACATGGATTATTTAAAGTGAATTAGCTCATCAGGATGTCGTTCACAAGTTGCCATGTGATTGCAGACACAATCCTTGGGGTTGTATATTTTTACAGAAAATTTCGACACATTTCGAGACGCCCGTTCGTCCCTGGAAAACTTGCCTCTCTCTATCTCCCCTGAGAGTTCTGATCTTGGACTAATCAGCTCACTTCACATCAAGAAATGGACAGATATCCACAGTCCCTCAGCCAGCATCAACTTTCTTTACACATTGCCCTTTAAGTACCTAGTCAATCGAGCAAAGGCCGTGGACAACGAAGTTTTGACTGGATGACTGTCTATGAAAGAGACTGATGTGTACAGTATTCGCGAGCGTTTGTGTATCATTAGACGCGTTTTATGTGAAATCCTCCCACAGAGGACGAGATTTACGACCTGAGGAGAGATGTGTTCCTGTTTATATATTCATTGAGGCCACTGTGAAACTGTGAAAGAAACTGGAGCAGTGAAGCTCTTGTCATTCACGGCGATCGATTCGAGGTCTTGGATCAAATTTGACGTCCAATTAAGAACTTGGATGTTCTCTCTGAAATTTGAGCCAAGGCGCACATTGGCATCGTTGTCCAATTAGGCAGTCGTTCTCCATAAGCGATTTCCCGTACCTCCAATCCGAGGCTAATCAAGGGTAATCCCCAATGACAATAGAGACATGGACATTATCATCCCAGAACTCGATGACTCGACCGCAACGCTCCCAAAAGCCGGAAATCGTTAAATCGGGAAAATTGCTATGAATCTATCTCCCGGCATCATCATCATAGTAGAAGGGTTAACTCTTTGTTCTCTTTCCTTTTGCTCAATGGAACAAACTGGTTCCGAGTGAAGGTTTGCTCATTAAGATACTGCACACCTTCCCTTACCTGTGAGTTTACATACGTATCTGTACAGTACATAGATTCAAGCGCAATAGCATTGAACAACACTATCGATTGGTCCTGTTTAATGATCCCTATCGAAAGTGACTTTGGCGGAGGAGAAAGAGAGAAAACCCAATCACATTCTGAAACTAGTCGAATTTCCGTCCGGGAACCTTCAATTCAAACACACAAACCCCTATCATTATAACGCCAAAACACCGCCGCAACAGCCAACTCTCTCATATCCCACCAAACAACCGACAACCAATGATTCCATTGGACTTCCACTTCCAATGAAGCTGAACTGGCCATCGTGGCATTCTGGAATCCAACAAATTACACCGTTTTGGTCCGAGCTTCTAATTATTCGGGATGGCTCTTCAGTGACAATTTTCACCCGTCTCTAAAAATTTGGAGCGCAAGGTGTGTGGCAATTTATTCGGGGATGCTTATTCATCCAACGCTTGTCATATGAGGTGAATCGAATCAGAAATGTGGAAAAAATATTTGTGATTTTCAAACTGCCATCGGGTCCCCATGGATGGGATACAGTTAGGTAGTAGACTCTCTCTGGTGATTGGGAAGCTCCAAGACATGGTTTATTTGTGCTCGTCTCCATCCATGCTTCGATCAATCATGGTTGCCCGTGAATATTGTGGCAATTTGCTCCGCCCGTCAAAGTCTCTGAAACGTCCCGTAAAAAAATTCACCACCTCTTCTTGACGTCTCGACGTATTCAAATGGTTTGAGCTGTTTTTTTTTGCCCAAGCGACGTTGAGACATAACTTAATTTAGAATGTTGAGTGCCCTTTTCACCCAACGCATTCACGACCACACACATGGAGTACACCTTTCTTGGTCACCCGTCAACGTCAGTCGCTCAAAAATCGGGAGGTAATGGGGCTTCTTTTCGAGAAGCCTAATGTAGCACATTACCACCTTGGGGTTTTGCCTAAAAATCTCCAATGGACAACCAATGGCTGTTACTGGATCTGGAAGGGGGGTCTTCAATTGAAATTGTATCCGGAGATTCCGCAGAGAGGTATGAATAGATTAGCTCATGACCGAACCCTCAAACACGTAACGTGAACCAAGTGCAAACAATAATAGGGCAAACTGACGCTGAGGTTTCGGTTTCATGGACTGTTTTAGGCGTTTTGAGCATCCAACCATGGGCAATGGTTCTTTGGCCGTTTGAATGCTGCACTCTCTACTTAGCTAATGAAGTGTTCAAAACAAGAACCCTGGTGAGAGGCTTTACTCTCCCCGTGAAAAGATCGATGAGAGGACACACTGGTTCTGACCTGAGCAAAGCGGGAAAATTGAATGACTAACTGATCGATGACAACCATTGGCTTGATCCTTCGAATTCGTTTCAACCCTATTATTTGAGTCCATAGATCAGAGTTTATATCCCCCTCTGTCAATTCCTGACCCTCAAGTGCGTACAAGTGCTAGTTCTGAAGCGCTGACCACAGTCTCTGGGCCAACAGTTCTTTTTTGCTAGACCCGCATTCCATTTGTAAAACACTAAACAGTGGTGAAAATTTGGGAACAGCGGAAAATCAGTTAATACTTGAAAGGAGCTCCAACTGATGATTTTTGGGTTCCGTGCTGGTAGGGATGCAGATTGACTTAGTTTTGCACTTGAAATTCGACACTAAAGTTCAGCGGGAGGAACTGGTTTAAAAGCCTTTATAAAGCTCCCGGTCTCTCCATAATGATACGATAAGGTCAAGCTCAAGCTGCTTGATTTGAGCCTGGTCTGATGATCTCAAAGAATTTTCATGAGACATTCCATGAACTGGGCTACCACTCCAAAGAGTGGGCTAGAGTAAACCCTGATGGTGGAATTTTCACTCTTTGATCGTATTCCAAGTTATCTTTTCTTTAATAAGAAGTAATGAAGGTTAGGTCGATTCATTTTGATTACCAAAGATACCGAAACTGTCCCTGCCTCGTCTAGACACCTCTTTGGAGGCACTCATCAACACTCTCTGGCTGGATGGACAGACGAGTGGTGATGGAATAGAAAACCTGGTGCATAGAATCGGTAGGGAGTGACATGATGTGGCCATGTCGAAGGGATATTTACGAGCCATATATCTATCACCAACCTGCTTTTTGGGGGCCATTTACCCTCGCAGCTCCAGCCAATGGGTACCCGCTGATCTGGTCAGGTCAGGGATTGAAATCCCCGTTCACACACACACGAAGTAGCTTCGGCGGAGAATGGTGCGAGCTCTGTACCTTGAGGAACACCTCTAATGACCATTCACGAGGACGGGAGAAACAATGCGAGATTTGGAAGTCCACAAACACAAATTTTTCTTGGGCACTTTAAAAGCTTTTAAGGGAAATATTGTCTTTTGAGATTTTAGCAGTTGGTGGGATCTCAATATTTGGTGTGAACAAAAACATCTTTTGAATCTCATGATCTTACACGATAAGACGCGATATCTCTCTTGTTAATCGGAGAAAGAGATCTTCAATATCAAAGACTTGGATCTTTCAAAATAGAGAGGACATCCTGTGTAGTGCTCGGTTCACTGGTAAAAATATTGATCCCTAGCTCCTCATTTTTGTATCAAAAGGACTGAACCACAAAGCAGGAAGTCGATTGATTCTCTCTCAATATCCATTGCTCGAGTTTATGACCCCCACTAATTTTTATTTGTGATTTCAATCATTTTATAGCTTTTAAAAAAGACAGATGCTTCTAGTCGTCAACCCTGGACTGTCTGATCAGAGAGAGAGAAGACAAGAAAGGCTCTTCTCTAATCTTTCTGTCGTCAGAGACCACTCGAGGAATACCCAGGTATTCCAACCATTCTATCCCACTCTTGAATTGCTGGTTTGACCACTGGATCATTCGTTCGGGCCGCACAAATTCCCACGAATTTCAACGCCGAAACATTTTTGATCGCCCAACACTCGCTCGATGCGATTCTCCTTCGAGTTAGTGAGTGAGTGTGGGTGAATCACCTCGATTACCCACTGGATTCAAAATTCCTGGGCCTTGGTTGGTCTGAATTGCTTTTCGAAGGGGAGGAACAATGCGTTCAAGCTTGTCAGGCCCAATTGGCCAGTAAACTAAGAAATTTAAATTTAAATTGAGATGTCAGGGAATGAACACTTCAGGAGCCATCAACGGTGGACTTTTGGGAGCAGATAATTGTGTGGACTTGGGCTGGTTTAGAAGAAAAGCGGAGAGATTGTTCAAATTCTCCATTACCTCGGGTTTTCAGCCATGTTCTGTCGAAATTGACAGAATTGATCTGGATCTGGAAGTTCGGTGAAACGTAGCTGACTACAAAGCAAAAGTTGCTTCCGTTTGCACTTCATTGCACTTGTCAACCCTATCCGTTCAGGGTTGCCAGTTCTTCCTATCCCATCCCTATTTAGATACCCATCCCCCTGAAATAGGATTGGTTTTTAAACTAGAAAGATAGATAAAAATTGAAGCCAAGTTTCTCTTTGAAAGGAAGAAAAAAATGATCGGGCGCGTCTTGAGAGACTTGAAGCTATCAGAATCGTGTTCCTGTCAGACTTGGAGCGAGACAGCCAGCGCCAAAGTGTTGATATCTGATAATGGGCCAGATAGCAAGTGATAACAATCCTTTTTGTCAACAAGTTCGCTTCATGACTCCAAGCTCTTCAATTCTCTGCTCATCCATCCATCTGTCCATCCATGTTGGAAAATGCCAGAGATTCTAGTTCAGACAATGGATTAATCCATCTAGTCCACACAATGTAGGTACTGATATCGAAGGCACGTACTCGGACGTTGTCGAGAGAATCAAGTTTGAGACTTATCTTTGAATCTTCGACAACCGTTTTGGCATGCTCGAGGAATAAGGAACTCTTCTCGAGCTGCCAACGTACATGCTTCAACAACAAATAAGAGTTTGAGAAAATGCTTATCAGGACGCCCATCGACGAATTAAGATAGCAGTGTATGCAAAACCGTGAAGGCCATGAATTTCCCGGGTGTATCAACCCTGCTCATCTGACATTTATGCCCCGTTCCCGTCAACTAATGCCACTGATGAAGATACTCTTAGATTTTTATTTGGTACCTTTTTTACCGCTTCGTTTAAAAAGCGTTGTCATCGGAATAACTCCTTTCTATTCAATAACTTGAGCGCAATATTTTTCCTTTAGATAAATTCTAAGGGACTCAAGTTGAGCCGAATTTTAATTCTACCACTCCACTGTAATTCTCTATAGTTGACCCTTGCTCAGAAAAACCTTTTAAGTGTAGATTTTGGGCAATCGTCTTCTCCTTCATATCTGGCTCTCAGGTCTGAATGGAAAAGAATTGGCTCCATTAAGTTGTCAACGCTTTTCAAATACATGTGGTTTTGAATGGGCATTTTAGGATTGAATAGAATCTTTCTGATAGAGGGCGTGTCGGAGTCGGAGTTCTTCCAAGAACCACCTCAAGCGCCAAATATGCCGGGGTCGAACAACTTCTGCTTAAAATGTGTTTCAAAATTCGATAGCCGAATTCCCATGACCGGTAATGAAACCAATCCCGCTTGTTAGATGATGTAGCAGAAATGGTGATCACTGATCACTTTTGAGCCGGAGCCGAGAAAACACTGCGAGACTACAACCACCCATAATTCCAAGTCATGCTCAACTTGTTCAACCAAGAATCCGGTCTTGAACCAAACACAAATCGGTACCTTGGCAGTTTTTGTGACCCCGTAACGTTTTAGAAGCTTACTCTCTACCTCGTGCGACGTTTTGGTATTATTGATGAAGATTTTGGTTATTGAGCCAACCGCTTCTATGGAGATAGAAAGATTTTAAGGGATCTCTTAATTGGCATGTTCAGCTTGAACCTGAGCATACTGAGTGAAGAGTATCTTAAATCTAATTAAACTCTGGACGTATTCATGGGAATTTTTTGCCCGGGCCCATCGACCTGTCTTTGGCGTATCAGGTGCTTATCACAGATAATTACTAAATGTACAGTTGACTACTCTAATAGACATTCACGAGATAGGTGGACGGCAAAAAACGTACTCCTGATAACTGAGAGGACCAAATTCTCCGAAGAGTTGAACCTTCCGCCCTTTGTTGAAGTAAGAACTTTCGGAACCGACTTTAAAAGTGAGCATTATATCTGAGAGCAACTGTGTCGTCGTGCCGATACTTCGATATGCCTGCTCATTTTTGGGTGGGCCACCCATCTCTCTTACTGTTGTTCAGGGACGTCCGGTGTTGAGAATTTATGCTTGAGGTCAGCACAAAAGATGGGAAATAACTCAGCCAAATGGAATGTTTAATTAAGCGCACCTAATCTGGCTTATTTATTTCGCCTTGATGACCCTGTACTTACGCACATACGGACATGCTTCCATCCCTTTTTGGGCAACCCATTTGAGAGGGGAACAATCCTCACGAAATATGTTTTATAACTTGTCTTACAAAATCCAAAGCAGGATGAGTTCCTCCTAATTTGGACTTTCTGTAGTTTGGAGGGGTGAAACGGAAACCCGAAGTTTCTCGTTTTATTTTGTGGTTGAGAGGATCTCCAATGCCTTGAAGAAGATTGCTGACAGGTTAGGGTGGAAAAAGTGTCGCTGAACTATTTCTGACATCGATCTCTTGAACTGTATGGTATTCCTTTTTTATGGGTGTGAGGTTTTCCGTAATTGCGGTCTCCAAAAGAGATCGTCCAACGGCTACATTTTTTCCGATTCATGGCACCTTGGCAAGAAAGTTTTGCCTGAGAATGAACCAGGTTGTAATCGTGTTTTTGCCAAGTTAATTGGAAAATGATATGTCTAATTGAATGGAAACGAAGAGACATGAAGATGCGAGGTTTTTGTTCCACGAAATGTTGATACTCTGGTCACGCAAACGGTGAATAATGATTGCATTCATTCTTGGCTACCAGTGGCCGAAACAATTGATCATGTTCAGTGGAATTCTCCGATACTTCAAGCCTCACCGCCCACCCTAGATTATCGTCTTCATTCGAGTTCTCAACTACTCGTCCATCAGTATCCTCGAAGGCTTCACCACATGAATACATTTCGATTGCATTTGAAGAGTCTTTTTATCAGCATGAACGGAGGTCAACTTTTGGGGCACAAGTTCACAATGTCCAGAAATGAATCACCTCCATTCACATGAATGGTGGCCGCCAAGATCTTCCAACATGAATCATGATTCTCTGTCTTGGGATCTCATGTGGCTGTTGCATTTGTATCGCCACAAATTAGAGGTCGGGATCTGAAACCATCTCGCATCCATGTCGTCGTGCAAGATTCGGGATGCTCGAAAAAATGAGGGAAAACGGCTTCCAAGTTTTCAACACATCTCAACGAGTTCAGGGTTTCAAGAAACGAAAGAAGTCCCCCGAAAGCTAGGCAGAAAGAAGATTGGACGGAATACATATACTTTATATTTGCTCTTCGCGTTTCGTCACAGGATGTCAACATTTGCTTTTCTTGTTAGATTGAACATGAGATCCCTTTTGTTTCTGTCAAACCCCGCTTGCACAATGGCTCGAGATTTGTCACACGGAATGAAACTTTTGGGATCTGCGAATTCGCATGAAACACACCCTGTAACACTAACAATCTTGACAAAATAAGTGAGACCCTTGATTAACTGCATGCTGTCAACCAGCTTTCAAACGACAACACGTGACTTCACGAGTGTTGTCACTTCTGTCCGCCAGGTTTGAGCGCTTGTTTTGATTTGGCAATTTACCTTCAAAGGCTTTGAAACAAGCAACCCACGCTCGTCTAATTTCCGGTGTCGCGGTTGAAAATGATAGCGTGCGAATTGAGACTGGGATCAAATCTGAAGGAGATCTAGTATGTGACAATAATGTTAATTAGAAGAGCAAATGTCTCGAACCCCGTCCACTTCATCAATTGTGGAATGTGAAACACACTCACTCAAGGAGAAGTAGGCAATCTTGAGCAACCCATTTCTTTTGGCACAGTTCTTGGCCTCATTGTCGGGAAGACTCAAGAGGGAGAAAAGAACGAGAGACGAGTGGGCATCAAATTCAGCTTGGCTGCCAAAAGATCGTCATTGGAAGTAGCCACATACATTACACCCTTCTACTTGATTGAGTTACTGACCGATAGCACTTCATTTGATCGACCATGTCAATGGTAGAAACAAAAGACTCTGGGAATATCACCAAATGGTGGCAAACACCTTCCTTGAGGGCTTGAATTCAATTTCGGTTTCTTGAGACTCAAAAGACCACCCATCCGGGCCCATTGCTTTTGAAATATGCTCAAGCCTCGGCTATGAAAAGTGGTCGTGAGCCATTTATTTTGTCGATGACCGCTTTATGCTCGCAAGACGATTGACAACCAAGCCCAATGATGGGATGATCGAAATGATGACATGCATGACCAGCGAGACAACTTGTCAGAGGGTTTCTAAATTTGTCATCCACTAGAGACAGACACGAATAAGCTGTCGTTGGATCAGAAGAGGATTACATCACATCATGGATATTTCATTTCATCTTACAGGGCTTTATCCAAGATCGGCTCGATCGCCATGGTGAATCCACCGAACCAAATGTGCAACGAAATGAAGGATTCGTTGATCAAAAAACAGGTATAACATACATTTACACCTACTTGAAATAACCACGGAAATTACTTATACATGATTTTTCTTCTTATTTTTTCATAGATTAAGATATGCAAGCGAAATCCAGCGTTCATGGATTCCGTTCGAGTGGGTGCTCTGCGAGCCATGGACGAGTGTCAGTTCCAGTTCAGATCCCGACGATGGAATTGCTCGACTTTGGAGGACAAAATGAGCACCGATCTTGACGCCGTCAAGACTCACTTGCAGTCACCCAATTATCAGGGTGGCGGATATGTAGACCCTACCCCTATGTTGAGTAAGGGTAATCCGTCCGGAATGATCCAATCCGCCAGAGGTCAGCACTCTCGGCGAGGCATTGGTTCTTCCCCCGATTTCTCCGTTCCTCAAAATATGGACTTGCCCTCGTTCTCTTTGCCGGCTCGACAAGGACAGAATTCGTTATTGAATGCCATGTATTCAAATGGCAACTATGGCTATGGTGGCAATCGACGCCGGGATTTGAACCAACGCGCTCTCAGGAGAGGTCGACGACTCAGCCGAAAAGGTGAGTGAATCAAAGACTGGATCTTGCAGGGTCGATGGATCATGTGTTCAAATTGAGTTCGATAACCGTTTGCTTGTTCCTGTGTTTACTTTCCATTTCACTCAAGTGGCTCTCGGAAAGACCGTGTCTACTTCACACAGATTCAACGACTAAAGGGAAAATATTGAAATGGGAAAACAACATTTTGAAAAGGTGATCCTTTTGAGAAACAGAATTGGCACTCTTAATGAAGTCGATTCATGATGAGAGGGTCCTTAAACACCTCCTAGGGTCGAACCAGTCAATCGATTTGGAAGTAGAACGTAGAACTCCCATGAAGTAAATCGACCAACAGGGTGGACCAAAGCTCAATACGCCATTTCCTTCTTTCCAACCCCTCGATCATTTTGGAAGCGTCTGGTTCTACGTAAATAATGCGAGGAAACGGAACCCATGAATTAAAAACATCTGTAAAGAACTGCTCAAGACGTAACAATCTTGAGATTGCACCCGGTACTTATTAACACAAGAGTGCATCTGCCTTGTTCTGTTTGGTCTAAAATTGGCATCCTTCTGCTTCGGTGTCTGCTCATAGTGATTGAGCTGAGGTAAATTCGTGGGGATGAGATGATATCTGTTGTGGACCTGTCAATCCAGCATTGTCATCACCCCCCAAAAGGATGACCCACGAAGGGTGCGTGATGATAGATGAGCGAGAAAATGAGATGTTATGAACCCCAATTTGTTTGCCCTCTCCTCATTAAAGCTATCGGTTTCTCGCTTTCCTCCATGGAATAGATTTGGAATCGAAGTCGATTTTTTTGGAGAGTAGTTGGCAAGCTGAATGAATACCACTCATCCACCTACAATCGTCATCGATCAATATGTCTAGTGTTTATGGTTTTATTCCGAAACCCTAGACTCTTTGGCACAGTTCTTGGAGACATGAAGGTGTTTCGTGTCCGTCGTGTTTGAGGTTAATTAATTTGACAGGTCAGATCTGATCTCGCCACGACGTCATTGCCTTTGTTTCAAATCGAGGAACCTCCAGGAGGTCCTGTCCAAGACGACTAGCTTTTGACCTGGCTCATCAATCCAAAAACTTGAGTTGCCCTTTCAATTGGACGTTTTTCTTCAACCCAAATGGGTCTTGAAGAGTTTTATTTCAGCAAGAATGAGTTTCTGTTCGATGACTTCCTACAAAAAGAAATATTGTTCAAAATGTGCTTGTGCGACTTAGGCCTGCCGGTCAACGTAGATTGCGTGATATTTTGTTGTAAAGCTTGGTTGCGCTGGAGAGCAGAGGTGGTACTTTGAGATTGAGACAAACGTCGACTTAGGGATCGGATTCAGATTTAATGTTTACTTGGAAACAGGATCTGGGATCCATTTTCCAATTTGATTTTCATCAAAATCGTGCTTCAGAGGTGTCGGGTTTCGTTTTTGTCGTTTGTTGCGTCGGGATCGATATCTTTGAGGTTATTCTCTTCCTTGAAACGATTCCATTGTCCGCCTTTAATTTCATTTTCTTTTGATCTCTCCTCTTTTTCGATTCTCGATTTCTAATTGTGGTTTGAGGACAGGGGGTAATCAACCAGAATCTTGGGAGCAAACTCGATCTGTTCAAATCTCGTCTTGAAACAATGGTCAGTGGGTCGATTAATCCTTGCTGACACCCCAAAGTGTGACAATTTTTGCTTCATTTTAGTGCCCAGTAATTAGTTCCTTTGACGGCAAGCTCAAGAAAGTCAAATAATTGACCAGATTAACCCTGTATCTAGCAATCGTACCTTGAGGATTAGTATAATTGAACAAATACTTTAAGCCCAAGATGGGTTGATTATCTTTTTTCGAGGGAAAAGGGAAGGAGGTTATATATGGTTAGACTTGAAACTGGTTTCTTCGCCAAGTTATCTTAATTGATTGGTCCATTTTGGGCTTGGTTCATTGACTAACTAAGCTCTTTTTGAAGCAAGACACTCCTCCAATGGTTTGAGATCAATTTCGAGAGGAGTATGGTAATGTTTGTCAGAAATAAGAGGTTCGAATTCAAGCTCCTCCAGTTCTGGTCCTCCATTGGTGTAGGAAGGACGGAGAATTTTTCAATTATGTCATTAAGATTGGAGGAGATAAACACGATATATGTTTATTCGAGCCCATGAGGACCATCTTGAAATTCTATTGCTCATTTAGAACAATATCATGGCCAGAAATCAGCTTCGGATCGCCCTCCTACTGTGAATCGCTTCAGCCCTTGTTTCGGTTTCGTGGAGGCCATCTCGCCAACAACGGGTTCATTCCTCTCTTTGGTTTCGCTACAAAACCCATAATTCACCTGCAAACTCCATTGCCCAAAAACCTTGCCGAGCAGTCTCTTCAGCTCCGATGAACTAAAGATTTCAGAGCTAATTTTGACGTGCATCGTTGGTAATTTGATTGCGTTTGTGAGAGGCTCTCAAGTTGTTCCCGATTTCCACTTTTTTTGCTCCATCCCATTTGTTCGGCATGGAACTGAAAAGTGAGCTTTTGACGCCTTTACCAGATAAGAATTTCCCCCTCGACCAAAGTGAGATGGTTGGCTCGACCTAGAAGAGCGGAAGAAGAATAAAGAAAGCTGTTATGGTCATAAGATTCAGACATATCATATCATTGTCTGTCATTCACACCCATGGGCAACGCGAGCATATTTACTCTCACACCCTTTGTTCCTTTTTGAAAAGCCCGCTCAAATTGCCCGCGGAAGAATCGACAAGCTCAGTGTGTCCATTTCTGGATGCCAATGAAATAGGATGCACTGCGAAGCAAAATCAGAGAATGGGAAGGCATTGCACTGTACTGTATGTACAAGAATGGCGTTGGCTGAAAATCTGAGGAGGGCAGCCTTTTTTGTTCCGTTTTTCTTGTTCCATTGCTCCCTAACTTCCAACCTGTTCCTTAATGGATTTGACCTTTTGTTCACATCCAGAAACTGACTATAGAGGGCTTTGATTTGAGAAGCATTAGATAACAACACTTTCTACGCTTCAATGTTTCCTTCGGTAATTTATGCCGAAAACATGTGAGTATGTTGAATGCTTGTATTACAAATGCGTAACCCTCTAAAGAATCATTACCCGAAATGTGATGACTTGGTTGGCTTTCGTCATTGTTCCTCTTGTCACTTGGCAGTCTTCGTATGTCAATTCATGGTGATCCTATCCCTATGGAAGATGTTGGAACTTCCTTGCTTCTTTTGACATGGGACGGATCTTTTGTTTCCCCATTCCGCTCTTTGTTCCACTTGTTTCGTTTTTGTGGGAGCCATCGTTCCACAGTACGCAGAGACTTCCAGTATATCGGGAGTTTCTTTGCCGAGATCCGATTTTAGTGTGCTCTAAAGTTATCCCCAGTGCCAAAAAGAACTTGGGGTCTATGCGTCATGGAATGGTCCCTCAAAGCCTCAAGAAAATATCGTTTATAACTTGACGAATATTTTGCAATGTGACGTAATTGTAAAGCAAACAAAATGTCGAAGCAAGGCAATCCCAAAGATCTGAATATCTAGGGGATTGTCACAATTTTAGAGCTCGAAATGTGGTAGTGATTCGATTGAGATCGGGTCGGTTCTGGCACCACGGGCATCTCTCCTCTGTGATCACTGTACCATCTCAAATCCTCAATCTAGGAGGAATTTTTCCAATCAAAATTTCATTTTCGCACACCCTCGATTACTTCACGCTCTGAATGGTTGGAATGGTTGGATGGGCACAGTCCAAAGGATGAAACCACTCGCCTCAAAATCGGTATGCCAATGCGACGTTCAAAGTCCTTGGCTCTTCATCTTAAGAGCAAAGTCCAGCTTCCATTTTGAGTCCAGGATGCCAAATGCTTTTTTCACCCCGAACAATATCAATCATTCATTGATTGGTCAATGAGCCAGTAAAAAATGAGTAATCAAGTTTTTGTCACCTTATTCTATGAAGGAGAAGCTTTGGAAGCACCCTACAGTGTTTGAGTGCTTTGAATCCAAAATGAAACTCCAATATGCAAAAAAAAGATCCCCTTTCAAAGTCTTTTGAATCCGTGAGACTCACTGAATTTGAAAGTCTCGAAGCATCTCCATGAAATCTTTGCCTCCAGCCATCCGTTAATGAACTCTCTAGCTTTAAATAGACTCTTCAATGAATGAGAGAACCCATCATGTTTCTAGCTCGTCATGACGGTGACCCTGTATCCGAAGATGTTGATGATGAAGATGAAGAGGAAGACGAGGACGACGAAGAAGGTGACTCCGAAATCCAAAACAACGAAACTGGAAGTTCCCTATTGCCTCCTCCTCCTTCCGCCCAAAATAACACCCACCTTCTTCAAGTTCAGCCTTCTACAGACGTTATCAAATCTGGACGTGAGCGGAAAAAGAACAAACGAGGAAGAAGGAAAGGAAAGCGAGGAAAGAAGGACAAGAAGAAAGATAAACCCACTTTTGGTCCCTATCCTGTGGCATCACCAGGTAAGCGTCCTTTTATGGATCAATCGTCGATGCTATAATCATAACGATCATGATGATGATAATGATATCAAGTTTCCGAGTGTGAAGATTCATCCATCCACCCACAGGCTATTCAAAGATCGTACAAGTGGGTGGATCATAAAAACAGCGAAATTCTTTCTCGACCTCAAATGTATTCATCATGTTGCTCCAAACTTGAAACCGTTTTTCTCCAGTATTTTATTCTCCATAATACATTAGTGGATCGGTGGGCGCATATAACTATTGAGGGGATGCCAAACGTTTTAGGATTGGGTGGGAAGGGTGTGACATGTCTCACATACGACATACTCAATTAGACACAACCTTGGGTTGAATGAACCGAAATGGATGGTTCTCCCTTGGTTTCCCTCGAAATTGTGACTCATTGATAACGCTTATCACAGTTTCGAACTTCTCAACTTTGACCAAAATGTTAGGTTATTTTTTTTTGGCAATTTGTACAATCGTGCTTTTATCGAGAGTTATTCTTAACTCAAAGACAATATTTGTTGACCTTATATTTTGTTCGAGTATTCTTTTATTCAGCCTGATTTGTATTTGAATTGGAAGAAATAACAAGGGAAATATTATCAGTTCTGTTTTTGAAACCCAAATTTACCTTAAAAATCAAGTCAACATGTGTTTCCATTTGTATTCTTGCCCCAAAAGCAATCATGTTCCCCAAAAGTGCATTCAAGCTCTTCTTTAAATTTTTCACGTTGAAATTGAATGGTCTCAAAGTGATTTACAATAAACGATAAATTCTTGAGAGCGTGTCACTTTATGTCCGTATAAACCCCTTTCACAATCTAATTACCAATGCACGCACCAAAACCAGACTCTTCAACAATGTGGTCTATCTTTAGGTACTAAAGAAATGGCCTTCGTTCATGCCATTTCCAGTGCAGGCGTGGCCCACGCCCTGACCAAGGCTTGCTCGGCTGGAGAATTGGAGAATTGTGGGTGTGACCGGTCGTTGCGAGGAGCTTCATCCGAAGGATTCGAGGTTAGTCAGATTTGTCACATTCACCATGTTCGAAAGAAATGAGAGCCCGTTGTTGAATATGCTTCATGAAACGGACAAAGTCTGTGTTGAAGCGATGACTATCTTTCGTTTCTCTGAGAGCCCCAGTTTTATGGCCAATCGTCCCCGTTGAAAAAAACATGACAATTAAAGCCCCCTGTTTACTGTCGTCTTACATTAGGCTATTGGCCATAGTTCCTGTACAGTTCGTAGACTGTCAATGATAATGAGACTAATACCCTGCTTCCATTCGAATTGATAGTGGTCGGGATGTTCGGACAACGTGGACTTTGGCGTGAGTTTCTCGAGAACATTTGTGGATGCTCGGGATCGA